>OU015494.1:208798313-209398313 GCA_907164885.2 Dolomedes plantarius
TGGCAACCTCTCTGACCTAATTCTATTTTGTCGCTTTTGCGGTAGACGCTGGACTGGCTCGAAGCGAGTAAGATGTGTTGTTTTACTGTTTAATAAATTAGTTTGTTCCTGAAGCTGATTTTATTATTTTCCGGCCATGATGTAAGATACTATTTCATGAGATGTCCATCCGGATATTTCAGAGAGTCGACAGGATTGGCGGAGGAAGAAAATTACCAGACGAAAAAACCCACTGAAATTGTACATTCATCAAAATTGAGATTTTACTATTCACCTGAGAAGTTCAAACTACACCACGCATAAGTCACCAATATGTAAATCATTCAGCTATCCTTAATCTTTCTATTTTAGCATTTCTGTCCTATCGCCATCCTAGTTAATTTTGAAGAAACCTCGTTAGTGTAAGTGAAACTCACATATTTTTTTTAAACTTTTTGAAGCTTACTACATTTTATATGAAATATACTATGTACTAGACAAATATTATTGATTTTTTATACTGGGGTTTCTACTCACTGTCCTCCCTGTCTCTTCGCACTTTTCAAATGTTCCCTTTGAACAGTTGCTTTTCCCTTCATGTTTGAGAAACTTGCCTGCCCCTTTTCATTTTGTGCAGTTTGCTCAACTTGAGTTTCAGGTTGGAAGCACCTTCCCTTTGGTAAACGCTCACGAGGTTGTACTCACAACAGATCACATACCTCAAATTTATGTTTGTATTGTCTTGCTTTTTTTTATTCTTCACAATAATTGAATGTTAGTGTCAATTGTTGGAATTTGTATTTTGTTCGAATTTTGCAACATCAGGTACCAGACCTTTGGTATTGATGTTGGAAGTTGATTTTGACAGCATTTGGTAAATTTATTCTACTAATTGTTGAAAGAACTTTTACTTTTTTGTTTACATGAGCAAGAGAAAAAATTAAAATTGAAAATGAATGATAAAAAAAAATAATAAAATATAAAAAGTGATTACAACCCAGGAGATCTCCAAAGAACTAAACCATACTACGATTAAAGACTGTGAATAAAAATAATAACTTTTGTGTTTTTATAACAAGTTGAACTGTATCCGTCCTGGACTCTGAACACTTTCAGACTGTGTGTGAAAGTGTGAGGGTCAGGGGCTGAGACCCCTGTCCCTCAGGGCTGAGACATGCACAATTTTTTTACTTGTATTTGTATTTGTAACATCTTTACATCTGTTGTTGTTAGTGTTTTCATTTAAGTGTACCATTCCATTTTTATTTTACTCCCGCTATTTGTTTTTAAAATTATGCCATTTTTCATACTATTATGTCTTTCAATTGTACATTTTAACATAAAAATTTGTGATTTTCGAGCCAGCTTCAACCTAATATTCTAACTACTAATTTTCATGTTCTCACTACCTGGAGTGTCTTGGAGTCGACGGCCGCGGCTCCAATCCATTTTAGATGGGGGGGGGGGGGGGGATATTCTGTGATAATATTACTAACTACCTATAATCGCCCATTCTGTACTTCATCTTTGTCCTGGTAACCCCTCCTTCTTGTCTTGACGTAAACGCTTCGGCTTCCCACATACTAACTTCCTCCGCCAATTCTGGCAACCTCTCTGACCTAATTCTATTTTGGCGCTTTTTGCGGTAGACGCTGGACTGGCTCGAAGCTTGTAAGATGAGTTGCTTTACTGTTTAATAAATTAGTTTGTTCCTGAAGCTGATTTTATTATTTTCCGGCCACGATGTAAGCTACTATTTCATGAGATGTCCATCCGGACATTTCATATATATATATATATATATATATATATATATATATATATATATATATATATATATATTACGTCGAGAATCAGTGACCAGGATGAATCGCGACTCTTCTGTGAAGACCCCACTGAAGTTTGGTTCAAGCCTGATGTCTGCACCATGCTAAACGGCCATATGGAAATTATCTTTATTCCTATAACAGATTGTATCCTGTTTACGGATAAGTCTAGATAAAAAGTAAAAACACACTATTAGGAGTGAAAATAGTGATGAACATGATTTAAATATTTTTGCTTAAAAATTAATTGAACTTGCAAGGTTTCAAAAAACAAATTGGATCAGCTTTCGAATAGAGCTGAAAAATTAATATACACTAGTTGGCACCCGTCAACACATGACGGCTAGATAGTCAATAAATGCACTAATACACAAATTATACTCAACACATCATTGCCAAATGTTGAAAATCATAATAATGCGCAGAAGCAAATTAATGTGTTTAAGCGGCCTCGTGCTTAGTGAGTATCTAAAGCCAGATTTAACAATGTCACTGAGTATGCGCAGAAAGCAATTTTTTTAATTGTAAATTATCTCTAATTAAACAGCGCGAGATAAAGAATTTCCATCAGGTTTAATCTTATATTTCACAAACATAATTAATCATAAAAATATAAATGGCAGAGAGAGAGAGAGATCTAAAGAGACTCCTAAGAATAAACGTATTTATCTTTAAAACATGTCACTGAGCATACGCAGAAACAGTGAGTTTCTAAAGCCAGAGTTAAACATGCCACTCATCATGCTCAGAAATCAATTTTTAATTGGAAATTATCGCTAATTAAAAGAAATTGTGATTACAAAAACAATATTTGACAAATCTACAGATTACAATCTTTCGTTTAAGACTAAAATGAAGTAAATTGGTGCAGTAGTTTTCTCTCACGTACTACCCGAAAAGTCGGCTTAGCAACTTAAATATATAGATATTCAAATACATGCGGCGGATGATACCAGTGAAGAAGAGTTGGTAAGAACTAGTGGCCCCATTGCTCGAAATAGAGCAAATTTCAACTAATTTTCGGAATCACAAATGTTCTAACTTACGCAGGCTCAATGCTTATTGTACTTTAGCATTTAAGTCTTATCTGAGTGTTAGTTATATGAGTTGAAGTCGCATGTAATTCATCAACTTTAACTCATTGTCACGGGCAATCAAACTGAACAACCAAGCGGGCTTCTTAGCAATGAGAATTTTTTTAGCTTCTATCATAGACTCCTCTTCCATAGGTGCGGTTTCTTCTAGTTGTTGAGCATCTGGAAAAATATTTTGTTTAGTTTCAATGAAACAAATTGATGACAAATCATGTTGGGGGCAAAACTGCTATGATGAATTGTTAATTTAGAATTACGCATTGTATTGTTTGTTTAAAAATCAAAGTATAAACATTATAAACATTTTTTCTTCCACTAGATGGCGTGGAAGCGCTTGCTTTATTCTCCCCTTCTAGCTCGTACACTGAACTTTTAAATTTTAAAATCGTCTACATTTATTATCATTCTTTGAATTAATTAATAAGATTCTTTATTGGTAACATCCGTGAAGGTGTTCATTGTTCTTTTTGCATGGAAAAACAAATGATTTGGACTAAAATCTATTTTTTTCCCCCTTGAAGAACATTTTATGAGGGATATTTTTCCTTGGAATGCCATTTTAGAGTTTAATTTTATTTATTCAATTCTATGAATACAATTGAATTGCATATAACAAAATTCTACTAAGCTGTCACTGGAAAGCTTCTAATTTGTCTCATAATTAAATGATAACCAAAATAAAGGTTTTACCATATAGATGTGCAAGTCGAAGAAAAAAGAATGAGATTGAGGCAATGCTTCGTGCTTGGTAGATCGGCAAATTTCTTATGTAAACTCATGGGAAAATGTTAGCAAGACATGTAAAGATTTGCTTTATTGCTACATAGAAAGCCCGCGATCGTTTATTCATTTACTTTTACTTTTATATCTCGAACAATAACCTTTAAATTTAAAAAAACATATCATCATAATCATCATCATTTATATTTTTTCTAGAAGGTGACTTTTGGTGACGATTCCTTTTCCTCCCTTCATACTTAGCCAAAATACATAAATGAGGTACCATTTTATAGATTAAGTTCTCCACTTCTGACGGATTGTTAATTTAGAATAACACATTGCATCATTTGCTTAAAAATCAAAGTTGAAAATTGACTTTTGACCCTAGAGTTCTTTTCCCGGATGCGTCGACACGGCACGATCCAATATTGTGTACAAAGAAGTTTTATAATTTAAATATCCCATTTCCCACAAGTTTGGGTCATACTTAACTTTTAATATTGCCTACAAAGGTGTCTTGCCTTGTACATATCTCATGTTCCCCCGTTTTGTGTTATGCTCCACCTCCAATTTTGTGTCCAAAGGTGTTTTGTAATCGGTTTTATATTATCGTTACAGAGGGGGCTGGGGGTGCCTTGGGTGGATTGCAGATCTGTACTGTATATTCGGCAGCCTTCAGCCCCACAGCAATTGAAAATGCATCCGAACTTGGGAAATTAACCCTCTACTGCGTATTCAGGTTCTTGATACGTAGTGACTGGTCTTCAGGTGTTTCATGGCCGATACTCGAAAGAGGAGGGGGCCGAGGTGGATTATATAGATTATCCTTACACACCATTTTTATTTGACAAATCAGCAATGGCTTCAAATGAACCGGTTCTTCTTTCATCCTAGTTCAACAACCCACCTCGCTATGAAATTAATTGTATTTTATTCGCACGCGAAATTGTCACACGGGCCATCTAGTTAAAAATGCATTACAAATACTTGTTTTAAAATTCAGTTCTTTTTTTAAAGTTCAGTGTGTAAACAATGAATGTAAATGTAAACAGCGAAGCGCGCGCATGCTTTTACATACGTAGACTTTACATGGTAACTTTGCCGATCTGCCACTCCCGAACCCATGCGTCAATCGCATTTTTCTACATTCGCATCTACACGGAAGGACCTTTCTCCTGATACACCATTCATATTTTTACGTTAAATCGTTCTCTCAAAATATCTCTGGGTCAATCCATATCAAATCACCAAATTTGGCAAGATAAAGTTGCTCGACATTTTTAATTTTCCTAATTTTTTAACCAAGTATTCTTCATGGATTTATGAGTTTAAAAACATGGTTAAATTTTTTTTTGACCATACAGTCTTTTTGGGTGGCCATTTTTAACCAGCAACGTCCCTGAAGCTTATATGTCCCTGATGCTAATAAGTTAGGGGATGAAAATAATTTGAATCAAGTGAAATCAATGTGTTACAATGGAGATGTCACCAATCAGTAAAATAACGAAATTGAATAAAGAAAAGGGATTATCAACTTTACAGAAAAAGAACGATAAAATTGCAATAGCTGCAAAAGAAAATTGAAGATTTAGAGCAACAAATCCAGACCTGCTCTAAATCAGCTTAAGTGAGTATGAATTTTGATCTACTAAGAAAAATGCAGCTTGGTGAATTAAGATGAAACAATTAAAATCATTTGTCTCTTACCAGATTTATGGTCAATAAAAAAATTATGGAAAGTTTTGGTATTTCTGAGTATCTTGTAAGTCAAACAAGACAATTAATTAAACATAAAGGTATCCTGCTAAATCTTTGTAAAAGACCAGGTGGACACAAGATAAGTCAAGAAGTTGTCAACTGTATGATCGAATTTTATCAAGATGATAAGAACACTTGTCTTTCCGGGTAAAAAGAAATGTGTCTGAGGTAAAATTAACAAAGTGGAGGTATATAAACAAAAAAAGGTTAGTATTCATACCCTTTAATGAGCTTTTTAGTCTTTACAAATAGAGATATCCAGAACATATAATTGGTAGATCAATATTCTGTGCCCTCCGGCCAAAATGATGTGTTCTGCCTAGAACATCGGACACTCACAGTGTATGTAAATATCCCCAGATTGTTAAACTGATGAGAAAAAGGGAAAAACTTAAAACCAATTACTGGACTTTGTTAGACTTTTTCGTGTGTGACATTGAGAGTGAAACCTGCATGCTGAATAAGTGCTTGGAATGTGCTGGACCAGAAGTACTTCCTGAGGTCTTAATGAATGATATTGATAACTTGCCTAATGAAATAAGTTTCAAACAGTGGGTGAAGATAGACAGAGCTGATCTTATCTCACAATTTTTACCTAGTGATCAGTTTCTAGAAACTCTTGTGGAAAAACTAATCTCATAAAAATCACATCATTTTATATCAAAAGGTCCAAGCTCAACACTTTAGAGAACTGAAAGAGAATCTTACAGATTTTGAATGTATATTTATGAGAGACTTCTGAGAGAATTATGATTTATGGTCCAAGATGAAATTCAAAGCTTCCATTGGACGAATACTCAGGCTACACTACATTATTTTGTTTGCTATTGTAAGAAACAATCAAATCTATTGTAAAAGTTTTTTTATTATTAGTGACCACCTTATGCACGATAAAACCACTGTGTATACATTTCAACAACATGTTGTACATAAGGTGAATAATGTTGTATCTAGAATACAGATGATTAATTTAGTGATGGTGCAAGCAGTCACTACAAAAACAAAAAGAATTTCATCAATGTCTGCCAACACAAATATGATTTCGGCATAGCAGCAGAATGGAACTTTTTTGCCACATAGAACGGAAAAAATTCTTGTGGTGGTATAGGTAGAACCACGAAACGGGAAGTAAGAAGAGCCAGTCTTCAAAGACCTTAAAGTGATTAATTATCCACACCACAAAATACGTTTATGCTTTTTTCAGCGGAAATATTAGGGATAAATTAGATTTTTATCTCGACAAAGGAAATAATGCAAAAGAATCTTTATTTAAAAAGAAGATTCGAATGTTGTGTACTAATCCCAGGAATTCCAGGTTATCATTGGTATGTACCCATAAGTGAAAATCAAATTAGGTGCTATACTACTTTGAAATGCCACAAATTTGAGGATTTCAAAACCTCAATCGAGTTTACAAAAACCTCATCCTTTGACGATAACGACAGCATGGCATGAATTTATGAATGAGGGATAGGTAAAGTTAAAGATAAAAGTGGAGAAGGCAATGACATTTTAGTGCCCTTTTTTCATTCATCAGAACCTGCAACTACATTTAAGTTATCAAAAAAATTATAATGTTTGGGTTCCTGTTACTAAATTCCTATACAAATTGACACCGATTGAACAAAAAACTATTTCTGGACGAACATTCATATCTTAGGAAAGATATGCAATGAAATTTCCGCACTGTTTAATACTGTAAATAGATTTTAAAATGAAAAAAAGTAAGTAAATAAAAGAAGACATTCACATATTTTTATAAACAATTTTTAAGCGAATGAACAAAATAAAATAAATATTTAGTTTAATAAAAGAAGACATTCACATATTTTTATAAACAATTTTTAAGTGAATGAACAAAATAAAATCATACTACTATTTTTGTTACTGCCTATGTTGCTGTTCTTTTAATTGCAATAAAACATAAGGGATACAATTTATTCATGTAGGTTTTAGTATTTTAAGATTAAAGAACCATCTTGGGCAATTTTTTAAAAAATAGAAAGCATCATATAGAGAAAAGTTAAAACTTCCTTTCTCTGGACTGAAGGGAAATAAACAGAGTTTTTGTGCAATTTTAGTGAACTGTAATTCAAAAACGGGTTGAGTATCACTCATAAAAATTATATGGTAGCTTTATATTACAAAGATGTTTATTATCCTAAGTGTTTAGAATTTTTTACTCAGTCCCTTTTGAGATATTGATTAGTGAAAACTGCCAAAAACAAGCTTAACATGGTTTTTGATAAGCTGTAGGAAAAAAAAGAAAAGGTTTTCATGATTGAAATTTTTACAACAAGTTGCCCTATGAGAGATTTATTCAAGAAAAAAATATTTAAGGTGAGTCTGATTTCCTTCATAAGAAATAAGGGTAGCGAAATATGGTGTTTGACCTTTTATTTCTAACATTTTTAAACATTATTTGGGCCTAGATCCTTAAATCTAATGAAGTTCTCAAATAATTTAAAATGAAGAAAATTTTATGCTGAACATTTTAGTTTTCTATACATCTTGATAGGTATAAAAATAAAGTAGCTATAGCATTTTCCGTGGAACACCATTTTCACCAAAAAATGACTCATTTGAAGCTGAAAAAAAATGGCCGCCCAAAAAAACTTATAAGGTCAAAAAAATTTTCAATCATGTTTTTAAACTCATAAAACCATGAAGAAAACTTGGTTAAAAAATTAGGAAAATTAAAAATGTCGAGCAACACCCCCTTGGTGATTTGAAATGGATTAACCCCTCTCCATGTAAAAAAAAAACTTATAATATATAGATTATTCTTTAATTATGAGACAAATTAGAGGCTTTCCCTTGATAGCTTGGTTGAATTTTGTCACATGCAATTCAACTGTGTACATAGAATTGAATAAATAAAATTAAACTCTAAAATGGTATACCAAAGAAAAATATCACTAATAAAATGTTATTAAGGGAGAAAGAAAATAGATTTTAGTCCAAACAAATTGTTTATCCATGCAAAAGGAATAATGTACACCTGCGCGGATATTGCCGATAAAGAAACTTATTAACTGATTCCCCAGAATGATAATAAAAGCAGACGATTTTAAAATTTAGTTAACGTTGAGAAAAAAAGCAAGCGTGCGCTATCTAGCGGAATAAAAAATGTTTATAATGCTCACACTTCGATTTTTAAATAAGCAATAAGATGTGGAATTTTAATTAGCAATTCGTCAGAAGCGGAGATATTAATCTTTAAAATGATACCTCATTTATCGATTTAGGTTAAGTATGAAGGGAGAAAAAGGGATCGTCAGAAAAAAAAATCACCTTCTAGAAATAATAGATATCGATAATATTAGATAATTTAATAATCAAAAAAGAATATGGTGATCTGAATAAGTTTAACTGGCCAAAGAAAGAATTTATTGCGTATAAATAGGAGATTATAAATAGGATATTGCGTATAAATAAGCGTATAAATAGGGACGAACTGGCTGTCCTCGCTCAAAAACTTGATGCTAGAGAACAAGACATCCAGATAGGACAAGAAAAAGGAAGACAGGCAAGCATCAAAATTGGTGCCGGAAAGGGAAGAGGGTAAAAAAATAGACTCAAATTGCAGTGGTAAATAATTCACTTAAAGTAGGTGGTCTATGAATGTTATCACTGAAATTACCCACAATGAAATAAAACAACTTTCAGAAGAAATATCCCAAAAAAATTGCGACCTTTTCAGTTGATAGGTTACATCACTTAAGTGAGTTTCAGGTTTATCACCTGTTTTTCATGGCACTTGACTCTAACTGACCAATATTGTTTGTAAGTATACTTGTACAAAAAACTTCTGTTATTTCAAGATATGCATTTTTAATTTAAGCACATATTCTAGTCTTCTCTTTCTACAGACTTCATATTTTATCTTTTACAAATGGACTAAACTCCCTACGAAAAAATTAACTGCAGTTTAAATACTTGGGGCAAAATTTACCCCTTGATTCCCAAAAGTTTGATAGCTTTTACTTGGAGTATTATCTAAAGCATCAGCAATGTACCCAAAAAAGAGTAATATTTTCAATGCTTAAACAAACCACTAGGGTTAATGTCTTTTACTATTTCATTATATTACGGTATACAATACAAGCTTAGCGCCGTAGAGTCTGCTTGTTTTTCGGGTAAAGCAGCTCTAGAACTAAGCAACCAACTTACAAAACCTTTTCCCCGACTTAGCAAATCACTTATCCATTAAGTGGGCTTACTTGCTCTACCTGTAGTGTCCCTTCATTAAAGCCTATCTTATTTTGCAAATTTCTTGACACGTTATCATAAGACAGATCATGTTCAGTATCTTTTGCATACTACAGCAATCACTAACGTCTATTAAGTCAGGAAACCTATGACTACGTTCTCTTTCTTGTTAGTGCTCCCCAAGATATTGTTTATGTGATGGTGCCTTATGTGATGGTAACTTCTTTCTTACTTTCCTAAAAGCAGGCTCACCATACCCTAATGATCGTTATCATTTGAGATGTCCAAAAGCGTCTAATTGTTTTTATCTTTAGCATTAATGTCAGCACCTTTGCCAAGAGGACTTTTACCCTTATTAATATTCCCACTCATTGCAGTATAGTGTAATCTTATCAAGCCTTTTCAATTTTTTTTGTTTATAACTCTTGCCACCACTTTTTCTCAGATATTTTCTGGATTACAGTTTGAAACAATGCACTTTTCACTATAAATTACTGTGGCACTAAACGCAAACATCACATCTCTTGCAGGCTGATAGATGTTCCAATTTTTAACTTTTGCAGTGATCTTAGCTCTGAACAGTAAAATTAAATCCTCATCAATGATTTCTACACTGAATTACAGCATAGACTTAATCTTAAGATCGATCAAACCAATCTGACGTGTATTCGTAGGTTGATTGTGATAAACGTCTAAATATTTCTTCACCTGGTTGCTAATATTTAAAAATACTTGGATTATCAGCTCTTTTTCTAAACTCTTGTGGTTCTATAAAACAGCCACCCAACTTAATGGACAAATCGTGGTCTTTGGCAGATTTTCTACCTTTTATCGCCATATGCCAAACATCATTATTGAAATCACCTTTATAAAACTTCCAATTGACCAATCCATTTTAAATTACTTCCAATAATAGCTTGTATATTTTGAGTTTTCGAATCCTTAATGTTACCTTCCACTTCTTCTGTCCTACTTTTGCTAGCTTGCAAGGAAAAATCACCTCCCACTAAAAAGTTAGTACCAGGATTACTAACTTTACAACTCATTAATGGTTGGGGAAAATACTTATTCCCTGTACCGATGATGTTATTTAATAGTGAAGAATACTCCGTATTTTTGGGAGTGAAGATGTTACCACTAAATGTAGGATCTTCACATTTCTTTAATGGTTGTGTAAAATGATGTATATTTTCTGTACTATGACTTACATCCTCCTCTCGTTCAATGAAATATACAGGTATACTATTTCCATCAAAAATAACAGTCATATTTCTATTTCCAAATGTCCAGTTCTTGAGACTTTCAGATCTCAAGTAATATAAAGTTTTACTCGTATGTTTATTGGAACTTTTATCATCGTACACAACTGTATTATTACAACTCGATTGATATGTAGCTAAAGACCACTCTTGCCATTCTTGAGTACTTTATACACCAATTTTACCCTTCAAGTAAGCATCACAGGATTCGAACGAAGGATCTTGATTTTTTCTCTCATAATAGCTCTTACTTGAAAGTTTACATCAGTTGGACCACAAAAAATATCATCGCTTTGAATTTTCTACGGTATGACCAAGAAATAAACTCCAGTATTCCCAATATTCGATAAGTTAACCTTTGTATCGCAGGGAAAGTATAATTTAAGATGGCTTTCTTTTCTCTTAATTTCGCACTCTTTATGAGGTTCACTGATCCCTAAAATTTCAACATAGATGTCGTAAATCAATTATTTTTCTTCAGTAGTTATTCTAAGCAATGAAATTGCTAAAAGTTCTTTGAAATTATTTGTGATTCATAATGTATAATGTTTGTATACTTTTTTGCCTCTATGTCATGTTCTATGTATTCAGGCATCTATGTATGTTCTATGTATTCAGGCATCTATGTATGTTCTATGTCAGGCACCTATGTGCATCTATGTCATGTTCTACGTATTCAGGAGAAAATCCCAATAAAGTTATTTCTTTTTCCTTGTTTGTAATGAGTCTTCTACTTTCAATTCTTCTATAAGCTGCAATGCAATGACTTCATCTGCAATAAAAGCACTGATTCAGCAACCTTTCCCACTACTACAGCTGATACTCCAATAGAAGACATCCTTGTTAAAACTGCAGGAGTATCTGCGGCCATAAACAAGGAGTTAGTTGCCTTGTTTAGTTCAGCAATATTTCTATCAACAGGATATGTTACGTCCTGCAGAATTATAATTGACTCATCTAACCTTACAAATGCTAGAAAACTGCCTATAAAACTTCTTGCAATAGTAGCAAATACTTTGAACGCTTGAGAATTATATTTCGCTCCTAACCTAGACAATTTTCCCAGATACTTTTTCACCAATATTTACTGGTACTAAAGGTTTAAGGCTTAATAACCAAGCCCTTCAGTATTGCTGTTTACTGCATGCTGAGCAACAAAAAATGCTGCAAGTTAAAGATCAGCACTATTCTCCTACTTTTCCTATATTTTCTGCTACTTCAGATCTCATCAACGTAGCTCTTATTTCTTCTTTATTTTCCTCCCTTTAACTTATTTTTTCTTTAATCTCTGGATCTATTGAATTCAGATCTGTATTTCTGAATCGTACTATAAGCAGGCCCTGATTTTCCATTAGGCCCAGTAGGCCTGGGCCTAGGGGCCCCCCAAAATTTTTATTTTAAAAGAAAAAATTCCCAATTCAATTTTTTTTTTATTTTACCTTTTCTTAAAACTATTTTTTTTTAAATTTCCTTTCAAATTTGATTGATTGGTTCATCATATCTACAGTTATATGTATAGTTCATCATATATATGTTATAGTGTATATAAGGGATTAATAAGTTTTTCTGGTTGCATTGTATTGGTGTTATAATGGTGAAGTTAATATGTTCTATTGCTTTTTGTTATATGATAATGTTCTAGGCTTCTACGCTTCAAATAGCCAATTCTTGGTAAAATGGCATTTTCACATTATTTTTTTGTGTGTCAATTTTGGAAATTTTATGCCCACATCAGTGTTAGGGGGCCCCCTTCTCAATTTGTGCCTATAGTCCAGAATTTTCTAAATCGGGCCCTCCTTCAATATTTAGACCAATTGTTTCTCTTTCAGATATATGCTTAGAAACCTCAAATAGCTGATTATAAAGTTCACCGTACTTTATTTTTTCTCTAATCTTATAAGTATCAAATAATTCTTTAATTAATTTTCTTTTTCTTGCTTTTTCATCTATATTTTCTTCATTACGTGAGTCCATGTATGATTCTCTTGCATTTTTTAGTTATCTTTTTTAACACACCGCTGCTCACCAAAAGGCTTTCCTCTTTTCCAGGGGTGAGTGAACAATATCCGCATTTTTTTTCCTGTTCCGAAAATAACAGTTCTGTATAACTTGTTTCATCAGAATTAAAGACTATGAATTTGGCTCAGATCAGTCAAAATCTTAAGATTGAGCTCGTAATTCTTAAGTTCAGCTGTACCTTTAGCTTGTTCTTTCTTAACACCTCTCAAAGATTCAGCATATTTGAATTCCATCAGTTTGATCCTTCTTTAAAAGCAAAAATACTAAGTCTGTTTTTTTTCTTTTATGTGAATGGCTTTATTCTGTAAATATTCCTATTATTCCACCATCTGCTTTTTCAATCAAATACCTGTGTCGCAAATAAACCTTTCATTACCGCTTAAAAATCCTTTTCTGACATAATAAACTCCTTCAGAGGAAATAAAGCCTTTGTCAGATTTTGTTTTTGTGAATATTTTGTGACTCTTTCTATCCATCTACGGTGGTGGTTTCGAAACTTTTTATTAACTAGCCGCTGCGCGACCAGCAGGGTTGCTTTTAGTTTTATATTTTCTTTTGCAAAACAACTCAACTGAAAGTAACATACATAAGGAATGTTACCATTACTTGTCATCATAAATATACGCTGTTAAGGGGTATTCTCCATCAGGCTGATTCTAAAACATCGTGATCAAAAAATGTTAATTTCTATCACTTCAGAACAGAGTTAAAGATAAGACTGAGAGGCCCAACAACAATGATTTTAAAAATTACATCCCTCTCTGTATGAACTATTTGTCAAAACTAAGATATCTATACTTTCATTACAACAAATAAGAAATTGTTGGGGAAAATTTTAAAATATAGTATTGATTACATCACTCTCTGTATGTATTACTATTCACAATTCAGATATCTACACTTAATCATATCAAATTATAAATTGTTGGGAAAATTTCTTCACTTATAAAATGGAGTGAAAATTCAGCAAGTACTGAAAAAAGTGTAGAAAATTAACTATTACTGGCTGTTGGTTGCTATGCCGGCGACAGTTAAGCCTCACCTCGCGATCATTTATGCTCTCTTTCACGCCTCTCTCTTAAGGAATTATTTCTTCTTCGCTTTCTTTCTTGCGACTGTTCCCAATTTTCACTTGATCGTGCAGCTTGCTTTCAAGCATTTCTGATTTCAGTGCGTAAATCCATGTTCACACGCTGTTGCAAACTGCGGACGGCAGCTAATTTTTACATCTAGTAGTTTCAGCCGTTACCATTCGGAGTGTTGAAATATCGTCGATTTTTGTGCCGCATACCTACACGTTTTATATATATAAATAACGTTTTATATTTATAACGTTTATTTAGAAACGTTATATTTATATAGTTATAACGTTATATTTATAACGCTTTATAAATATACGCTGTTAAGGGGTATTCTCTATCAAATTGCGGACAGCCGCTAATGTTTACATCTGGTAGTTTCAGCCGTTGCCATTCCGAGTGTAGAAATATCGTCGATTTTTGTGCCGCATACCTACACGTTTTATATATATAAATTTCTCCTTCAAAACATAAGACAAGGCAACCATATACTGGTCTTCTATACTCAATAATTAACTTACCTCTGTTCCTACCAACTCAAAGGTGCTCAAGGTATTTCTGTATCTACTGATATTTAATTAAGAGTTTTTATGTAATTCATATCCGTGTCTTCCTTTGTTTGTGTTCTTCTGAATTTAGATTTCAATTGTCAATATATTTTACGTATTGTAATTAGGCTTAAAATTCTTCTGAAGATTGAAGAGCATAAATGAGTTATAGAAGTATTTATTTTTTGTGAGAAGTACTATTTTCTCACAATGATGACCCTGTTTAAACATTCAGATTAAATGGGCTAAAAGTATCTAATTCGTTTTGCTAAGTAAAAAAATACTATTTAAACCAACACTTTTCGTCTTATTGTAAGCAACTCGGTAATTAATATTTCTCTCAAATGTTAAATGTCAATCATCAATTTTTCTACTATCGCAGGAAAAGATTCATTTTTTTTTTTTTTTTTGAAAGCAACTTAGTTCACACCACAAAATATTATCATGATGCGTGTGATAGCAGTGAGGAACAAGTAATTAGCTTTTAAATGTATTTTTCTTTTTCGATATATGCTTCAGAAATATTCTTAATGGATGCGAATGGGAATATATTGATGCATCTTAAAGTGTTTATTCAGAGTACAATTTTAATAAGATCTTATTCCATTTCTGACCCACAATGTATGTATAAGAGTGGCCCAAATAAAAGTGAGACTTTAGGGTTTTTCCTATAATGGTTTATTGGTTGGAATATGGGAACGTATGAGAAGGAATAGGGATACATGAGATACACATCCGCTAAATATATCCGCCTCGTCGTTTCAAACAAGTGTCCCAGCGCTTCCTAGATTTTGGATACCCTGAGCGAAGAATATCCGTAGTTGCCTGAGGAACCAGTCTTGAGCGGCGATCCGGACCTTTGAATCGTGAGCGTAAGGGTGGCCTTCGAAAGCCTTTTTTGGTGAGCCAACGACGAGGTAATCGCAAGGTGACAGGTTGGGGCTATAAGGGGATGGTCGAGGACCTCCCAGCGGAAGCGCAGCAGCAAAGCTTGTCCACAACAACAGTCGATTGTATGGGGATGTCCAGGTGTGTTTGACAGGTCTCACGTCCTTTTAGAAATTCTCTAAACCATGTGAACACTGTACACTGTGACAGATACTCATGCCTATGCATATCTCTCATACCACAATAAATTTCGGCTTCCCTAACACCCTCTGCCGTCAGAAATTGAATAACCGCTCGCTGAGCCTGTTTGGAGGAATCCATGTCACGACCGTACATAGACATCTAGCTTAAACACGATCAAACACTACACTTACTCTTTCCGACGATACCAGCGTTGTATCGTAATATACAATGTCCCAATGGTGCAAACGCAAAGCTCTAAGTACTTAACCACTGCCGCTAAAACAAAAGTCTCACTTTCATTTGGGCCTCTCTTATGGTTATCACTCTTATAGTAACAAGTACACCTCTAGTTTCAACAGGATGTATATTTTTGATCACAGGATGTGTAAATATTTTATTGCCTAAAAGTAATTTCATGTGAAATCACCAACAAAATATTTTCCGTCACGATCAGAAAACATCTTAATAGAAAGTTCAATATTTTAGTATATTTTTATGAAATAGCTCTTACATTGGTTTTGTTTGGTTCCGAAACCTAGAAAGGAGCTGCAGCATGTTGAAAATTTATTTCTTTTTATGGGTCACTTGCTTATTTCAAACAAAGAGAAAAACAATGAAACGATAAGACCAAATGTCGAATCATCTGTTGTAAGGGAAATCATCTGCACGATATCTTATCATGCCACACCAATGCGACATCAAGTTAAAATGGTATCCAGACTTCCTTGTGATGTCAGTTATCACTATTTTGTAGTTCCAAGAAACTGTGACACTGAAGCGGGGTTCTAGAAGCAACGCGTTTTCTAACGTACCTAAGTATACATAAATATATATGCGTTTCTACAATTTAAATTGTTGAGCATTCTCATTTCTCAAGAAATTCCAGTTCCAAAATGTCTCTAAGAAATTATGCTGTATATTTGCGGGTAACGTCTTTAAAAATGAATGAGAACCAACATTTGAAAATTATTCATGAAAACTATTCCATCTAAAATAGTTTGGTCTTTCAAACTTAAGGCAGGATTTTACATTTTCTTACGAAACTGAGGTCTGTAGACCAATGCTGTCTTATACAACTTCAACTGAATTCCAGTACAAAAAAATGAGAAATTGCCTCTTGTCTACTTTCTGCTCATCAGCTTCAGCTAATTATCCATCTGCAGATTTAATATCTCGATCCTTCACATAAGACAGTATGTCCCGACGAAACAGTATCCCAGTTTTTATACTCGATAGCTCACCATGTTTAAGTAGTAGTGCGTTCAACATTTAAGCTAAAAATATGTACGAAAAGGCCTTACACATCTGCCCCACCATTGTGAAAGTGAATAATCGTTAATATACTACACTCTGTAGCCACAGAAAAACTCGTTTTCATTTCGTGGAGCTGTAGTGATTTTAAAAAGACTAAAATCAGGTAAATTTCATCTCTTGACATTGATACCTATTCAATAGCCTAACCACGACGTCTTATGCGCACTATGACACTTTAGCAACAATTGCGATAACCACTAAAGGTTGCTCAATATATAATCATTTTTAACTTTCATGTATCTCATTCAATATTCCTTATTTTAGCAAATAATATTTTTGGATCATCTTAAAACAATATGCAGGTAACCAAGCTTCTTTCGAAATGCAATATCTACGAAAAAGAAATAAATTGTACGCTTACAAGTTAATTCAATTTTAAATCAGCAAATATAGTTTCTATAGAAACAGGTAGAATTTCTGAAAATCCTCATAATACACCATTTATAAAAATATTTTTTTTATTTGACTGAGGATGTCTGCAAGTATAGCCAAATGTTAAATCTTCTGAGCTCAGTGAAAATATTCGTGAATTAAGTGGGGTGCTTACGTATATACTGAACTAAAATTGAGCGAACAAATGTGCTTTAATAATTGATAAAAGGCCTAAAATGTCAAAATATTTTTTGACATTTTAGGCCTTTTAGAGAAGGTTTATTTAGAAATGAAAAATGTGTTTGTATTTTTTATTATTGTCGGTTATATTGAACTACCCCGTTTTAGCGCATAATTTAACAGCTGAGCAAAAATTTAAATAACTTATCTTTAGACACAAATGAGATCTTATAACTTTTAAAAACATTATCCTCCCATAAAGGGACCAATTAAATTGTGAAAAGTAACCAAGAGCAAGAACTTTTTAACTTTTGTTGACATATTTTGACCGAATAAAAGATATCAGGAGAGCCAAACAAAATTACAATAGTCTTTTTGAGAAGATTTTTTTATACGAAACTGAGTATTCTTTTCAATATCAAAGGAAATACTTTACAAATCTGTTCCTCTTTAATTTGAAAGCTAAAAATATCCCCCTTATACGGGGGATAAACGAAAAGCAACTGATATAGTAACTTACGATTAATTCAAGAGAATTCTCATATGGTAATCGGTCGCTTAGGAAGAGCTAAAAAAATTCAGTTACCAACAGTCCTTTATTGTGTACCACTGATTACAGGAACATTAATTTATCAAGTTACAAGGTTTGAATGTGTCTTACAGGGTTTGAAAATTACGAAGTATACAAATGTAGTTAAATTCTCTTACTTTTCGATATGTAACCAGATTATCATGTTACAGCACAAAATTGAAATTTCCTTCTCTAAGTTATTCTTGATGGAAATACATTTCCTTATAACTATCTGTAAAATTAAATGTTTTCTAAACTGAAATATTTAGGTTCCCACCTTTGAATATTCTGAAATCCTCTGATACATGCAAAGTAGAAAAACTTAACGAAGATTGATTCCTAGCTGTGCGATAGTTCGTTGGGATAGATTGCACATCTCTTATAAAATTAAAATAAACAAATGTCATTGAAAGGAAAGTTTCAAAAGATTTTTATGCATCCGGTTTTCAGTTCCAAAGAACACGAAATTCATCCACACAGTGTACAAATATTCACAGTAAAAAAAAATATGGACAAATATATTCACAGATATAAATATATATATGTAAATACATTTATATGCCATTATTTTGCGAATATGAACATATATTCTGCCCATGATACATAACTGAAATATCATTAGAAATATTTTAATGATATTATTACGCATATACTAGGGAAAAAAATTTGTAAAATAAATAGAATGGGAAATACTTTTCTCTTACTCTCTCGAGAGAGAGGGGGAGAAGATTTGTTTTTAGAATTTAGTTAAATAACAGAAATATTACTAATACTGATGCTTATCGATACGCGAGTAATTAATCTAATTTCAAATTAATATAACTCTTAAGTATTTACGCACAAGTATGTAATATAGTATATCAGGATTGCAAAATATGTGATACAGTTATAAAACCAAATGTGTCTAATTCACCAAATGATATTTATGAGAAAATCAAAATAATATATAGAGAACATAAAACTTTTTACATAAGATTTACACCTGAATCAATTAGTTATAAACATATTAATGTATTGAAAATAAGTCCACAGATGTAAACTCAAATTTCATCGAATCAATATGTAATATATACGTATACGCATTATATAAATTTCTGTTCCAGATAGACTAAAAAGAGCGATAACGGTGCTAAATTAATGTTATGTAAGAAATTTATAGCATATTTAATATCTAACCAAAAATAACTCATCATTAAATGGAGAGTATTGTTATAAATGCATAGTAATATATTACATTGTCTAAATATGAATTAAGTTTTTAGTTAAAATTGTGCACACTCATAAAAAAAAAAGGTTGAGAGTAACTTTGATTATTAATTGATTCTTTTATCCAAGTATACATTTTCTAAGAGTTTTAATGCATTGAAACAAAGTGATCAGAAAGCAATAGATAATAATTCAAGCAAAAATGCTGATTCTTGCTAAAAGGCATGTGGGAAAGTTTTCCAGACTATTCCCTCAAATTAAGAGCAATGTCACTGGCAAGATATAGCTACAACATGAATCAGATATAAATGAAATAAACATTTGAGTGTTTGTCCTCGGAATTCTTCAAACTTCTGTTCCGATTATTACAAAGAGCAATAAATTTTTCCTCTGAAAATATTTGTCAAAGAATTCTCCTTAGAGTATATATTTTTTTTCTACACATTCACACAGCTCTGTTATCAAATCAATCAGAGATCTGTTATCAAATAATTCTTGTGAGTGTTCAGTTTGAATTCCACGACTATCTTAGTTGTTTGTTATAGTTCACGCTTGCACTCCAAGTTTTCCTAGCATATCCCCTTTCATGTGATATCGGATACATTAACACTGTGTTTATATTTCGAAAATCATGCTGGACTCAGTGCAGACAAGCATTCTCTATACTTCATATATTTTTTAAATCGTTCTGATGTTATTATTTAAAAAATTTATCTCAAAAATGTACTTTACAGGCCCAAAATTCAAACAAAAGAATTTCAGATAAAAATACATTTTTATTTCCACCCTTTAACATTTTTCTTTTAAAATAGTACAATTTCGTTAGCAGATGGAGAAATGTATTTTAATTCTTTAACTGTTTTTTAAAACCCACTTTCAACTCTACAGAAATACAAATTTGAAATATTTTCTTTAATATAATCACAATAAATAAATATTTAGCTTATCAGTTCCCATAAACGAGATGATGGCTATGCCAATAAACGAGAGAATCATATTTTTTTTAAATGAAAGGTTCTTCTAGATATATATTTTAAGTGTGCTTTTGTGATGTAAAACTAATATATATAGAAACACATAGAACTAAGTAAATAATCTTTTTGTTTTCAGTCTTCAGCAATGTATGCCAATTATATAATTTATATGTACTTGATTAATTCAAAAGAATTTTTCAACGTAAATAGATCAGTTTACAGGGAAAAAATAAAGGAATAGAACGATACATTCAGCCGATGCATCTTTGTGATTAGGAGAAAACAAAAGTTTTCAACTATACAAAAACATTTTTATCTAATACTTATCAAATTCTTTAAGATAGGCATTTTTATTGCTCATTTAAAAGTTTAAGTTTGTTTCTAAAAGCTATGGAAAACATTATCTGGCTAAGAGAATCACTTGAAATTCATTAAATCAGAGATATTCGCTAAAATGCTTACTCTGGCATAATTAGGAATTATCGTATCTACAAAGATACTCATAAAATATATGAAAATAATTTATTCATTAATGAAGTATATTCATTATTGAAAAATATATACAGTTATTCTTGTATTATTATATTTCAATGACCATTCTTACCCGACCTGAATTTTTCTTTGTTTTTCTTTTCAAAATATGGATAAATTTATTACAAAGACAATATTATAGAATGGCTTATATCACTGAGGTTTTAAAACTGGAAATTCATATAAAAAAATATAATTTCAAATAGTGTGTACCCCCTTTCAGTTTTCCCATAATAAGTATAATCAATGATATTCCTTATATGTACAACATATATAACCTTGATTGCATGCATGCCATTTATTAATTACTGAACATTTTTTTCTTTTGTTTTTTTCTAAACTTAGAAAAATATGTTTGCCACATCTGTTTAAAAACAGTGTTCTTAAATGGATGTTGTAGGGTAAAACGGACACATCTATAATTACAAAATACATAAGATTAAAAAATTTTTAGAATTGTTTTTCTTACTTTAAAGATAGCAGTATATTGGAGGTATGTTAAAGAGTAATGTTAAATGTTGATTTTTTTAAATTTTGTGATGAAATCCTATATTAAAATAATTATTTCCACAGCAATTATATCAACGTTTTTCAAACATTTCCGCCCCTTTATCACAACTAGTGGATCAAGATTAAAAAATGAAGAATGGTAGAAGATAAAATATAATATATAAAATATTATGTATTCTTTATTTCCAGAACTTTTGAAACAAATTTAAAATTGCCAAAATTTGTCTGTAAGGATTTGTTGGAGACACTTTCCCTTAGATATTATAGCTGTCTCTCTACCAATTCTGTATTATTATATTAATGAAAGGATAAGTTTGAGGTACTTTTCTTAAAAATTTAAAATTTATTTATTCATTTATTTATGTATAATCCTCGAACTATCCTGGTTTAAATAAGTACTTATTTAAAATCTCGTGCCATTCTTTAAAAATATTTAAACAACGACATTTCGGTAGAATTATAAATTTCTTTCTTCTTTCAAATGTGATATATCTGAAATGCACAGAGATTTTTCCCATTTAAAAAAACAAGAAAAAAATCATGTTTCTCATAAGGCTTACGATATATATATATATATATATATATATATATATATATATATATATATATATATATATATGTGTGTGTGTGTGTGTGTGTGTGTGTGATATCATTGATTGTTGTTTTGACTTTTTGACATATTCTTAGAGATAAAAAAGAATAACTTCATTTAATCAAAAGCATGTGTATTTAAAAAAATTTGGGATGATAATTTTGTAAAAATACATTCAGCTGCTAATACAAATAGAGTTTATGGTGATAAATCCAAGTGTTTATAAATTGTTAATAACTATAGTACTAAATTGTAGGTTTCTTTGAGGAAAGCTTTACGTATAATGCAGTTTACATTTTAATTATGCCACAGATTTATACGTACATGTATATATATATATATATATATGTGTGTGTGTGTGTGTGTGTGTTCGTTTCATAGTTTGTGAGAGTATCTCTGTATGAATCGCTTTCAATAAAATGCCACATGAAGTCAGTTAATTAGAGTATTAATTTCCTGCTTGCTAAAAGTAATAAGATATATCATATTTTACAAGGATCAGATATTGAAAATTTAAAGAATACTAAACTTTAAAAAAGTTTTCTTTAAGGATTTAAGCGTTACTCACTTTTATTCATAAGCTTAAAAAATAATTAGTAAATATTAATTATGCAAAGTTGGGGGCCGCATCGAGGAACATCGTATATGGCTGATAATATTTGTAAAATAAATATAAAAATTTGGTAGAAACGTTATTAAAATTTAATCTCTTTAAGATGTAATTGAAACAAAATGTTCCATCACAGATAGACACCAATACATTTTTAAAGCCTTATCTACAGATAACTTACTCATGATGAACCAGACTTACAAAATCACATACCTCATAAAAACAACTAATTCATGGGTATAAAATTTTTCATGTATCAAAAGAATTAAGTACTAAAAAATCCTAATTTTGAAAAATTTTGCTCTGTGAAATGTTTAAAAAAATAGTAATTTTACCTTAAAAATACGAGCAAAACACACTTTTCAATAAATATTGAAAATATTTTGTATGCAATAATGGGGGTCAAGAGGGGAGATTTAGGATGATTGATAAAATAATTTTCTGCCGTGCTTTTTACTGAGACTCAAATCAACCAAAATATTAAAATAACCACTAAAATGAAACTAAACAAAACTTTTTAACTTACATAAAAGTCAGATGATTACGGCGCACGTCGGATATCGCCTTTGATTACTTTGTAAACAAACTTCTCAGGCGAAAGTTTCCGGAAAATTAAGACTCTGATTGCGATAAAATTTGCCACGGCGGTATGCTATTTGTTGTTGAAAAATCAGAGAATAGTTTTTCCCATCATTTAAAACACACAAAAGACAGTTGCCACCTGTCGAATTTCGTCAGCGGATCTGCCTTTCGGCCGAGAAGCCAAACCTCAGGGAGAAGAAGAGTTTGCACAAATTGCTTCGCTCTTGCGCGCGCATTTTAATGGTGACGTCGATTCACATGATGTGTGACGTCACTTACAGTCCGCTTTTTCTCCGTTTTTAAGTTTTCTCTCTCCATAGGATTTATTCAAACATTTGATTGAAAGTTAGGACAATCAAAGATAACGTTGTCCAATTAAATTAGCATCTTGCCTCGAGCGAAACTGTTACATTGCATCCGATTTTGTTCCTACAGGAAAACGATAAACATTTGTGTGGGAAAATTCGAGTTACTTTTTAAAGTAAAATAATTTTCTCGGATATCAAAAAATACTATTCTAGCTCATTTTATTACTCTTTCTGAGTTCAAAAATACCTTGCAAGAAATTAACTTTTCACAAAGCATTAATTTTTGTTTCTGGACTTACGATATTTGTTTAGCAAATAATTAATAAATCATATATAAAAATGGTATTCAATTAAAATTACTACTTTTTCTCCTGAGACGAAGATTATTTTACTGATATTAACTGCAGTAAAACTAAGTGTGTTTTTTTTCTAATAAGAATGTTGTAACGTGATACCATTAATCCATCGTATTCAAATTACCTTAATATTTTTTTACAACTGTAATAAACACGTTTTTCATATATTGAAGTTTCTGTCGAAAGTTATATCATAAAATTAAATTATAAATTTGTTTACGCGATAAATAGCAAATAATTAATAAATCATATATAAAAATAGTACTGAATTAAAATTACTACTTTTTCTCCTTAGACGAAGATAGTTTTACTGCAGTTAATATCAGTAAAATAAAGTGTGTTTTTTCTAATAAGAATGTTGTAACATGAGACCATTAATCCATCGTATTCAAATTACCTTAATATTTTTTACAAGTGTAATAAACACGTCTTTCATATATTGAAGTTTCTGTCGAAAGTTATACCATAAAATTAAATTAAAAATTTGTTTAAGCGATGATGAATCAGTGAAGAAATCATCTGAGTAAAGTTGGGTTCAAATATGCTTACATTTAACACCAGACTGAAATCTCACATAAAACTCCAAAATTTCTGACTGTACGGCAGTAAGGCGTCAAATACATTGGCATACACTTTAGGATAACTACTTAATTTTGGAGATAGAATTAACGGGGTTTGTTGAGAAGACTGCATTTTTTTAGAGTCACTAATGCTAAATTCCTTGTATTCAGTGCAATTGAAATTCTTGTATTCAGTCACATAATTTATAGCAAACAAAAATTATGTTAAAAAATCTTATCGATCTCTTCGTAGAAAAAATGCACAGATTTGTTTACAAATTTTCAAAATGATTGTGATACAAAATAATATTTCTCATTATTTCAAAGAACATGTTTGGAATTAGTAATAAGAAGGAACCTGAGATAGTATGTATATTATGATAGTATGTATATGTCGATATGCTATCGCAAAAGAGAGAAAAAAGTATGACCTATCTGGTTAAAAAAAATAGTATCATAGAAGAAATTTTTATATAACGTGTAGTCGAAAGTAATATTCAATTCCAAATGATAAATTTTACAAAAACGTTTTAACTCCTATTTTTTCACAGAGAAATCTCGCCCACTTCTCTCTTGGGCCTTTAATAGGAAGATAACAAAAGGAAAAGTTATCAGTAGTACCTTCAAGTCTAACGTTAACCTTATTTAAAAGAGAACAAAATGGGCAGAAATAAAGACTCTAACCTTTCATTACATTCCTTCAAGTTTAAAACGTACTGCTTGGCCTTTGTATTCTTAAGCCATGAATAAACTAAGGGAAAGAAAAAGATCCAATTACCTCAAGTAATTTTAAGAAATTCCTTAAGAAAAAAGATATAATAGTCAGAATTTCTCAAAAAGAAGTTTTAATTGAAAACATTAATTATATCGCAATCAAGTCATTCTAAAAATGGGTAAACATTCTCCGTACAATTGTGTTCCATCCTGTTTGGTTTGTTTTGTTGGTTTGTTTATATCGCTGAGGTCAACTTTTTCTACACAAGGGTTTATTAGACCGAAACTTAAAGTTTAAAGCCGATTCCGAACGGGCACAAAAACCCATGTCAATAGTGGGACTCGAACCCACAGTCTCCGGTCCTAATGCTAGCGCCCTAGTATAATAAACGTAATATAAATCCCCTCTCTCATATTCTCCCTCTGTTTCTTTTGCGACTAATGCACTCTAAGTTAACTTTTTACAGGAATAACGTAGGGTGAGAGCTGAACATATTTCTTTTAGCCAAGCACGCTGTTTTTTCCCATCAATATTCTATTCTTGCATCCTAACGATACCCCAATTGCGGTCGAGTGTCGCCTTAACTAGTTTCCGCCGAGAACGAGAATCGAACTTCCGCCTGTGGACTTACTTCCAAGTCAGATCCCTGATCATTCCGGTTAAGTCAGGAAATACGAATGTCATCCCTCACAGTAGATCGGTTAATTTTCGAAATTATATCGATGAATTTATTCTTTTGCATCATTAGTTGACAAAGTATTTACAGAAAGCAAACTTTTTTGAAATAAATGCATTTCATTGAATATCAATAATTATTCAATAAAAAAATAATACAACAAAAAATAATAGCATATAAAAAGACGTAAGGTTTGCTTTTCTGTTCCAGCTTTCCAAAAAGGAGAAAGTTTGCACTATAATGCCATTCAGACACATAAAACTCTATATTTTCTACTTATCAAACCATGTAACTGTAAATATCACAAAAAATGCACACTATACGTTAACACATGTGCAATATCATTTCCATGCATGCTACATCACCACTTCAAGAAATAAGCAGCATCACACCCTCTATAAAATGTTCTTAATTGTGCTTATACAGAGGCTGTTCACACATTTTTTAGACGATGTATATTGTATTCACAAAACTAAATTACATAAAATTCTTGTGTTTTAAATGTTCTATTTGACATCCCTTATTCTGAACTGTCTTTCGACACCGCAATTTCCAGGATAATAATGCCTTTTGAAGTGTCAGAAGAGATATTCTATCCCATTTCCTCCTGAACAGCTTTCCAGAATCCTGTAAGGGTTTTGGGACGACGTTTGGATAATGCAGATTTTAAAAGTCCGAAAGCACAAAAATCCATAGGTGATACATCGGGAGATTTAGTAGAGATATCAGTGAAGGGTATGGCTTGATACCAGTTTTTTGTTCCATTTCTTTTAGGAAATTTAAAGTGGATTTTGATGTGTGACTGCTAGCTTTGTCCTGATGGAGTCTCACAGATTGATGACACTGTGGGTAAAGCGATGGTATTTCATTCAGAAAAATTGGCGATAAAATATGTTCCTGATAGTATTTGGAGTTAATCTTGACATTTTTTCCACTCTCTTTATTTTTAACTTGCCATTATAAGAAAAACTGGCAACAATCATGAATCCCTTAGAAAAACTTTCTTTCGATTCTTTGAACCATGTACTTAAATTTTTTTCTCCCCTTTTATGATAATAAATGGCTCTGTTTTTGTTACAATCATTTAAATACACCCATGATTCATCTATTGTGACAATTTTTTTCTATTTTTCTTTGGATAAGTGTTTCTCATATAGAATTCTGCAGCATGTCCTGCGTTCAGCGATATGATTTGGAAGAAGACGATGCACATCGCGTTTTTTCGCTTTCTTAAGATTTAAATCAACGTTTATCATTTTGTTTACAGTGGACACCGAGCATTTTAATGATTTTGCAACTGTCCTTTGAATTGGGGGGATTTTCTTTTAACATTAAACAACATACCTTTGCAATAGTCGAAGATGTCCGTTTTTTCCTTGGATACTTGTTTGGAATTTTTGTCCCACTTGAGGCTCCAATTTGACGTTTTTTTCCTTTCTTGTTGACGATATTACCTATCGACGCTTTAGATATCACAAAACCATGACTCTCACATCGTTTTTGGATAACGGAGTATGCATATTTCTCTTCGGAAAGAGCATAAATGTAGCCTTCGAACCACTGCTTTGTTAAAAACGCCATTTTGAATAAAAACAAAACTTTCAAGCCGCAGACGATAATTTTGACTTTTAAAAACATAGTACAATTGCAATTATTTCTTTTGCAGCAAACGATTTTTTATTACCGCTTACCAAAATCGTCTAAAAAATGTGCGAACAGCCTCTGTATTTATATATGTTTAGGGATATCTTCCAATGTGATAAATCCTAGCAGAGGATTTTTCCTTCCATGATTTTCCGTAAAGCTACAGTTAGTTTCAACGACATTATCAACGTAAAAAGACAGTACTTTCACTATTCAAATCCTAATTTCCATACAATATATTATTTTTTTTTTTTTGTTATTAGCTATTCAGAGAGAGGTAGTCTGATTTGCATTTACTCTGTTTGGTGTATGATACTGATTTTTAAGATAAGAAATTTGTCCACTATTTTATCCGTTTGAAATATTAAATTTTAGTATTTAGTACTTATTTATTTTGGAATGTTAGAAGCATATTCCTCTTCTGACAATAGTCTCGGCATGAAAATTCAGTTCTTTCACTTATAAAATCATTGTATCCCTATAGCTTTCTATTGCTTTTAGATCACATCGATGTATTTTTATGATATTCTGTTATATATATATATATATATATATATATATATATATATATATATATTATTATAAAAATTTTATTTCCAAATTTGAAGCATTTGAAGAGTTTTATAAGTATCTTATAAGGTAAAACTCTAATATTGATACAAAGTGCCTTCTGATATATGAATAATTTTAAAGTTTCTCCAACAATTTTAAATGAGGGGAGGGCCAGTCTTAAAATACTGACTTATCTCTTTTTCATGAAATTTTCATCGTGACATACAGCAATTAAACAGTGTATTTATGAAGCCGTTAGTATCAATTATGTACACAAAATTAAGCCTTTGGGAAGACAAAATGTAACATTAAGTAAGAAACTGCAAATTTATCCAGATCCCACATCTTCATGAATTTGATTAAATAAGAGGAACACGTAAGAATTTTTGTTTTAAAGATTGATAAAACTGCAAATATATGTTTGAACAAAACTGATACAACAAATAGGTCAATTCATTTCAAATCACCAACGGGGTGTTGCTCGACATTTTTAATTTTCCTAATTTTTTAACCAAGTTTTCTTCATGGTTTTATGAGTTTAAAAACATGATTGAAAATTTTTTTCACCTTATAATTTTTTTTCGGGTGGCCATTTTTATTCAGCTTCGGAGTCATTTTTGGTGGAAATGGTCTTCCAAGGAAAATGCTATAGCTACTTTATTTTTATACCTATCAAGATGTATAGAAAACTAAAATGTTCAGCATAAAATTTTTTACATTTTAGACTATTAAAAAATTTCATTAGATTTAAGCATCTAGGACAAAATAATGTTTAAAAATGTTAGAAATAAAAGGTCACACACCATATTTCGCTACCCTTATTTCTTATGAAGGAAATCAGACTCACCTTAAATATTTTTTTCTTGAGCAAATCTCTCATAGGGCTTCTTGTTGTAAAAATTTCAACCATGTTAAGCCTGTTTTGGGCAGTTTTCATTAATCAATATCTCAAAAGGGACTGAGTAACAAATTCTAAAAACTTAGTATAATAAAAATCTTTGTAATATAAAGCTACGGTATAATTTTTATGAGTGATACTTAACTGGTTTTTGAATTACAGTTCACTAAAAATGCACAAAATCTCTATTTATTTCCCTTCAGTCCAGACAAAGGAAGTTTTAACTTTTCTCTATATGATGCTTTCTATTTTTTTTTAAATTACCCAAGATGGTTCTTTAATCTTAAAATACTAAAACCTACATGAATAAATTGTATCCCTTAAGTTTTATTGCAATTAAAAGAACAGCAACATAGACAGTAATAAAAATAGTAGTATGATTTTGTAAAATAGTAGTATGATTTTGTAAAATAGTAGTTTGAAAAATAGTAGTTTTATTTTGTTCATTCACTTAAAAATTGTTTATAAAAATATGTGAATGTCCTATTTTATTTACTTACTTTTTTACATTTAAAAATCTATTTACAGTATTAAACAGTGCGGAAATTTAATTGCATATCTTTCCTAAGATATGAATATTCGTCCAGAAATATTTGTCAGTTCAATCGGTATCAATTTGTATAGGACTTTAGTGACAGGAACCCAAACATCATAATTTTTTTTACAACTTAAATGTAGTTGCAGGTTCTGATGAATGAAAAAAGGCATTAAAATGTCATTGTCTTCTCCACTTTTATCTTTAACTTTACCTATCCCCCATTCATAAATGCCATGATGTCGTTATCGTCAAAGGATGAGGTTTATGTAAACTCAATTGGTGTTTTGAAATCCTCAAATCTGTGGCATTTCAAAGTAGTATAGCACCTAATTTGATTTTCACTTATGGGTACATACCAATGATAACCTGGAGTTCCTGGGATTGGTACACATCATTCAAATATTCTTTTTAAATAATGATTCTTTTTCATTATTTCCTCTGTCGAGATAAAAATCTAATTTACCCCTAATATTTCCGCTGAAAAAAACATAAACGTATTTTGTGGTGTGGATATTTAATCACTTTAAGGTCTTTGAAGACTGGCTCTTGTTACTTCCTCTTTCGTGGTTCCACCTATATCACTACAAGAATTTTTTCCGTGCTATGTGGCAAAAGAGTTCCATTCTGCTGCAATGCCAAAATCATGTTTGTGTTGGCAGACATTGATGAAATTATTTTTGCTTTTGTAGTGACTGCTTGCACCATCACTAAATTAATCATCTGTATACTAGATACAACATTATTCACCTCATGTACAACATGTTGTTGAAATGTATACACAGTGGTTTTATCGTGCATAAGGTGGTCACTAATAATACAAAAACTTTTACAATAGATTTGATTGTTTCTTACAATAACAAACAAAATGATGTAGTGTAGCCTGAGTATTCGTCCAATGGAAGCTTTGAATTTCATCTTGGACCATAAATCATAATTCTCTCAGAAGTCTCTCATAAATATACATTCAAAATCTGTAAGATTCTCTTTCAGTTCTATAAAGTGTTGAGCTTGGACCATTGATATAAAATGATGCGATTTTTATGAGATCAGTTTTTCCACAAGAGTTTCTAGAAACTGATCACTAGGTAAATATTGTGTGATAAGATCAGCTCTGTCTGTCTTCACCTACTGTTTGAAATTTATTTCATCAGGCAAGTTATCAATATCATTCATTAAGACTTCAGAAAGTACTTCTGGTCCAGCACATTCCAAGCACTTATTCAGCATGCAGGTTTCACCCTCAATGTCACACACGAAGAAGTCTAACAAAGTCCAGTAATCGGTGTTTAGTTTTGCCCTTCTCTCATCAGTTTAACAATCTGGGGATATTTACATACACTGTGAGTGCCAGATGTTCTAGGCAGAACACATCATTTTGGCCGGAGGGCACAGAACATTGATCTACCAATTATATGTTCTGGATATCTTTGTTTGTAAAGACTAAAAAGCTCATTTAAGGGTATCAATACTAACCTTTTTTGTTTATATACCTTCACATTGTTAATTTTACCTGAGACACATTTATTTTTACCCGGAGAGATAAGAGTTCTCATCATCTTGATAAAACTCGATCGCACAGTTGACAACTTCTTCACTTATCTTGTGTCCACCTGGTGTTTTACAAAGATTTAGCAGGATACCTTGCTCCTTAATTAATTGTATTGTTTGACTTACAAGATACTGAGAAATACCAAAATTTTCCATAATTTTTTTATTGACCATAAATCTGGTAAGAGACAAATGATTTTAATTGTTTCATCTTAATTCACCAAGCTGCATTTTTCTTAGTTAGTAGATCAAAATCCATTCTCACTTAAGCTGATTTAGAGCAGGTCTGGATTTGTTCCTCTAAATATTCAATTTTCTTTTTGAAGCTATTGCAATTTTATCTGTCTTTTTCTGCAAAGTTGATAATCCCTTTTCTTTATTCAATTTCGTTATTTTACTGATTCGTGACAAATCCAATGTAACACATTGAGTTCACTTGATTCAAATTATTTTCATCCACTAACTCATCAGCATTAGGGACATATAAGCTTCAGGGACAAGTTTAAGGTTAGGTCAAACAAAACATTTATGTTTTTGTTGTCGAAACAATAACAACAGACTTTAATACTGATTTTGAAAGTCGCTAGTCCGAAAAAAATAGCACAATATTTTTCACAAATTTAATGCTCTACCGCTCTAAGACCAGTTAAATATCACTCATAAAATTTATATGGTAGCTTTATATTACAAAGATGTTTATTATCCTAAGTTTTCAGAATTTTTTACTCGGTCCCTTTTGGGATATTGATTAGTGAGAGCTGCCAAAAACAGGTTTAACACGGTTTTTGGTAAGCTTTACGAAAAAAAGAAAAAGGTTTTCAAGATTGAAATTTTTACAAGAAGTAGTCCTATGAGACACTTGTGCAAGAAAAAAATATTTAGGGTGAGTCTGATTTCCTTCCTAAAAAATAAGGGCAGCGAAATGTGGGGTGTTTGACCCTTTATTTCTAACGTTTATAAAAATTTTTGTTGTCTAGATCCTTAAGTCTAAAGAAGTTTTCTAATAATCTGAAATATAAACAAATTTACGCTGAACATTTTAGTTTTTTATTCATCTTGATGGGTACTAAAATAAAGCAGCTATAGCATTTTCCGTAAAACACGTTTTTCCTCAAAAAATGACTCCGTAGCGGGTTAAAAATGACCACCCAAAAAAATTTTTAAGGTCAAAAAAATTTTTAACCATGTTTTTAAACTCATAAAACCATGATGAAAACTTGGTTAAAAAATTAGGAAAATTAAAAATCTCGGGCAACTTTACCTTGCCAAATTTGGTGATTTGAAATGGATTGACCCAAATCCCATCCATTGCAACAACAAAAAAAGCATTAAGCAAAACAATAATGTAAAGCACAACTCATTTTTTCTGTTTAAGCATAATGCTAGAACTAATCACACATTCATACCATCGTAAGTACGAACGGAATGCTTGAAATATACAAACCTTAGTGTACATCTGTAAGATACTGAAATATTTGATTAATTTTTAATGTTGAAAATGGCCGTTTGACGTTAAGTATTTCATTTATAATTTAAAACTCTAAGCTTGTAAAAAGCATATTTCCATCTATAAGAGCATTTTCTTATTCTCGAGCATTTAATAACTTATATCTATATGCTTAAGCGGAGTGCTTTTTTGGGGATTTAAAATATTAATCAATGATACGAAGAGGCTTTCTGTAATTCTGTTATAACTTCTAATGTAAAATAATTTATGTAATATCTCTTCTGTTAAAGTAAATAAGTATGGTTTGCTGATCGAAAGAAAGGAAAGTGATGTAACGTAAACAAATATTTATTACCTATGACTAAGCGGGTTGTATTTTTAGTGAAGATATCAAGAGTATGCTTTGAAAAAATTTGATATCCCTCCCATTTTTCTCTTCGCATCTAAACTTAAAAACTTGTTTACTCCCTTCTACTCTAACATTTAAAAATCAACTTTAGTTACAGCAATTTATGTCAATTTTATAAAATGTTTTATAGTAGCTTTAGCCAGAATTTCAACAGAATTCCCAGATTTTTTCTTATCTTTTGAGGAACACTAAACTAATTGTCTAAAATTATTTATATAGCATGCAAAATTGTAATACTCAGTTAGAAACCAAATTTCCAATATTCAACGGAGCCAGATATTGGCTACGACAACAAATAATTCTAACATCCATCTACTGATTGTACCAGAAGATCATATCTCTTTATAAAGCGGAATGAACCTGAAAGTATTAAATTATAAATTTTGCTCAGAATAATTCTACTAAATTAACCTTGAGTAGTTTTGACCTTTTTTTGGGAAAGATATTTTAATATTACAGTTTTGATTTTAAATTGGACAAGCAAACTTTGCAGCAGTTGAAAAACTTAATATTCGATATAAAAAATACCAAAACTGCTGTAAAGATACATGAATAAAATTACCCTAGAATAAAATAGATCGATACATGAATAAAATTATACTCAAACATAAAATGTAAAAAATAAAAAATGATTAATTACAGATAATGCGTTACTCATGTGAGGACGGAGATTTGATATTATGATCATACCGATAAATTAAAATGAACCTTTGGGTGATTTTAGCTCATAAAATAAAAATAATATTCCCTGTTTTATTTTTATTTTAAGTGTATAACTATACACGTTACAAAATCCTATTATAGAAAGGTCACGTTGCATTTCGAAGTAAAAATCCAGTTTGTTCTGTAAGCATCTTTAAAGGACTGCAATTTCATACAAAAACAATATGAAAAGCTGAGATTGTAATTAATGGCATACGGTACAGCAGAACCTCCTCTTTTGAACAAAATACACATTTAACGTTCAGACGTACATACACAATAACTCTTTTATGAACTTAAAAATATACAAATTTGTGGAAACTTTAACTAGAATAAATAGAATACCAGCTAAATAGAAGCATGGGTTTTTTGTTTTGTTTTTGTTTTTTGCTAAATGTATACAAAATGCCAGCTTTTGAGAATTTCTTGCATCCTCAATAACATGGCATTTATTTCATAATGTGACTATTTTTTAAGATAATATAGGTAATCCAAAGGTATTAAAAGTAGCCGTAGAATTCTCAGTGTACAAAATGGTGCCCACTTTGACTTCAAAAGCTTCATTCTACGAAAAAAAAATCACAATATGTCTGAAATTGTGCAGATCCATTAACTTCGCTTATCCTAAAAGATGATCTCCACTTTGATACTTTGAACAATTAGTTAAGAAACCTTGAAACAGTCATTTTCTTTATCTGTTATACTTGCAATGATTAATTAAAGAAAGTTGGAGCTCATATCTACAGTTATTTAAAGTTTAATAAATCAATTGCAAAGGATCCATACTCAAAAATTGTTAAATTTAAGTAGAATCCATCCAGTAAATAAAGAAGTATAGAATACTATGAATGTGCAAAAGCACTTCCTTTTGAATTTATTTACATATACGATTAGAATATGAACAGAATAGACCAGAGGTGGGGAACGCGCGGCCTCCGTGATCTTGTGCGGCCTTCAAATTATTTTAGGAATTGTTGCTATGTCAGTTATTCATAATTTAATACTATTATTTTTCTATTATATTTCTTTATAATGTTAAAATTATTTAAAAATACTTCTACTTTATTATTTTTATTTGAATTGGTATTTAAATATGTAGTTGTTTATTAAAATTTTAAAAAATATATATATATATATATATGTGCTTACATAAATAAAAATACCAACAGTGAAATATAAAAAATTACAGTGGTATCTATGAATCTTATAATTTTATAAAAGAATTAATAATTAATGATTAATGCTATAACAAGTTTTTACCCTTATGTGAATACAAAAATATTTTATATTGTAACTTTTTAAGTCAAATAGTAGATAAATAAGGACTTAATTTTTTGTTGTTATTTTTCTATATAATGCACCAAATTGTTAAAACTATACCTAACTATAATAATTTCATAACAGTCGCATTTATAGGTACATCAACAACTTATGGGGCCTCCTTTATTTCTACCTAATTTACATGTGGCTTCTAATGGTAAAAAGGTTCCCCACCTCTGGAATAGACTCAAAGTTTTATTAGCTGAATTTTGCTCCTTGTTATAATCAGTTTGTAAATCACACCATACATGTTCCCGTACTTTGCTGTAATTCTTTAGATTTTTCTTCCCCATATTTCTAATGACATGAAAAAAGCTGACAGTTTGTAGATAGCCACTAGGGCCTACTACAAACAACACATTTAATTACTTGTTTTGCCTTAAAACATAACAACAGATGAAAAAAATTAATTGCCAACGGAAATTTAAGGTTAGTTCATCTCATAGATGACATAGCTTCATTGTCTAATTAAGAGTACTACGGCCCTCTTCTGCCCCATGAGGGTTAATTAGAGTCTAACCTCAAGTTGAAAGTCAATTCTGAGAGATTACAAACATCCCGGCGGACAGCGAGACTAGAACTCACAGCAAACTCTGGTATCGAACGCCAGCGTCTTAACCATTCGGCCATCGACCGCAGTACAAGGATAAAGAATTAAAAGAAAAGACTTATGGTAAACTGAAATGTTTTCGGCTTGTATTGATGGCATTAGGTGGTCAATTTCCTTTCCGTAAAAATACCCATTAGCACATTTTCTCACTAATGCTACTTGCAGAATCTGTCTCAAAACGCACAACTGCATACATTGCGAATTAGGAGAAACTTGCGCAATTAACTATGTTAATATCTAACGCATAAATTAAGCATAGGTTGAAACGAATTATTTCAAGAAATTGGATTAGTCTCGTTTCTGTATAAAAAATCATAGAAAATTGGGAGAGAAAAATCTAGTGATCTTATATTTCCTTGTTTATACTAACTACTAAAGAAAAACGTATTTCATATAAAATAACACTTTAATCATTTTCATTCATTTATTGCATTTTAGACTACATTAAAGAGACCTAGTGGCAATTGCAGTCTTCCTGCATTTCTCTAAAAGTCGTTAAATTTCTTTTTTTCTGTTCCCTATGATTGAAAAACTTCCTACATTTTGCCCCAATACGCAACAAAATAAACAATTGCCACAAACCATTTGGGGAGCAGAAAAGTTGCTTTCTATTATTTGGACATATGCATAGCAATTTATAATCCTCTTTAAAAAGTACTGCAGCATTTTTACAATCCCAGTATAATTTTTCTCATTTCTTTGGTACATTTTTTATGGCAAACTTTCTTTTGAAATGCAACCTTGAATGTGAGTGGAATTAATTATCAGTATTTCTTAAGTTTTTATAGCCGTTCTCTCATTTTTTGTACAGTGCATGCATTGTTACTTGACTGAAACTAAACTAAAGTATTATTTTCATGGTATGAATAATGCAAGCGGCATCGGAGACACGTCTATGCCTCACCTAATTTTTTGAAACGCTCCGATTTTTAAAAATTTACAGTAGTTTGGAGTCAAGGGTGTTTTTGAAAAGAAAACTATACTGAACATTTAATTCAGTAAGATTCCATTTGAAATTTGAACTATATGATTTCAGTAGCAATGATCATCTAGGACAGGATTTCCCAAAGTGGGTGATACCGCCCCCCGGGGGGGGGGAACAATCCAAGGGGGAGGTAGTAGCCTCGGGTGACAACTGGGGGCGATGAAAGCATAAAAAAACGAAACAATTCTGAAACATTCAGAGGACAATGAACACGGTGTACAGTGTACGGGAAAGACCTGGGCGGGAAACAACCATGTATTGTGAAACTTGTTAAGTATCTAGTCATTTAGTTTTCTATTTTTGGTCTTATTTACCACCCTGAGCATCTTGGACATTACCCCTTATTCTGTATTTTGCACCAATTGTACTTATATTTTCTCCCTACTGTTGTATTAAATATCAATCATCGATAGATAGAGACACCTGTTCCATCACTGAGAGTTTTTTCCTGGGGCAAGTGTTGAAATTTGGCGAAGGGTAAGGAATGATAAGCGACAATCCATTTTTGAGAAAGCCGACACTAGCAAATCTCTTCTCAGTAGAATCCAAGGAATGGGACGAAGAGTTGCATGCGTCAGATAATATTTCGCTAATGACTGCTAAATTGAGAAAACCGCATGCTATTGGGGTAGAACTAATTCTACCGGATTTAACTGAAGTAATACGAACTGTGACACACAAGCCATCGTCTGAAATTACAAAGAAAATTCCATTGGGCAATAATAGTAGTGTGCACATGAGAGAGCTGGCGCAGACCCACAAACACCCCCATAAAAACCGAACCCACTTTTAGAAAAGTAATGGCTCTATTTCGCCCCATAAAATCTCCACCCACTTTTAAAAACAATGGAGTGAAAACCCCCATAAAAACTCCACCCACTTTTTAAAACAATGGCTCTCAACCCCACCATTAAAATTTCCACCCACTTTTAAAAACAATGGTGCGAAAACCACCCATTAAATTTCCACCCACTTTTAAAAATAATGGCTCTCAAACCACCCACTAAAACCGTACCCACTTTTAGAAAGTGATGGCTCTATTTTATCCATATAAATTATTTTAAATGATGGTGAAAGCCTCCCCATAAAAATCTCACCCCCTTTTAGAAAGTAATAGCTCTCAACCAACCATTCAAATCGAACCCCCTTTTAGAATTCAATGGTATAAAAAAAATGCCATAATTGTTTCCACCCCATAAAAACTCCGCCCACCACTAAAACCGAACCCAAGCAAAAAGTCGCTGAGCCGCAAGGGTACCCCCTTCGGCGAGCACCCCCTTTTAGAAAACAACGGTCCAAAGTTTTTATAGCAACGCACCTTCTTTGCTGCGTTGAAAACTTTACCTCTCCGACATTTTAAGCACTTAAAGAAATACATTTAGTATAGAAATAAAACCATGGAAAGTCATATTCTCGAAAGTCTAAACTCAGTAGGTAACTTACAATCAAACTACCTAAAGCTGGATGCTTTAGAAATTGATAAAAAGTACCTGATATCCGATGCGAAAATGATAAAGACACGGTATGGTGAAAAGGCTGTGGTAAGTTTGGAGGGAACAGGTTCAGTTTTCCTCCCGGACCGATTCAATAAAGTTATGACTGATGAGTATCTAAGCTTTATGAGAAAGTGCCATTTAATCTATCGAGGTAAGAAGGATACTGGAAAAGCCCACCCCGCACACCAAGTAGAGTTTTCTCCTGCCAACGATGCTCTATGAGATGATCGCCGTCCACCTTAAGTTTTAAAAGCGTTTGCTTTTAAAATTTGTCTATTAGAGCTCTAAGCGACAATCTGCCTCATCGCATAATGTCCATGAGCCAAAGTATGGATACCATCTTCCAATATATGACGCTTGTCATCTTTTCCTGATAGGGCAATCTTATTGACTTGTATGGAATGAATCTCATGCTTTGTGCTCCTGATGAGATTCATGGTTCTGTGCTGTACTTCTTGCTTGAATAGGCAGTTCTTGTAGTCCTCAAAGGTTATCCTGTTTTTCACGACACATTTCTTTACTCCTTTGGATTTTTTCACCAAGTCTGTTTCAGTCTTACAGGCATACATCTTAGATCTTAAGCCAACGAACTCCTCCAAGATTTTTCCAGAATTTTCATCCTTCATCTTCCCCAAGACCTTTTTATTTACTCTAGGCATTCCATATCTATTATTTTCCTGATAATCGGAGGTGTCGAAATAATCAATCATTCCTTTCATATCTTCATAAAAGTCCTCGGTCTGTATGTCGTAGATGTAACTGTCAGTGTCCATGTACAATAGCTTGATATCGTCCCCATATTTAGGCTTCATAAGATTATAATGGAAGTCGTACATCAGATGCTTCGATAGATCTAATATACTCATGCCGACGTATATTGGCTTATTAAAAATCACTTTCGTCTTGTTCATATGCACGGCGGCTAATCTTTCGTCAAAAATGGTCCTTCCCTTGAAATTGGGCTTAGCAACTAGCTTCTCCGCTTTCTGGGGATCGCATACTAGCCTAATATCGAGTCGCTTCCTGATATTTTCCATCGTCTTGCCAAAGACCGAGTTGTTCATAAGTTTGAAGAAGTCTTTCTCAAAGTCATTGGTTGCCTTTGTCCTCATTTCTGTGTTCAGGTCGATGTACCTCTTCAACCAGGGAGACTGCTGAAACTCCAACACTTTGTGCACCTTTTTGAGCTTCATCCCCAACTGCAACAGTTGCTTCAAAACCCTGTAATGAACCACATAATGCTCTTTGTCATAGAGGGTCGTCAGTAGTTTTGGCTGTTTTGAGCCATCGGGCATCCTGCTCTCAGGTGCTAGAGGTAGGTCTGAATGGAGGTTGTGTAGATGGGTCGGGTACTGTAGATCGCAATCTACGATGTATCCTTTGTCTGAGTCATCCGCTACTTGGGTCACATCTGACACAGTGCTCCACTTGAAACCACCATGCGGTAGGTATTGACTCATGGCCCATCCGTAAAGGTTGTTGGCGTCAAGGTACATCAGGTAGTTAGACTTCTTGTTCTCGTCATAGTCCCTCATGTACTTGTTGTTCGCCCTCCCATATCGGTTACAGCACTGAGAGATGCCTCCTCTGGTCCCCTTTTCTAGCATGAGTATCATGTCATAGTCTGTCAATAGCTCTAGCTCGACCTCCGTGGTTTTGAGCATGGCGTCCCACGAGAGTCCGGGTGCAGTGAAGTACCATGCAGGATCCAACTTATAGGTCTTTAGACAGACATCTCTAAAGTGTTCCATGATGTCGGCTAGGATGAGTACATCAGTCTTCACATACAAATCGGAATATTCACCCAATGTCTTAATGTTGAATGCATTCCATACCGTTTTAGCGTGCTCGTAGTCCTCATCCTTTATGTGTGACTCATTCAATTGGTTGTAAAAGTCTTCTTGTGGGGGTAGCTTGGTTTCTTCGCATTTGTCCCACGAGTCCATATAATCGTATGGATAGACGCCTTTTCGGGTGACGAGGTCCAGTTTGTCCTTGGGGAAGTACTTGGCTGTCTCCCGGAACTCCTTTACGTTCTTCGCAAGACTGTCGACGCTAGCGGCCATGAACTTGAACGAGTCGACAAACCTCAACTTTATACCAGGTACCTTTGCTTTCTTCCCATCGCCTACTTCTACAGTTTTTGCCCCGACCTCCTTACTGAATGAAATGTACCTCTTCTCGTTGTTCGGAATGACATCAATGTCTCCTTTCTCCCCACCGAGCTCCTTTATGAAGAGATGGGCGTCGTAGCCAGATAGGTTGTGGATAAACACCGGAATGAACGAAGGCTCTTGGTACTTTAGGTTGCAAAGGTTGTGAGCAGGTCCTCTGTAGTTCGATTCACATTTCGCCGGATCGAGAAGATGGTCATGATCTCTGACTTTTCGGAAGTCTGGCTCATCCTTGGGTGAATAGGGTGAAGGTTTCTTCCTGATATCTCCGTCACAGATATGGCAAACATGGGTCCTTTGGAAATGCTCTTCATCCTCGGTGGTCATTTTGATGGGTTGCTTCTTATCATAAATGTTCTTTATCGCTAGCGCCTCAGTCTTCACTGTATCAAAGAACAGCTTGGTGGCATTGGGTCCTCTGTATGTGATTGGTGCCTTATAGTCTGCGTGTTTATATTTGATGTAGACAGTGAAGCTCATAGGTTCATGCTTTTGATATTTATGTAAGAATGAGCTGTCTTTTGTAGGGCGGCAGGTGTTTATCTTGTTTGTCAAGCACTCGAAGTCTCCATACATCACAAAGGGTAATCGTAAAGACCTTTGGTAGTTTTTGAACCGCAGAGATTCGTCCTCCTTGGGCATTACAATCTTTACTGGCGTATTCTTCCTACAATCCGTTTCATGAGCTTGGAGGTCCTCTTCGGAGTAATAATACAGCAGGCATCTCTCACAGGTGAATACCTTTCCGTTGTGTTTAGTCACTTGTCCGCTTATCAATTTGGAGAGGTCTTTTATCCAACAGTAATGACTGTTTCCTTCCTTATTCTTTATGTACAGCAAATTGACGTGTTTGTCTTCCTTATTTTTAGTGATTCTCAATGGGTAAATGTCATTACCTTCGTATGAATATATGTTCACCGATATGTTATTCAACTTTTCGAACCTGTTAAATACTCTATCTTCCATCTTCACTGGAAACTCAATGCCTTCAAACTTTAGCTCATTCTCATACGGTTTATATTTGGTGACTCTTTGGGCATCTTTTTCCACTGGATGCAGCGCAGAGAGTATTGCCCACATGAAACACTTATTATCCTCATTTTGTACGTTTATGACTGCCTTTTTGGCTTTAATCTTTTTCGGCAGATCAATGTAGGATGCCCCTCTCAGCGGGTTGTATTTATTGATCCTCACCTCAAGGCTTTTAATTCTAACAAGCGTCCATCCCGAACCTTTTGCAACAAACTCCTCCATTTCTGTCAATAATTTTTGGATAACCGATCTGTAATAAGCTACCAAATCAGTTGATTCTAAGATGACTGCGTTTTCTGTTTTGAAGTTTTTCTCCATTTCTATAATAGCATCGTCTTTACCCTTTTGATAGTCACAGAGGAATTCGAAATTAACCTTCAAACCAAGCAGCCTCTTTATGTGTTTAGTGATGAGTCCCCGGACTAGTGATGCCACATCGTTCAAAAAGTCTTTGGGAAGCATCAGGTTGTGTTCATTTTGGATGTCGTACGTCTTCAAGCGAGATTCAAAGGCTGTATTAACTTTGTGGAGGGTGTAGAGCCTTCTCTCTCGCGTATCTAAAAACAGGTCTGCATCAAACCCGAAATGACGGTTGAACAATACGCTTTCTATGTATGCTATGATGTCTGCCCTCCTTCCTAACATGGAATAGCCTCTAATGCCATGCGTTCGACAAAATTCCCGTAGTTGGGGGAGAGTCATGTGATGTAGTCGATGCTCCACTCTTCCACACTCTGGGAGAGCGGCTGCCTTCTTTGGTTTATAGTTTAGGTGCCCTTTAGATTGTAGGTGCTTATTCATGCTTGATCCCTTAAATAACTTACCGCAACACCTGATCTTACGCACTCTGTTCTTCTTTGGCTTGCTAAACAAGTCATTGTGGAAAGGAAAAGTGGAAAGGCCGTTATGATATTGAATGAGGTCGATCAGTTCCACCTTTCTAAGTTTCGAGTATCCTCGAATATTATGTTCCCGACAGTAGTCTTGCAACTGCCGGACGGTTTTTGATTGCAAATCTTCCATCTTTATATATAGAATTAATTTCTTTAAATGCTTAAATCCTTGATGAGGTAAAATCAAATTAAAAAGGGGTTAAAAGGAAGACTTTATAAAATAAAATATGGATATGGAGGAAGTGATGGAAATAGTAAGACTGTTTGACCTAAACAGAAAAGTTTCTTCAGACTTGAAAACTAAAGCCCAAGAGTGTGAGCACGAATATGTAATACAAAACGATGATAGCTGGTACATTTGCCAAGCATGTGGCGAAGAACTGAGGTACAATCCCAATAAACCCCCTTTGAACCATCTACAACTGTATTTAATCATGAAGAGACAGCAGAGCTTGAAAAGCAGAGCAAACAATCTGGAAAACTGGATAGGTCAGTTCAATCTCCCTTTCGAGGAACAGCTGGTTGTTGACTTTTTGTCTTTAATCCATAAATATGAAGAGATGTTTCCAGAGCGGAAAAACCTAATCAGCAAAAACTACATCTTGTTCCATATGTTACGAATAAGGGATTTCGAGGTCCCACTCAAGTTACCAAAAATGAAGAAGACGCTAGCTCAGTATGAAGAAATCTGCAGAACCATTTTCGAAGCATTAAATTGGAATTTTTAATAGCTCTTGTCAGCTATTAAAAATTAACTAAATCTTTTTTATCAATCCAGCTTGTCTCAGGATAGCCTAACCATTTTACTAGATATTTGTCCCCTTTCTTTTTGAGGACTTTTTCGATCTTATATACATCGTCCTTCTTATCATACTTTACTAGTTCATTTTCATAAAAAGTGCCTTTAACCTCATCATTATTTAAATCCTTAACTCTGTAAGTGATTGGGTCGGTTTCTAGTACCTCAGAGATGACAAACACTTCTTCTGTAAAGGTTGCTTGATACCCTCTTCTGAAGGTTGTCTTGTATATCGATATCCTAACTTTATCACCCACCTTATACTTTGCTTTACGGATCACCTTTTCCTGAAACAGGTTGCGATACACGTCTCCGCTGTTCTCCTCTTGACTGGCTTCAACAGGGGTCATTTTGATGCTTCTGTGGCGCGAGTTGTTGTAATTTTTGACCAGCTGACTCAATATATCCACGTACCTGTTGGTGTTGTTGGCGGCCAAGTACTTCCTAATTTTCCCATTCAAAGTCCTGTTGAACCGTTCCACGACAGAACATTTGATCTCCACGTTTTCGGTGGTGAACCAGTGAATGTCGTTCTCTTTGAACAGAAGCTGTGCATCTTTATTGATGAACTCAGTCCCCTTGTCTGTCTGGAGCTTTTCGGGCACTCTCTCCTTAAAGATCTGTTTGAAGGCCTTGGAGACTTCTCCCCCTGTCTTCTTCTTGATTGGTATTGCCCAGCCATATTTGCTAAAAATGTCAATGACTGTCAGTAAGTAGTTGTTGCCATCGTTGTAACGAGAAAGGGGCCTTAGAAACAGCAGGTCTGCTTGCCATTGATCGTCTATGCGCGACACGTAAGTCCTCCGCCTTTTGAACTTTCGAATGAGGGGTTTGTGCTTAGTGTACACGTCTTGTTGATGAAGGAAGTCCGATGCTTCTGCTCGAGTCAATCCCGTTCGTCTGCTAAGTTCGTCTATACCACAAAACCCTGTTTCGGGGTCGTAATATACTTTTTCGGGGCAACTCTTTTCAGTTACCCCTTCAGCGGTAAAAAACGGCTTTTCTTGGAGCCACAAGATGCGCAGATTCCTTTCATCATGGGTCTGCCGTTTTTAGAGGTAGCATGATATGCATCTTGGGTGTCGGTGTGGGTTTTACATTTCAGACAATACATCTTTGATCCCATTCCAAATGTCTTTTTTGCTTTAATGATAGGCTTCACAACAGCTCTTTCTAGTCTTTCACGAATGGTTGGATTGGGGATATCGTCCAATTCTTTTATCATGTTTGTGTCACAAACTTTGTTTCTTGTTTCAGTATCTTTATTTTTAATGTAGCAGACATCATGTTTATAGGCACTTTCATCAACCCTATTAATGGGTTTACTCCATTCTTTGTATGTTAAATCGGGGTGCAACCTAGTTTTCCCCTTCAGCAGTTGAGTTCCTGGTCCTGTGAATTGATGTCCTGGCAGATGCATTTCAAATGGTAAATTGTTGATTGCTGCGTTAACAACGCCTTTCCCTTTCTTTTTTCCACACATTTATTTATACAGAAAAAATTATTTTCCGTACCCGTTCAAGCCTTTCTCCTTCAAATATTTTTCCATAGGGAAGTACTTCAAGTCCTTAATAAATTCTTGCTCTTTAATCAAAGCCTCCTCCTCCGAAATAGTCTTCGCTCTCAAGGAGTTTAGTAAAGACTTATAAAACTTGTAGGCAAACCTGTATTCTTCCTTCCGTTCTGAGATATGTAAGGATTTATCAATAATCTCTATGACACTGACCACGATGCTCAAGGACGCTAAGGGAAGCAGAGCGAAAGCAGTCAAACTCGAAGTACCAAACAAGAACTTCGCAATCGTCAGAGACAGACTAACATCACTGTAGAATTTATAGCTTTTTCTGTATACGTACAACCACGACTCTAATTTTTGTTCCATGTTTTATTTAAAGAATCAAAACATTTCCTGTACCTCATTTCAGGGTTAACTAAATCAAGCATAAAAAAATCCTGAGGTTTCGTGACACACTGTTTGTACATACTATTGAACTCCTCGCTGGTGAGACTACCATCGATTTCCCGCAGGATTTGTTTAACCTCCCTTGGTTGGAGTCGAAAGAAGATAAAGTAGTTACAGTTCTTGCGTATGTTGATGGGTGTTGAGTAATATGATTGTGATATATAGATGATGGAGGCATTTTTCTTTCTACCTCTTATGAATAGGTCCTCAATGACTTTTTGCTTCTTTTCAGTCACGCAGTCATCAAATACCACTAGATTCTTAACGTTAGGATCAAGTTCATTCACTGTAATAAAATCGGCCAGTTCTGACGTGAATAATGTTTCCTTCTTGAACTTGTGAAACATTTCTAAAAATTTTTCTTTATCAGCCTTCTTAACTTTTTTAAGGTTAAGAATATCATCTTCCTCTATATCATTAAACTGTGTGTATGTTTCTTGTAGAGATGAATACTTGGGCTCAAAGATGTCTTTTGCACATACGTAGAGATTGTCAAACTTCAACCAATCGTAGATGAAGTTAAGAAGCAAGTTTGTCTTACCACACCCTGAAGGTCCGGTGATTAAGAGTCTGAAGGGATGTTTGGGTAGCAGAGGATGCTGATCAGCAGATGCAAACTCTTCAGGTTGCGTGTAATTCTTTATTTGAATCATATCTTTATTTAAGGTGAAAATATTTACTTTAAGGTAAAGAATATTTGCTTTAAGGCTAAAAATATTTGCTTCAAGGCAAAAATTTATTTGTCAAGTAATAAAGATGAATCAGTTAGAGAAGGAACGCATCGAAAAGATAAAGGGGCAAATACTAGCTCAAAAAAGATTGGGTGAGTTACAAAAAGATCTCAGAAGAAAAAACGAGCAGCAGCTTCAAGAAAAATTAGGTGTTCGAGAAACGTTAACAGAGTTTCATAAGCCTGTGACCGAACAGTTGGCTCAGCAGGAAGTATCGAGAAACGAGCAAATGAAAGCTGTTCATAAAGCTGTTCAGGATGTAATGCAGGAAATATCCATTCCATCGTTAGAATCCACAAGAATTCCTGAATTGGAATATGATTATGGAATAAAAGATTTGGAGCGCACGATTTATAATTTAAACTTAAATAAGGATCTAGACGAGTCTTTCATCAGGAAAGAGGGTTTTGAATTGCCTTCAGAATTAGTGAGCAAAAGTGAGGGCGAGCTGAATGAAATCATAAAACGTGCCAACGACAGAAATAAAGAATTCGGAACTAGAAAAGGGCCTATAAAGAAAGAATGGATGAACGTTACAGAAGATAATGAAGATAGGAAAGAATATTTAAGAAAAGAGTTGGGCAAGTATGATCACAAAATTCAAATGATGAGGAACTATACAAAAGCACTCAAAACACTCAGGGATGGACATTATTATACAGGCGAGGGTATCGATATGATGGAGCTGCTTTCGCGACTGACGGATAAAAGATGTAGTGGGAATAAAAGTAAAAAGCTCTACAATAAAATCGTTACTCTGTTGGATACGCTTTTAAAAAAGGGTGAGCTAACCAATGATTTTGTAAAAAGCTACTACGCAAAGTTTTTGAGCTAGCGAAAATTTTTCTCTGCATATAATAAATGAGTAACTACGTTAAAACAAAAGTACATCTGAGTGATCATCAGATCAACAAGTTAAAGACTGCACACAAGAAAAAAGAGGAGGTCACTTTACAGATCAATACCTCCAAGGCGCCAAGTCATGATCTATATCTTACTCAAACACAGATCGAGCAACTAAAGAAGGGCAAACGCATAAAGATCAGCAAAACACAACTGGAGAAAAATGGTGGATTCTTGCCTTTTCTTATCCCCATTCTCACCACTTTGGCTACCGGTGCTCTTTCGGGGGCAGCTGGATGGGGAGCAAAAAAGATTATGGATAAAGTGAGCGGATCCGGTTGCAAGGGAAAGAAAAAAAAGGGGAAAGGCGTTCTACAAAACTGGGAATCTCGAACAAACTGATCGAGGAATGCATGAATGGTGAGAAAGGATTTCGTGGCGTCTTCACATCTGACATGCTACCCAAAAAGATGAGAAAGTTTGAAAGTGGAATTATTAATTTAGACTTGTCGACAGGGCCTGGTACTCATTGGGTGGCCTACTACAACGATCCACATAATAATTTTGTAGAATATTTTGATTCATTCGGAGACTACAAATATAACAATATTCCTTTAAAGGATGTCATTATCCCGGCAAACATATTTCGCTACCTGAGATCATCAAATAAGGAAGTTCGATACAATTCAAGCTTCCTGCAGAAACCCACATCTGACCGTTGTGGCTACTTCAGTATGGCATACATAAAAAAGAGAAATAGAGGCCACCTTCCTTGGGACATCTTGTACTCCCTAACTCAAGAACCAAGTGATCATAATGAGAAGAAAGTGCTACTTTAATGAAACATGCGTGTGTTATTTTAATAGGTCAAAGCCTATTAAAATAAAAAATGCTTATAATAAAATGACTCTGCTTATATTAAACTCAAAAGACTACCCAAAATCAGAAGACTTTACTGTCGAATACGCTACACCTCTGAAGATCAAGAGGGTTGCTTTGCAATCTTTTTCCTTATGGGTTTCATGGTACAACATTTGCAAGGCCTATGAGAACAACAAGCTTTCATTCTACGATGGCAGCCTTTGGCATGATCTAACTATTCCTGATGGAAATTATACTCTGGGGGAGCTAAACGATTACATGACGACATACTTCAGGGACGAAAGTCCTCCCATACAGTTTGGCGTGATATTCGCTCGACAGAGATTTGTGATAAAACTGAAAGAACACTACAAGCTTGATTTATCGAAGAGTAAGCTTCATGAGATTTTAGGATTTGAACCAAAGGTTTACGAAGAAGTGAAACAAGAAGCCAAGTACGTGGCCAACATCTCTAGAAGCGTCGATGATATTCATATCCATTGCGATATAATATTGGGCGCTTATTTGAACCAATTTGCATCGGAAGTTATCCATTCTTTCACGCCGGCCCAAGAGCCAGGTAGTTTGCTCTCTAAAGATTTTGACAGACCCATCTTTTTTAAGACAAAGAGTAACCACGTATACAGGATCAGGATGCGTCTGACCAATCAGGACGGTGTACCAATTAACCTCAATAATCAGAGAGTACTTTACAGGTTGTTGGTAGAGTGAAGAAAATTTTTGTACTTACAATAAATGAACAGACATAGACTTTACGGAGCAAGCAAGAGGATACAAGGCCGAGGTTTCTTTGGGAGAAAGCTTTTGAACGTAGCTAAGAAAGAGGTTGAACAAGAGGTGCAGCAAGCTGTGAGTAGTAAATTGGAGTCAATCCTTAATAAATCCATTAAAAGAGGCGCAGGCTTAAAAGTAGTGAATGAAGCTAAATTAGAAGCTATCCTTGCAAAGAATATGAAGCGAAAATAATTTTACTGCATATAATAAAGATGAACAATATTTGGGAATTAAAACAAACGTCAGAAGACGTCATCAGAGACATAGAAAGTTTTGAGTACAGAGAAATTAAAGAAACGCACAGCACTCAAGATACGAGTGAAGATGCCACGTTTAACTTTCACATACTCGACACAAACGCTAAAATTCTCTACTCCAAAGGATATATTCACCAAGAACTCAGAGTCGTGAAAGGAAACGGAGATTCTGTAGGGGAAGAGAACGTGACATTGGTGAATGGTGGAGGTTTACTCAGGAGAAGTATCATGACCGTCGGTGCATACGAGATAGATTCAGATGTGCATGACACATCCTTGATGCTTCAGGTTATGGGTTTAATTAACTTCACACCTGATTATACAACTTCGGAAGCGACCAATATGTTTTACTATATAGATACCTCTGATTCTGCCGAGAGAGGATCGTTCAAGTTTAACGGTGCCCTCACCGATGCTACAACAATAACAAATTTTTTCGCTAACTTAAGAGTGAATGATGAGCGTAACGAAGGTTTTGCCAAAAGATGGATATATACCCGAGATAGTCAGTCTGTGCACATATTTATACCACTCAAATACATTTTCGGCTTCCTCAAAGATTATGAAAAAGTCATTACAGGCTTTGACGTAAAATTTCAGTTTCAAAGAAACAGTCACAAGAATATGCTGTATACAAATGAACAAAATCCTAATTATAAAGTACAAGTCAAGAAACTTTCGCTTTGGCTACCTTATGTTAAATTCAATTCTTCTGTTGATGGTCAGTTTACAAAATTGATTCTGTCGGACCAATCCATCGACCTTAACTGGAGGCAACCGAGAGTAGTCAAATCCAACATTTTAGAAAATAGCAGCGGATCATGCAACATACCCGCCACGACTGATGAAGTGATGAGCCTTTACGTTGTGCCCCAATATGATGAAAGAAACGAAAACTTTTCTCAAAACAACATGCTGTTTGATAACTTAGACATGATTGATTGCTGGCTTATGGTCAATAACGTGAGGGTGCCAAACATCAACTATACTATGGACTTTGAGAAAAAAGATTATTCGAGACTCTACGCTGCTCTCTTAGATGCAGGACTTAACAATCTCACTTCCGAGACCGGATGTCTCATCAACTATGAAACCTTCAGAAGTCTCTATCCAATCATATGCTTCAACTTATCTTTTCACGAGCCGTACGTAAATGTTAGCAACCTGATGATTGAATTTCACTGGAGACTGAAGAGCAGCCCCCCGAATAAGAAGTATGTATTTTACTTTGTTTTGATCGAGAGAAAGAGATGCAAACTCAATATGGCAGAAAAGAAGATCACAATGTTGAATACTTTAAGGATGTGAACTTAATAGATTATTTTAGATTTTAATAGATTACGATCTATTAAAAACTTATTTATAATAATAAAGATGGCTTGGTTTCCTTTTGGAATATACTACCCTAGAAAAGCAGTGGGTCTTCGCGGTCCACCTGGAATAGGGTTTAAACTCACAAACGATGGGAATTATGATATAGAAAATAAAGTGTTGAAAAACTGTCACAACCCTATTGATGATCAGGATGTTTCAACTAAACATTTTGTCCAGAAAGAGTTAGAAAGGAATTACTTTGGTTTAAAAGACATCATTGAAGACAATAAAAGCAATTTTAATGATAGTTTCTTAAAGTTTGTGCAGGAGACAGCTGACAAGATAAAAGATCTGGATAGTGCTCTTAGAGGAGAAATTGCTGATAGTGTTTCTAAATTAGATGACAGATTCTTGAGCTATAGTGAAAGAAAGACTATCGATGTAAAAGGTAGGAGAATAGGGAATGTTGCTGACCCCACAGAAAGCAAAAACGCAGTCAATAAGAGATATTTGGAAAAATATGTAGCAGAGAACAGTTTAACGATGGACGATACAAAAAGTATCTTTAATGCTAAGAATCTATGTATTGGGGCTGTTCATGAGCCCAAAGATCCACAAGATGTTGTGACAAAAAATTATATGGAGAAGAATACCTTAATGACAAAAAATGGTATATACGATGCCAATAACTGTAAAATTTCAAATGTGACGAGTCCTACGTTAAAGACGGATGTAGCAACTAAAGAATATGTTGATAGTAGTATAACGTATGCAACCAATGCTCTATGTTACGTTAGTGTTCTAGATTACGTTACTTATAAACCTGGCAATTTTAACAGGGTCAATTTCACTAAATTTTCAGGGGATTTACTGACTAGTGATTCAAAATTTTCTCGAAAGGCCACTTTAAGAATATCATTGTTTCTGGATTCTAATAGTTTTTTAACAGAGTCTATCGACTTTAAAGTAGTGATTAAAAACATTATTACTTACAGCTATAAAGCGAAAGTTTTCTCTGAGGTTTCATGGTTTATTAATGTTGAAGAAGGTTATGCACTCTCTCTATTTGTAAAGTCTAGTGTTGAATTTACCATTAAAATCTTTCTAAGATTTGAAGAAATAAAGTGGTCAACTGCACTACAGTAAAAATATTTTGCTATGTAATAAATGAGTAACATTAATTGGAATAATATTTCGAAAACGGCTTTGCCGGAAGCCACTCTTAGAACCATGCAAGATCACCTTAACTGGACGTTGGTGTTTCAGTACTCCCAGCTTTCGGAACCATTCATCGAAGAATTTGCGACAACCGTAGATGAATGGTATGCTGTTTCTAAAAATCAAAAACTGTCGGAGCCTTTTATGCATGAGCATAAAGAACAATTAGACTGGATCGAACTGAGCAGGTATCAGAAAATGACTGAGAAATTTATAGAAGAACATATAGGGATGATTGATTGGAGGAATATCAGCCGGTGGCAAGCTCTTAGCGAAAGTTTTATCCTTAAGTATAGTGTAAAGTTACATATGGACTTAATATCAGCATTTCAGAAATTGTCGGAAAATACCATAAGAGAACTGAAAGATGAATTAGACTGGAAAAGTATTACAAGATACCAGACCTTCAGTGAAGAATTTATCAAGGAATTTGAGACAATGATCGATTTTTGCTATCTCTTGATCTATAAACGTCAACAATTGTCGAATACATTTTTTATTGAATATGGGACCAAGGTGATGTGCATTCTTTTGGCAGAAATGTGTTCTGGTAACCGAATAGTTTTAGGTCACGACCCTTAAGTTTTAATGGTTCTTGAACCATTAAAATTTCCATCCAGCGGACTCAAATTATTTTTATATATAAATAAAAATGCAAGCTATCATCGATAAACTCAATGCTCAACATATTAGCACTTACAAACAATTCGACACAGACATTTTAGTGGCTGATATCGTTCAACATGGTAATTATATAATAATCCGCCTACAGAATAATTGGATAATTCGTATTCCCTCAAAATCTCTCACTAAGGAAGATATTCTATGCTTAAATGAATGTACTGATCTCAGAGTCTTTGCAAACAAAGGTATCGTAAAATTTCGAGGGCAGTGAATGAATAAGCAATAATTGTTTTTTAATGGTTTTACAATCATTAAAAAATAAAGTCATAAGAGGCTTAGTTACTTAATAATTCTGGTCAATTTTGATAGAATGTCAAAACCCGTTTTCCGAACATTTATATCCTCTTCTTTATGTAGTATTTGATACATTTCAATAATATATTTTAAAACTAGCGAATAAATTTCAGGAAATTTCAGGAAATTATCTGTTTCTTCTTCAACAGCAGTCATTAAATGCCGACACATACTTGCAAGAGTGCGCATTCTACTGCTAGTATTTGATGTATATGAAGCACTATATAAAGCTCTAATATCACCTAATAAGTCATGCGTATTTTCCATCTCTTTTATTATATATATCATTTCTTTAAATGAAAAAAATATGAAGCAGTAGAAGATCCTTTAAGAGAAACGGTCTTCTATGATAACCCGCCATAAAAAAAAAAAGAAAAGTGCCGGCAATGACCTTGTTTTAATGTGAGACTACTTCCTTGTGCGCTTGACCTTGTCTAAGGAAGAAGAAAGCGAACTCAGAGTTTTATCGGAATTAAAACGAGATGGCAGCACTTATCAGAAGGAAAGCTTCTGGTTTAATGGTTAAATAGAAGATATGAATAAATACTAGTGGGTACCCATGGCTGAATTGGTAGCGCGCTGGGCTTGTAACATCAAAGTCCCTGGTTCAAACCCCGACCTCTCCCGGATTGTCATACAATCCGGGTTGATGGTTATTGACCTATACCTAGCCAAAAAGACATGTCAGCTACTCTCGTCGTTGGACCAATAGAGTAGCAATCATCGATATTCATTAGTGGAGGGTGGGATCCCGACGTCACATGACGTCAAAGTCGTACAGTGTTGTCTTATGTGTCTCAATGTTGTTTGTACGCCTCAGTGGCGCCAGGCTCAGAGTGTATTTGATCTTGGATTCGGCTCATCAGGTAAGGGCCCGCTTGGTGGGTCGAATTTGAGGTTGAATATACTCTGAGCCTGGTGGGAGGCATTTTGCAAAAAATTTTAATGTTTATTTTCGCCCAGTAAAAATAAATCAATCATAATTTTGTTGATGGGGATTATTATTTTAAAGGTGCGCTCGATTCATTCTCAGTGCGGCAGAGAGGGTGCGTTGAAAAGAGGAAAAGGGGGTGCTCGCCGAAGGGGGTACCCTTGCGGCTCAGCGACTTTTTGCTTGGGTTCGGTTTTAGTGGTGGGCGGAGTTTTTATGGGGTGGAAACAATTATGGCATTTTTTTTATACCATTGAATTCTAAAAGGGGGTTCGATTTGAATGGTTGGTTGAGAGCTATTACTTTCTAAAAGGGGGTGAGATTTTTATGGGGAGGCTTTCACCATCATTTAAAATAATTTATATGGATAAAATAGAGCCATCACTTTCTAAAAGTGGGTACGGTTTTAGTGGGTGGTTTGAGAGCCATTATTTTTAAAAGTGGGTGGAAATTTAATGGGTGGTTTTCGCACCATTGTTTTTAAAAGTGGGTGGAAATTTTAATGGTGGGGTTGAGAGCCATTGTTTTAAAAAGTGGGTGGAGTTTTTATGGGGGTTTTCACTCCATTGTTTTTAAAAGTGGGTGGAGATTTTATGGGGCGAAATAGAGCCATTACTTTTCTAAAAGTGGGTTCGGTTTTTATGGGGGTGTTTGTGGGTCTGCGCCAGCTCTCTCATGTGCACACTACTAATAATACAGTGCAAAGAAGAATTGATGAAATGGCTCAAGATGTTGAAGACTCATTATGTGAGTATTTAAAAACATCCCAGTTTTCTATTCAGCTTGATGAATCAACTTTGCCAGGAAACGAGACCTTACTTTAAGCATACGTGTGATTTATAAAAGAACAAAACATTTGCCAAGAATTATTATTCTCAAAAAATTTGCAAACTGATACCAAGGATACAAACTGATACCGTTCCCTTGGCTGTGGTTTCGCTAGATAGTAGATAGGGACAGTTGGGAATCTCGTTAATCCATTCATGCGCGTCACTAATTAGATGACGAGGCATTTGGCTATTAAATCATTTTATTTGATCATTATTATTTTTTACAAAGGAGCCGTGCAACGGCAGGTGCCACCAATGGGTCACCGCTCACAAAGTGACGAGGGAGCATACACAAGTTTACAGAGGTACCTCGGTGGGAGGCCACATGGCGCCACCGGAACAGGAGGAGATAACAACTCCAAACTTTTATTCGTGTTGCAAGATGACAGCAACAGCCGGCCTACGATGCACCGGACACGTGCGCACACACTACACTCAGCCGGCTCCACCGGAGCCACCGGATCTGGCACAGGAGCTGTTGAACGCTCTGAAGGAGGCGAGGCCACCGATGAGGACGCGGGTGGAAAGGACCTTCAGGTCTCCTTTCCTAACCACTTTGGCATCAAGTAGCGACTTGGCGCTGGCAGAACACCAGACGCCACGCCAACTCATCGTGACCGCAAGGGTCTCAACTTCAGAGACGTTCAGCTTCTCGGCGACATCCAACTGGAGGGGGCGGTAGTAGTTAAGCTTGTTTTGGTGAGCACGGTCGATGGTACGATGGTCCACCACCTGGGCATCAAGGATGTAGGCTCGGTCGTCTTTTACGGCGACCAGGTCTGGCTTCTTCCTTCCGGCAATAGTCTCGTAAATGGGCTCGCTGTGGACCTCGTAGCCCCGATGGGCTAGGCCACGAGAGATGTAATTAACCACAGCGTTGTGACGAGCTATCCGCCTAGCGTGGGTCCTGGAGCAGACCTGCAGGATGTGCGCAAGGTCTTCGATGCGATTGCATCCAGCTCGACAGAACCTCTCACGCTGGGGACGCCCACGAGAGAGACGGGCCCGAGTCGGCAACGCATTAATCCTCGCCTTCACACAGTTGATGTAGTCCTTCCCAGATAGAAAAAGGCTGGGCGACTCAATCCAGGAGTACTGCGATGGAGTGCAGCAGGAGTCGCGGAGGCCGGAGCCATCAACGCTTCTATAAAGAGACTCCCTCATTGCCAGGTCCGGACAAGATGTTGTTGTCACGGAAGAAACCTTGGCAATGGTCTCCCGGAGAAACGCGCCAGGAACGGACTTGGCAGCCTCAACAGAAAGTGAGAGCTGCAAAGCATTCAACCGGCGAAGACGGAGGGACGGAACAAGCAAGCGAAGGCTCGGGATCCCGAGACCACCATCATTGACTGCCGCATGAAAATAGGCATTAGGGCAGTCACCAGGCAGGTTCAAGATACAACGGGCAAAGGCCCGGATCAGCACATCTGCCTTCCTAAGTGCTCCCACCCGAACACGGGAAAGGACGCACAGGTGGTACAAGCGCGGAAAGAAGAAATTCCTTAATATGTAAAGTCTCTGCTGGGGCTTCAGCGGGGCTGACTTCAGACGGGGGAGGAGCTCCCGGACCTGGTCAACAGGAGAATGATATAGAAGACCTCCCGCGTCGAAGTAGACCCCCAGATATTTAAATTTCTGCCCGATCTTAATGGCAGGAAGCGCTGAGCCGCAGATCTTGATGGCACTGGAGTCCAACTTGGTAACACGTCTCTTAGCATTGGCCTTCAAGGTTATGGTGAAGGACTTAGCAACATTGATGACGAGGTTGCACTTCCTCAGGTAGCCGACAGAGGTATCCACCAGCGACTGCAGCCCCATCTCTGTGCTGGCAAACAGGACGAGGTCATCGGCAAAGGCACTACAGGTGACACGCATCTCATCACCCAACTGGGTGCCGATGGGAGAAGAGGCCAGCTCACGAACGAGCCCATCAAGCACCAGATTAAACAAAAGAGGGGAGAGAGGGTCACCTTGCCGAACACCACAAGTAGGGTGGAACTCACTATCGGCACCTGCAAAGACAAAGGAAGTAAAGGCATTACAGTACAGATGTTTTACATACCTTACAAAGCTAAGGTCGGCACCAGCCGCTCGCAGCGCCATCTCTATGGAGTCGTGTGCAACGGAGTCAAACGCCTTCCGGATGTCAAGAGAAGAAGCAAACAGATCTTTAAAGTTCTTCTTGGCGTTGCAGAGCGCAGCATCGAGCAGGAAGATGTTTTGGGCCGCACCATCCGCCTCGATGAAGGCCCTCTGCTCGGTAGATAATTTCAGGAATCTGGCCAGCCGAGCTGCCAGAATCCGATGAAAAGCCCGCACGATGACTGATGACATGGAAATTGGGCGGAAGTCACCGGGGTCAACTGCGCTCTCCTTCTTAGGGATGAAGATCGTCTTGCTCCACAGAAGCCTCCTAGGCAACTGACCACAAAGGAGGAGCAAGTTAAAGATCTTCATCAAGGTAAGGACTCCCAGTTTCTTCAAGGTTGGCACACGAATCCCATCAGGACCGGGGGCAGACGAGGGGCGAGGGAAGGCAGCAACCACCTCTTCCTTAAGGATGGGACCCCACATCTGGATGTTAGAATCTCCCTTCGGTATCCTGGAAAATAAAGTATTACTGCATTGATCATTATTAGCGGGCAAGGTGAAGATATTTTTCCAGTACGCAGACATTGTGGATGGAAACTTGGAGACATCAGTAGAACCCGAAGGGTCAAGAATCTTACTGGCTGCCCGCTTCGGGTTTTTCTTAAACAACTTCTGAGTCTCCGCGTACTGGGCCCGACGAGTCTCCTTCTTCGACCTAGATGGTAACGGTCTAGCCTCGGAGACAGCCACTGGCAGACGGAAAGGCCTGGACGGAAGCAGGGCTTCCAGTGCATAGCCCAACCGGCCAAGAAGTACATCACGGTCACGGTCGAAACTGAAATTGAAAAAGGCCTGGTCCAAGAGGTCCTCAGGGGACTCTGGCTTCGCAGGACTGGCCCGGAAAAGTGCAGAACAAAAATCATACACACTATCGACCGGACCGGAAACAAGAACATCGACGTTGTGGGTTGAACCGGAAGCCGCGCAAGGCGCATCATTCCGTTCGTGAGGCGACATCCCAGAGGACGGGGAGACAGCAGCAGGCACCCTCGTGGTGGAAGAACCATCGACAGCAACAGGCGCCGGCGGGACATCGGGGGAATAGGCGGCATTGATGCTATCATCCTCATCTTGAAGGAGAGACCCAATCAAGGATCTCTCAACTTCCGGCGATAAGGGTTGGTCATCAACAGGAAAGGCGCTCGAAGCGGTTGGAACACAGGTAGCAGCGGAGGTCGAAGCCGAATAGGCCGAAGCTGAGGGACCTGCAAAAGACGGAGGGAGGGTATACTCATCTTGCAGTTTCTTCCTCAAATCGCAATACTCACGTCTTTTTCTCCGGGACTTGATAGACTCCAAAGTACGACCGGGAAAGCGCTCGTGCAGGTCCGCGTTAATATTCTTCGAACCTCGTCTTACCAACTCTACTTCAGCAGCAGCCAGCATCGCATCCTCTTCCCGAGTCCATCTCCTCTTGGAACTAGGAATATCAATCGCAGCATTTGCGTCCTCTGGATGGGCACGTCTGGTGTGGACTCCCAGTCCCGTCTTGGTAGAAAACTCGCGGCTGCAAAAGTGGCACCTAAAAGCCACCATCCTGAAGCGGAGGCAACAGGGAAAAAGAAACAAGTCACAAAAGAACGGGTTAATATCAAAGAATAACACCGCCGACTTACGGTGACTGACCACTCGAGATAGAGAAAACTCTTACCAGGAGCGGTCGACGCCAGAGGTGCGTACTAGTTCACTAGCAGAAACTCTGCTAGCTATCCAGCTGGAACCACGTGGAGGTTCGCACTTGACTTACCAGGGAGACAAACTCAATCAATGTGGTCACAAGTCATACTGTCGTTAAAGAGAGTATGACTTAAGAGAGTCATAGTTACTCCCGCCGTTTACCCGCGCTTGGATGAATTTCTTCACTTTGACATTCAGAGCACTGGGCAGAAATCACATTGCGTCATCACCGATCTCCGGCCATCGCAATGCTTTGTGTTTGAGAATCAATATTTCATGCAGAAGAGTTTTTCAGGTAAAAAGAAATCCCCCTCAGAAATATCTTCTCGGTTGCTACTGATGGTGCTCTAGCGATAAGACGCTACAGGGGCCTGCTTGCATATTGAAAAAAAGCGGTTCCGAATGTATTCGCCGTGCACTGCGCCATCGGCAATATTTAGTTGCCAAAAATCTGAGTGAACTCCTGCATAGGTCATTGCAGCATGTCGTTCAAGCAGTCAACAAAATCATATACAACGCATTGAATGACAAGATTGTTTGGACAACTTTGCATTGAAAGCGATGAAGATTTCAATCGCTTGCCGCTTTATTCAGAAGTTCGTTGGCTGTCAAAAGGTGCCTGTTAGGATCAATTTTATAAACTCTTTGACTCCGTGCTAGAATTCTTAGAAAACATAGATGATAATTTGCAAGTCAACTTAATCGATTCCAAAAATGACATGGTCAGTTTGACAGACTTGTTTAACAAATTCACTAACACAAATCAAAAACTCAAAGGCTATGACCTGAAATTAATAAAAACAAAAACTGATTTCCACGTTTGTCGCAAAACTTCTACTATACAAAATAATTTTTTGGAAGAGAAGAATTCAACTAATTTCCACATTCATCAACAGTATTGAAACATGATGAAAACATGCTTATCTATTGTAAGCTCTTGGTGGCTCTCCATTCTGATTTCAACCAACGATTTGAAGACATTATTAAAATGAACATACCCGATTGGATTTAGGACTCTTTTTCAAGATCAAACTCAGAAGCTGTAAAATTATAAGAAGATCTAATAGAAGTAACAACAAATGAAGAATAAAAATTAAAATTCAAACACAGCTATTAACAGTTCTGGCTGCAAAAAGACATACCGACACTTTACCCTGTATTACGAGCTGTGGTACAAAGAAATTTAATAGCGTTTCCTTCCTCATATTTTGTGGAACGTGGGTTCAGTGCGGTCACAAATCTATTAACTAAAATCAGAAACTGACTGCAAATTGCTGATAGTGGGGATTTAATAATGCTGCTGACTAAAATAGAGCCGAATATAAATTAACTGATTGCTGTGCACCAGGTTCATTCTTCTCGTTAGTTTTGAGGGTATTTGTAATCTTTATTAAATTGAATATTATCCTTCGTTATCTTAATTTTAGGTGTGTAATGTGAATGTAACTATGGTTGATTTTAATAAATAATTTCAATCTTCAAAATGTCTTATTTACAACAACCTATTTTTTTACTATTTTCTATGACTTAGGAAGAATATAGATACATAAAAGGACGAAAATTTGTGATTGTATGCCTGTTTGCTCACGCAGGAAGGCATATTTCCAGGGAGGCGGTGAGTCATTTTTTCTCTGAAAAGGGGGCAGTAGACCAAATAAGTTTGGGAACCCCTGAATCTAGGACCTGAGGTCAAGACATGCTCTTCTATTCTACACGTCGGTTTGCTAGTGAAAATGTCCCATCGTTAATAAGCGCTCTCATTTCTCAAACTCTATTCCTCAATTACTTCCATTTCTTTGACATAAGATTATGTTGACGTGTTTTTCAAAGTTTATTACTATATTTATTTTAGTAGATTATGACGATGACATTTTTATGGGCTTTCAAACGGCCCTTTACAAACTACTCTTACCGTCAGATACCTCTGTTACGACCCTTTACCAGAAACCCATCCTTGGTCTCCTATTCTTGAGGTCCTGGCAAGAGGAATTTATTTTCTTTTTGATTCTATTGTTCACAGAGTGGGGGGAGGGGGGGGGAAATAACTGATATGTTGACTGACATGGAATGTATGTTAGTAATAAATAAGTGCTATATCCAAGAACAAGCATTATTCACAACTTAAAGTATGTTAATATAATGCTGTTTTCCATTTGTAGGTGCATTTTGTGTCCATTGGGTCGTGATTCTTTAAACTAGATTTCTTGTAGGTTACTATTGTCTCATTTTCTCTCTCAATGTTTTTTGCGAGCCTGTAGGGTATGATTTATCCCATACTATTTATTTTATATAAATATTTTTGTTTTCGAAATAGGCCGTGATCAGATAACATTTCAAATACTGCTTTTTGTATCCATTATTAATATAAATCGAACCTCAAACAAGATAAATAAATATGGCGTAAATCCACGCGGTCTGTGTTATGCAATACTTCGTAAATATTGTGTTTATATGTTTCTCAGTTGGAAGTGAGTTCTCTCAAACGGTGAATGGAAATTTTATGAATGCTTGAATACCATTTTATGAAATAAAATGCTATTTTCGAAATATCTTCTGGCATTCAAAGCATTTGGATATGTTTTAAATTTAAAGGGATTATTTCTGTTTTAAGTTAGGATTTGAGTGTAAAAAATTCTAAATACATATTGAATTTTAATGTTTAACTTTTTCTAAGCTCTTATGTGTATTTCTTAGATTTTACATCAGAATAAATGTTCATGTGGCCATGACTTCGTTTTTTTCCTATAGATAAATACACAAACACGTGGACAGAGGTATTTCCATTTACCCATTTAAAGTTGTACAACTACCATTTATAAGCAAGATGTTCCTGCATATATATGTGATTGACGTGAATGAGTGTACGTGGAAAATGCAAGTGCAAAACTACGTAACAGCATAAAAAGTACTCAAAAGTATCCCATGGCCGAATCATCAGTATTAAATCAGAACATCATTAAAGCACTCAACAGTTTTTAAGTAGTTTTCCCGATAAAATTATAAGCTAATGAATTGCATGTCTGTTTAATGAGCAATCTGTAAAGCATTTAATCTCTACACCCAGAATAAATGAATGCCTAACTCACAGAGAGTAGTTCCCGTAGATTTAACATGGGGGAGAACGGATATCAGAAATATCTGATTTTCTTTTTTTTTTTCAGGGTTTTCGTCGAAATTGGGATTTGAGAAGGGTCGTAGAAGTAAATGTTTAGAATTATATGATATGATATCTTCGGGAAAATTAAACATTGCTAAGAATATTTTCTAAGAATAGCATGCGCAGATTGCAGGTAAAGATTTTCATTAAAAGGCGAACATATACAAATTAAAATGCTGCGGAAAGAAAATGAAATTAAAAAAAGGTAGAAAAATTAAATACGGCTTGATGATGATATGGGATTTAAAAGAGAATACAAAAGAGTAATTTAAAATGACAATATTAAAATATTTCATGATTATATTTTAAAACTCCAAGAAAATAGTTGTATATCGGAATGAGACGGCACAGCGTAAAATTAAGCTTACTTCCAGTGTAAGGAGCAATACACAGCTTTAAACGTTACAAGAAAATATAACTCAAATTAGTTAAAGCAAGAAATCAGAAATAAATGAAGCAACAATGAAATAACTTTATCACTGTCTCTTCATAAGGATTGCCAGCAATTCTATTAACCAAGAGATGTGAATCTGATAAATCCGAAACTTTAACCCACCAAAATTTTCATGACTCGCAATGCTAAAGATGTTCCTGATATTAATTCCACTTGGAGAGCTATTATATATTAATTTTCTCCTCCTCATAACACCGTGGGTTCGAGCCTGGCGCTTCTTTATACATTGTTTTTTGGCTCTAGTCTTGTGTTTGGAGCTTTATGTCTAATTTGGACCTTGCGCCACAAAACCCCCAACAAACCAACCAACCTCCTCATAATATTTTGTTTGATATCGTCATGCCTTTTTCAAGTTTCTTCTCTTCTCTTTACTGTATGATTTCTGCTTTTCTATTTTTGCAGTTGGCAATTCCACCTTTCACAGTTTTTTTAGTTTTGGGAAGGGAACACACTCGGGGAACCATTTTGCCTCGCTTTCCTTAATGTATAGGCGTTCTCTCTCTCTCTCTCTGCTCTTAGAAAAGAAAAGTATTGGCTTTCGAAATTCATGAAGAGCATTTACTTTTAATTTATTTACAATAAATATTTTAAGGTTTTTCTTCTATAATTTGTTTCAACAGTTTTGTGATGTATTTTCTATTTTCCTACAGGTACTATGATTTGAATTGCTAGGCCCCTAAGCAAGAAAATGGCATCCCTTTCACAGTATATGTCCTACACTATACATTATTTACATTACTGGAGGACATATAGAATATTGGATTCTATAGAAGCTAAAGAAAGTGTATATTTATAGTTAAAAGTGTAGAAACTTGACTACTATGTTCTACTAGAAACTAAAATAAAGAGCGAGAAACTTCAAAACGAAAGTGGTGCAAAGTTTAAATCATTTTTGCATGTTTTTTAATGAATTATATATATAATAGCCGTTGTCTCTGTATAATACTTCCGGGCTGTACTCATCTTTCAATTGAAGCCCTCAGTAAACAAACAGTCGGTTAGGCTTAATTTCAATTTCAAATGTGGATCAGAATTTTTTTCTTACCTAAAAACTAATATCTTCTCCATCAAATCACGTTTGTTCAGCCTATTTTTCTATAAAACATTCAGAACTAAAAAATTGGATGCTTTTAGCTGTATATTTAACAGTTTTAAAAATCTGTTTACTTTTGCGATGAATACTGAAAGTACACAAACTTGAATGTGAATGAATCAAGTAGCTCAAGTATTCATATCGCGTAGTGAGCTGTGAAAAACTGGATGGCAATCTACTACTCCAATCGCATGAAAAACTAAATAAATAAAAAATAATGAAAGGGTTTGCTTTTACAAGGTGTCGATTAAATGCAATATTGTTAGATAATTCGGGATATTTTTTAACTTTCATATACTTTTTTCCATTATGACGTCATTATTAGTATTATGACGTCAAAATGACGGGTTACATTCTAGTTTAATATATTTACATATTTACAAGAAGATGATAATAGGCTGGAAAGCCTCAAAATTAACTAAATTCAACAGAATAGACATATTATGGGATCTTAATCCCCTTCAAAGAAAACTACATTCTAAAATTGATTCATCACTCTAGCAACAACAAGAGAGAGAACGAAATTCTAAATTCCAAACATTTGAGAATAAAATCAAACGATGGGCTTGCAGCGTCATCTCTTGACATATTTCTCTTCAAAAGATTAGAAAGGATACAAATGTTATAGATAAATATACACGATTGAAAGAATACTGTACTTTGAAAGACATAATATATGCCTGTAGCATGTTAAAAATGTAGTGGGAAAACATATTTTACTGTTATACATATATACTAGAATATCAGACACTGATCTGTGCTCCTGCAGTGTGGGCGGGGCTCAAAATGTCGAACACTTGCTTTTTGACTGCTCCAAGCTTACTGAAGGGAGAAGAGATTTTATTGTGGAATAGGATTCCTGTAACATTAGGTTTCCTCCTCCGCTTCATGTTTTGGTCGGCCACAAACTGGCTTTTTTCTCTTTCTGTAAATTTATTGCCTGTGCTGCTTCTGTTTTTAATTAGTCTTGTTTGAAATTAGTTTGTATTTTTCTGTTGATTTCTTAGTTTTTTTGTTGTTTCTACTTACTTCTGTAAGCCTTGTGCTGTACTATGTTGTGCACAAGGACTGCCTTATTTATAATTATAATTATATATATATATATATATATATATATATATATATATATATATATATATATATATATATATATATATATATATATATATATATATATATATATATACTAGAAACACCAATTTCTTCTTCTCTAAATGCATCTGTATTTGCATACGTTTAAGATTTTGTAAAATTCTTCGATTATGAAAACTTTTTACATAAATTTATAAAGTACAAAGACCTTATAAATTTCAGATATTAACAGATAAAAAAATTTCTGTATTTAAAATTTTCTAAATAGTTTGTTTTAGACCTGGATTGTGTAAACATAATTTGTTACAAAGTTTCCTATCAAATTCCAGAAATGTAGCACCAAATCTATTTTAATTTTATTCATTTAAATCCAATTTGACGTTATCTTTACGGTTGCTTTTAATCTCATTATTGAGATTTGAATCATTCTTCTCATTTAATAACCAGAACGTTGTTTTCATTCATTAGTTTTAAAGGCTAATTATACTTTTGTTAAAAAATTACGAGACTATAGTGCGATTTCTCCTTACATTTTTCTTTAAAAAACTGATTATTTTAGAAAGAAATACTCTAGTGTTAGCTTATTCTTGGGATGCATTACCCATTCCCATTCATTTAATTTCGGATTATGATCACAAGGTTTCTTATTGTAGTATTTCGTAACCGTAAAATTACGAAATATAATTATTGTAGCTGCTTCGTTTAAAATACCATGGTTTAGAGTCACTCGTACAACTATCAAGTCTATATAGTGTTAATGAGCAAGATGAAGCATATCCAGAAAATTTCATAAGTTTTCTGAAAAGCTCTAAGTTCTTTCTGGCTACATTGTTACAATATTACATTCTGTAGCAAAAATTTACGTTGTAAAGGTTCATAGTAAGAAAAGCTAATATTATAGTTAATTAAAACATAAATTTTTCTCAAGCATTTTGTAATTTTTTTAATAGTATATTCATTTATACTTTATGTTAATAACTTAGGTTTCTTTACCTTTCATTAACTTGAAGAAGTTAAAATTTTCACCGTGGTAATTTCGACTGCAGCTAGAATTTTTAAGCTTTTTTTAAAATGTCCTTAAACACTTACGACATCTATTCCCAATCTCATAGTCGGGGAGAAAATTTTAAACGTTAACGTCTTATCTTCCACTCCTTTGACGTGATAGTAACGAAATTATAATACACATTACATGATAAATATTTTTTACGCTTGTCAAGTTCCAGAAGCATGAAATGAAAATTCTTGACAAGCTTTGACTAAAAAATTTGCAAGATGTAGTCATTAAGAATAAAAGAAATTTCTGCGCTGTAATGATTAAACTTGATATTAATATATCATATGGAATATCTTCATAGCTTATAAGAATAAAAGTTATCTGTTATTGTCTTTTATGTAGTTGAAATCTAGGGTTATGGTCAATGGGAACGCTTGAGTTGCATAGCTTTGTTAAATATATTTTTTCATCTTCTATCCTGATTATGTACAGCATACTGAAGCCTGCAAAATTTAGGCATTCTCATTTTGACCAAAATTCGACTTATCTGATTACCCAGATGGATGTTCACTGACAAACAAAAACCGCCCTTAAGAATAACCACTTTTATGAGTAAGGCAACCAACTTGTTGCACACGAAGTTAAAAAAAGTGGCCATAAGTAGGAACCTCTGGGAAGGAACAGGTTTTTATATTCTTAGATATTCAATATTTTTTAAGACAAAACATGTATAAGGAGACCGTGTATCGTAAACTGAATACTCACAATATTCACTTAAAGAAAGGAAAATTAGATAGATATATATAATTTTGAAAATCCCTCTTATACATAAGAATAAGATCGACAATAAATAGCGATACCTTTTAGAAAAAAGAACAGATAAAAGTTAATGACAGATTCAGGTAATTTTCCTTTTCGAGTTCATGAACATAGAAAAAGTTCATAAAACTAGAATGCTAAAATGTTTTAAATAGAAATAAGGATCCTTATATTTTTAAAAGGCTGGATGGTAGTAAGAAGGGAATGTTCCTGTGTTTCTTCCCATGTATTAGATTATATACAAAAATTTACGAAGCAAATATTAGCGAAGGCTTTACAAAAATTATTTACCTAATAAAAAAGACAAAGTAAATTACTATAAACACTGTACTAAATATATTCTTCAGTAAATAAAAGAAAAAAAAGCTTTAGTGCCTCTACAAGTTGTTAAAGGTATTAAAGGCATTTTCTTATGTTTTCTTAAAAGACTCGGCAATTATTTTCATATTTAGTATACTGCTACTACTAACTTGAAAAGATAAATTGTTTATATATGTATGTGTATGTGTGTGTGTGTGTGTGTGTGTGTGTGTGTGTGTGTGTGTGTGTGTGTGTGTGTGTGTGTGTGTGTGTAATATCCTTAAGGGGGATGATGCTCAACAGGCCGGTGAACTCGAAGTAATCCAGGTATCAGGTAGGAGACCTCAGTTCACATTATGAAGTCATAGTATTTATAGTCGCCGGAGCATTAAACAGTAGAAGTGGTCGACGAGTGGAGGCAATCACAATAGCTGCGTTTACATGGACAACAATAATACCCGGGATTTACCCGCTAATAGGGAAAACCTTCGAAGCCCGTTTACATGGGACCACATTTTCACCCTGCTTTTACCCGTCTTACCGGAAGTAAAGGCCGTCACATGATTCGGCGGAAGTGATCCTCATACACCATCATTCCTTGTAAATCACGTTATGGGTTCGATCCCAGCCGGTGTCATACTTTTCCGAATTCACTGTATTGCTATTTTTAGCTTTCCATCTTCGAACTCCGCATTTATCTCGTTACAAAGTGTATGGTCCTGGGGAAGGCCTTTTTTTTCCCAATTGCTGTTCTTTTGACCTCGAATTCTTAAATTTTAAAAATAACAACAACAAAAAAATCATAAAACTTTAAAAATCCAAAAAGATTGAAAAACTTACAAAAATATTTTTTGTATTCTTATGATATCTGCTTTTCTGGGCCTCTTAATATTATTACTTTTTTGTTTTCCGTGGATTATTATTCTTATCTAATTTTTCTTCTAAATTTTCTTAACTTGTAAGTCTATATTTTTTCTGTTAAAATTAACTTTTTTGTTTTAATTTAACTTTACTATTATTTTTTTTTCTTTTACCCGCGTTATTCTTACCTTAATATTTTAATTCATTACTTAAAATTTTAACTACTGAGCACTCCCACCTTGATTACATATATCTTGCTTACAGGAGATAAAGTCGACACGACCAATGCACTCCTCTTCTAAAACACAATTACGTCTGCGTCTATTTGTTATTTAAATGCAGCATATGTCAGTCGCTGTTGATAATTATAGAACGCTTACGATTGTTTACTGTTGTTTTTAAAAATGAATTTAGAAAATATATAGGAAAAAAGGAATATAAGAACTAGAAGATTGATGCGGATATTAGATATAATCGTACGATCTATGGCTTCATCGCTAAATTTAGTTTTTCCACAACAAAGAATGTGGGCAAAATTACGAAGCTCTGTTTGGTGGGAAGAAATTATTTTAAATTCCTGAAGTAATAAAGACTGGAAAGAAAATTTTCCAATCGATAGGTGCATTTTTTTTAAATTATAAGATTAATTGTAAGATACTTATTGTTTTAATAAATCCTTTTATAAAATCAAAATGTAATTTTGATTTCAATTTTGATTCAGTAATTTTTAGTCATGTATAAATAAAAAATCATAAATAGATATAAATAAATTTTATCTGTGAATTCTAAAATAATTAATTTATAAATAAATTTTAATGTTACGTTTAATTATTGATTATACTTATTAAATTTATTAATTTTACCATAACACTTTAAATGAAAATGTTACTGAAATTTTATTGAAATGAAATTTTATTTCTTATTTTACATACCAGATGGCAGTACCATTCTATTTATAATGTAATTGGGGATGGTTCAGATCAAGAAATAAATGAAATCCTCCGGAAAAAAATAGGCACTTTTCTACTGTTTTCTTGAAAATTATGCGATCGTTAAGGGGTTCCAGATACTTCCATCGATCATTTAGCTGCATTTTCATGGATTCACACAAGTTCAAATCCGCCATGTTATTTACTCCCAGCTTCGAAATGCATCATGGGTAATTAGCGGGTTTTATCCTGGGTCGAAGCAGGATCGAAAATCCACCCTGCATTTTTCCCTATCGTAGGGAAAAAGTAAGAAACGACCCTGCTTTTACCCGGGTTTTTGGCACATGTAAACGGCACTAATGTAGAGTCAAATAAAATCCAACGCCAGAAAGGAAGAGGCAGTTTGGTCATAGTACAGTGTTTTATTCTTGGAAATGTTGCTGGACATCTTTTAACAGGATACATCATTCAGAACAGTCCGGAGGCTACCGGAACAGCACACCATAAAACAAAAGAACGTAGAGCTAAAAGTTATGCATGTTTGTCCTACTCGAGCAGAACAGAGAAGACCCGCGAAAACCCTAGGTTCGCGCCCTGAGTACGGGCTCGCTGAACTTTTAATTGGTAAAAAATTGACACCTGACTTTAACGCGTCATATGGGGGATGGTTTTCGAATGTTCCATGACATTCGATCATATATAACTGTTGTCCGCACGTGGCTTTTAGGGGGAAAACTAATAGCTTAATTTGGTATTTCTAGATCAAAATCAAATTGAGGGATAATGTTCTGTTGCGGTATGACAAATTTAATGAAGGGAAAGGTTTATAGTTTCATATATATATATATATATATATATATATATATATATATATATATATATATATATATATATATATATATATGTGTGTGTGTGTGTGTGTGTGTGTGTGTGTGTGTGTGTGTGTGTGTGTGTGTGTGTGTGTGTAAGTAATAATAACGCCCCACTATTATTAATTTTCCTAATTTTACGTCTATTCTAAATTATCCTTGTTTCAACCTCAATAAACCACGGCCCTATTTCAAAAACGAAATCGAAATAACCGAATATTCTATACTCTTCAATAGTAAAGTTATTTTTGGACATGATTCAGAATCCCGTGATCTCGTTTCCCCCCTTCGAAGAATCATACGACTTTCGTCTCATATACAATATGAACGGGGTCAGCCAACTAAAATAATTCTAAACAGCTAGCGCCCTCACGGTACATAAAAGGTTAAACAGCAATTTCCGTGCGCATTTTGTCTGTTTCCTTGTCCCAATCCTGGTGTTGTCCTTCTCTTGCTTTGCTATCGCGCGATGTATGCCGCCGCTCTCCGTTCCATTATGGAGAGTGCAGTATATTCAAGTTCCTGCAGGTCCGGGCTACTGTGTTAGCGTCCTTTGGTCAAGTTACGTATGCTTTGATGTCTGCGCAAATGTCCTCCATAGTGTCGTCGTTTTGTTACCGGAATAAATCCATTTAATGGATACCATTCGTGTGTCTCTTCTCTAATGTGTCTACAGTACGGTGAGTCCGGGAGTTTATTTCCCCAGTATTCTGCTCTAGAGTGTTCTTCTCTGATCAAAAACTCATGGCTACATCTTCAACAGTGACTGCCTTCTATATGTGTTCTCATGTCATCAAATTCATCATATGCATGAGAATGTCATCACACACACACACACACACATATATATATATATATATATATATATATATATATATATATATATATATATATATATATATATGACGAGCGTAAATTCTCGTACTCCCTCTTAATTCATTCCCCTCTTAATACTTACTCTAATAATATGCAGTCAGAACAATCGTAGGCCTGTGGAATTAACGACACTTAGTTACATCTAAATCCTTTATTTAAATCCTTATTAATTTCCCCGATTCAATCTGTGCCATTTTCTCATATATATATATATATATATATATATATATATATATATATATTGGTTATCAAAAATTAAGGAAAAGTCACAAGAATAGCGATTACTCAAAAAAAATACACATAGAATTTAATGAAGCTTATACATATTATACAACAGATACGTAGGTATAAAATAGTATAAAAAGAAATCGTTAGAAAATTATGATGTTATAGAAACTAGCATATGGGCTTGTGGCGGCCCAGTGGTACAGCGCGCTGGTTTTCGGTGCTGAGGGTGCTCAGATCGAGTCCCAGAGTTGCGCCACGAAAAATGCCTCCGTTCGTGTCGTCCCTTCATAGGAGGTAATGCTGTCCGCCTATATGGTGCCCCCACAATAAAATGGACAGTAAAACTGCGGCGTAGTAAGGGCCAATGTTTGAATACAAGTGCCTCCGCATTGGGTTAAAAAAAAAAAAAAAGAAAGAAAGAAACTAGCATATGTATACAATGAACAAATGGGATGTGTCAGTTTGTATAGGAAAATTACCTTAAATATGACGTATGATCCCCCTGAGAAGCAATACAGCCAATACAGGGATGTGTGAGTCTGTCATTTATGCGGTCTATGAGTTCAGCAGGAAGTGAGAGCCATTGCTCTTGCAAAGCAGTTGAAAGCGTGGCTAGGGTCCTAAAACGAGGATTGAGAGCAGCTATATGTCGTCCTAAAGCGTATCAAACATGCTCGATAGAATTCAGGTCAGGTGATCGAGCTGGCCACTCCATAGCTGAACTGTTTCCTGCTCAAGATAAGCATCCACGATGCGAGCCCTGTGCGTCTCGCGTTATCGTCCTGTAGCACGAAAGCATCACCTATATCCCTGACATAAGGGTGCACATAAACATCAAGGATGTCATCTCTATAGGTGTGAGCATTCACATTTCCACGGGAAAAGACAGAGGTCTGTGCATCCACCCAAAGAGATACCACCCCAAACACAGACACTGCCTGATCCGTGTGCATCCCTGACAGACACTGCCCGATCACGCGTCCAGTGGACATGTTGACGTGCCCACTGCAAACATTCCCCCCTATGTCGTGGCGTGATCGGAACGCAATTCGCTTGTCTCCTCGCAAAAAGACCACCTTCGTGAAGCCTTTTACGCACGGTTGACGTTGATACCAACCTTCCGGAGCTTGCAGCGAGGGGGGGGGGGGTTAACTCCGTCTGAGTTCTATTACTTCGTGCGGTTCTATTACTCCGGTTCTACGGTTCTACAGTTTCTACCGGTCTTCGGTTGCACCGGTTACTGCGGTTCTATTGCAGTTCAGACGGAGTTTAGGTTCTATTCCTTTGTGCGCATAATGACAAATATCGGTCATCGGTTTTCGTCGTAGCGTGTGGCCGTCCTTGGCTAAACCTCCTGGATGCCGAATCCGTGGTTAGAAATGAAACACAGACGGACTCACATTTAGTCATCCGGCCATTTCTGTCCGACTTTGTCCTGCCTCTTATCTCCCAATAGCTCGCCATCGCAGTTCTTCGGTCAAATGATGCCTGGAGGTCATTGTTACAATTTGGCTATGCCAGATGTCTAATCTCAGCCTGGCAGCGACAATTGCTCTGAGACATGGACTTTTATGCTCCTCGCAAATGACGTATTCCGACTGCAGCGCCACTATTTTGCGTAATGTAGTATTGTTCAGCACCTTTTACTCAACAACATATTCAAATTTTAAACAAATTGGCCTAGTTTTGAATGTGTTATCCCACTTTTTGTGATTTTTCCTTAATTTTTGATAACTAGTGTATATATCAAAAAATTGATACATGACTTTATAAGAGTTATGTTGTTATATACTTATCCTCTAACTCCATTCTCTGCAAATATTGACGAAGGCTTTAGAAAAATGTTTTTCCTTATTAAAAGGAAAAACGTAAATTACTTTTAACGCTATGCTAAATGTATTCTTCAGTATATAAAAGAAAAAAGCTCTAGTATCACTGCAAGAGTTCGGAAAGATGGGTATATTGATTGCTGAAAAAAGCTAGCGTCTTTTCAATTTGCTAACTTTTCTGTTGAGTTTATTAGTCCTCAAATAAATAACAGCAAACTTTTGCAATAAGAAACAATTCAACCAATATGGTGAAAGACTGGAGATTTTTTTGTTGAAGAATTAGAGGTTATATTAGGTATAAACTTTTTCTTGTTATGTGATAAAATAATGAAATTTTTATATTTTATTAGAGTACGAAAGAAACTTTTCAATGATATATCAACAAATTTATTGAGATACTTTTAAAAATACGCTTGAATAGATATGCTTGAATATAGCTATAGACAAGGAGAAAGAAAAACACAACGAAGTTATAAATGTTACTCAGATTCGTTGTTAAAACGTCTTTCGGGGGCATTAAGGTATACGTTTATACTTTAATCTCATTTCAAAACTGTTATTGTATTACATTCTTTTGTTTCAGCTGATAATACAAAAGTAGAATCTTCGTATTGAAATACTACTTCCATATAATAAGAATGTTCCCCACTTACCTGTATTTTAGAGTATTTTGCTTTCCTTGAAGAGACTATTGAATAATACGCTATCGTAAAAAGTTCAAGAATAGAAAGAAAGAAATTTTAACGCTCATAAGGATGACCCATTTAAACAAATTTTATATTTTTAAAATTCTGTTTCTAAGCTAGCTAAATAAAGTTTCTAATTTCTTAAAAATACTATTTTCAATTTATTTCTTCATTATTCATTTATTAATTAACATCATTTCAGTGTAGAATTTCAGCCTAACTTCTTATCTGTGGAATTATAATTATTTTGAAATTGGTTCACTGCTGGTTTTCAGCAGTTAATCCGTTTATAACTGCTTATGTTATCTGATCACAAAAAATACTTATTTTTTCTTTATAGACGAGTATTACAGAAACTTAACGCGGGGTATCTTTTGGAGGGTACCTGAAAGTTTAGTAAAGTATGGTCGTAACTTTTTTCTCACTGAGTGCTGTAATCAGTTAGAATGGCGGCTTTTCTCATATTGGTAAAAATACGCTTGAATACATGTATTGCGCTTTCACGTGACACTTTAGATGATTCTTGTACACGTAAATCCAAAACTTACTTAAAATTCGCAATTTCAAATATTTCACCCAGCATGGTTTGTTGGTGTCTCTTCGGAATATATTATAAATTGACTTTGTCATTGATAAGTGCTCACGTATTCATTTTCATTGCAAATGCTCAGAGACAAGGAAAAACCACTAAAATTTCGCAAATTTTTTAAGAACATTTGCTGCTGAATATAAACTAATATCGTTGGTTAATTGGTCTACATTAAGACTCAAAGGGTTACTTACCTACATTAACAATTTTCTTTAATCATCAAAAACAATTACAACAAATTTGATACAAAATATACCTTTAAGGTTTACATAACATTATGTTTATTAAATTACATTGTAAACGTTTGGTCATTCTCCTTGACTTAGTTCAGTTTGTTTTGTCATTTTGTTAAAATATTCAGGAAAAACCTCAATAAAAAGTAATATCTGACAAAATTCTTGCCTATTCCTGATACTGCCTTATATCAAGATGGGTAAGTGGTAAATCTTTATGTAAAATAATGTGCACGTAAATAGCTAGTTATCCTCAATATTTTAATAATTTTTTTCTTCAATTATAAAAAAAAAACCAACAGTTTTGAAAAGATTCCTAACAAACATGTTACATTATCAAGCATTAAACAAAGTTTTGTATGATGATTTGCACTATTTATTGAAATAGTTTTCAGTGACAAATTTTCAATTCCAATAAGCGAACGCCTCTGTACAATACGATCTAGACAGCAATATCCTCTCATAGCTGCATGAATTATCCCAAGAAAGTCCCCTCAGCGGTTTTGAGTGCATCGAACTAATAAATAATGGAGGAAGAGTGTGCGGAAAGATCCATCATCTTACGGTAGATGATCGGTGGAAAGCATAACAATGGCTTATTCCCGAAATACTTATCAAATCTATAGAGGAGTCAATCCTAATTTTATTTAGCCTCCCTCAAAAACTTACTGCGAATATTCATTTGGATAGTTTTGGATACCTGAAAAAAAGGAGAACTATTAAATTGCATCAAATTTTAAAAAATAAATGCCTATTTAAAATGTTAACTGATGTTAAAGGATAAAAGACGTAAAATATCCAATTATTTTATTTATTCCGAATAAACGACTTGCCAAGAATAAATATTTTTTCATATTGCGTATGATATGTTTAAATATATATTTCATGTTGTCGTTAACATCTTGAGTATTATATTTCCAGTAAATTTATGAAATGCATAAGCGTGCGACCATTTTAACTATTTTTTTATATCAAGTAGACGAAAATTTTGCGCATCATGCTGTCCTTAATTTAGTAAAAGAGGGAATCATCTAATTCGCACCTCGAAATTCAAGACTTTAAACAAACAATCACTTAAATGTTAATATATCATTTTTACAGCCTGATACACTGACGCTGTATATAATGAATAAATGTAAAACAGAGAATACTTAATTGATAAATTTATATAGTTGGTGGAGTTGGCTTTATCAAAGTGTAATAAAAACTTCAGGCATTTTTTCATAAACAGTTGAGTCTACATTTGAAATTCCTTTTTTATGTATCATCGTTCCCTTACAATATTCGCTTCAAAGAAATCTGTTGAACTGAAATTAAGTTGTAAAAGTGTAATCAAATAAAAAGAAAAAGGTTAAAATATGAATTGTACTACTGTTTATAACATAATTTTTTCAGTTAATCAAACTACTAATATACACTGCTGGCCACTGTAAATGCAACACCTTGAAGGAAACATGCAAATAACATGAAATTTACAACATGCATTACCGGAGGTGAGATATGCAAATGATTAGAATTTCAGCGCAGACGCACATCACGCGCGCCTGTGGCGCTACTTCAAAGCGCTATTTAAGGCTTGGAGATTTCAACGATTTCAAGTTCGGCAATAGTGTTTTTCTTGTGGTTTTTAAAAAAAACGATCAATTATGCCTCGTCGAAAACAGTGATCATCTTTTGATCAAGTATCCGAGTTCGACAGAGGAAGGATAGTGACCTACCGAGATTGTGGATTATCTTTCAGGGAAATCGGTATTCGTGTTGGACGAGACCAAACAACTGTAATGCGGATATGTGATCGTTGGATGCAGGAGGGTACGACGGACCGGCGTGTTCGATCGCATCCACCTCAGCGCACCACTTCACGTGATGACAGGCAAATTGTGCGCATGGCAGTGACGGATCGCTCAGTCACATCACGAACCATAGCACAGCACATGCAGTCTGTAACGCATCATCCAGTGTCTGCGCGCACCATTCGACGCCGTTTACAGCAGAGTGGTCTGTCCGCAAGAAGTCCATTGCTTTGTCTACCCTTGACGCAGAACCACAGACGTCTCCGCCGCCAATGGTGCGATGACAGAAGGATGTGGACGGCAGAATGGAATGAAATTGTCTTTACTGACGAGTCACGCTTCTGTCTGCAACACCACGATGGTCGCATTCGAGTCTGGAGACACCGTGAAGAGAGGATGCTGAACAGCTGCGTTATGCACCGCCACACTGGTCCTGCACCGGGTATTATGGTATGGGGCGGTATTGGATATCACTCTCGCACACCTCTAGTATGCATTGCCGGTACTTTAAACAGCCAGCGCTACATCTCCGAGGTGTTGGAGCCAGTTGTCCTTCCTTACCTTCAGGGCTTGACCACAGCCATATTTCAACAGGATAATGCGCGACCACACGTGGCACGCATTGTCCAACGGTTCTTCGTCAATCGCCAGATTGAATTGCTTCCCTGGCCGCCTCGCTCTCCGGATCTTTCGTCGATAGAAAACATGTGGTCCATGGTTGCTCTACGATTGACCCAGATTCCATCCCCAGCTGCCACAGCAGATCAACTTTGGCAACATGTGGAAGCTGCTTGGTCTGCTGTACCCCAAGAACTCATCCAAAGTCTCTTTGAATCAATGCCGAGGCGTGTGGCAGCGGTGATCTCCAACAATGGCGGCTACTCTGGCTACTGATTTTGGCAGGAACCACACTTCACAGAAGTCTATAAATTTAATCATTTGATACTTGGTCAACATGTTATCTACAAAATAAATTTTGTTGTGATATCTCTTGTCTTTCATGGTGTTGCAATTTGGGTGGCCAGCAGTGTATATGTGTGTGTTGGGGGATTAATTTTGAAAACGTGTAAGACACAAAAAGAAATGGTTCATGAATGAATTACATAAGGGAGCCCTGAACTTAAACGAAAAAGGCAATATCAAAAATTTCAAACACGATAAATTGTAAAAAGTCGTACCTTTTCATTTCATACGCACCTCTTTTTCATTAAAGTATTTGCTAATTTTCTTCTTTCAATTCTCTAACAAAATACATTCTGTTTGTAAATAAGCGAAAACAATGTAGGAATACTACCACCACACTCCTCTATGACCTAAAGGTACTCTAAAAGTATAGAGCAAAAGTTTCAGAAACACAAAAATGATTTTTTAAAAAAAATTCAATTTTACCGTTTAAAAAAAATTTATTCTACAGGATTTTTAAAAAGGAATATTCTAGTCAACTTCGTTATAAATGCCATTCAAATTCAAGATTTTGTTGAAAGTCTTCTTTAAATAGATCATAAGTAAAGTATCAATAATGGAAGTTCGTATCATATGTTTTAAGATTTTTCCATGACTTGGGATTAACTGTTAATCTGGGTTCATGTGCTAATGAGAGACCATATCTTCGATGGTGGTGAGCCGTAAGATGTATTGTTTTTAAAAGTTGATCGACGGTTATCAGTAAGCATCTGTTAAAAGATATAAGTAACATAAGTTGTTTCCCACAAATAAGTAAATAAATCTTTAGTATAGAGTTTGGAGCTCTAAGGCCATCTTTTGCTACACAAGGACTAATTAAACCGAAATGAACAGTTTCAAGCTGATTCCGAACAGCTACTAGTATTCATCCCAGTAGTGGAACTCGCACCCATAGACTCTGGTACCAAGTGCCAGCGCCTCAACCATTCTGCCATCCGGAACCCTGAACTTTACCCTGAAAGAGTAACTCTCAAAGTTTCTTTTTCTCGGTTAACATCAGAAATCTTTGAGTATCATACTTTGAGAACATCCAGGGCATAGAGTGGTTCGTAAATAAGGAGTTGCGTGAAAACTTTAAATGGGCGTTTTGTTAAACTTGTGACAGATACCGAAAAACCCAAAAAATACTTCCAAAGCTTATAAGAAAAATTTTTAATGTCACAAACATTAGGAAAGAAAATTTTGGACTATAGTTGAAAAAATTTGACAAAATCACTCAGGAATACCTTCATTATAATATTATAATACTATAGTTGATAAAATATAAAATGTTTATATTTTTTATTTACAGCTAATACTAGAACTGCGAAGACAAGAAGTTTTGTAAATACGAAACAGGATGGCCCTCCCTCCATTGTATCTACGTTGATAAATCACTCCTCTTTCTATCCATTATTTTTTTGCATATATGAAAGAAATAAGGAAAGATTAGCGAGAAAATTAAATACATGAAAACGTAATGCAAAATGTCACGGATTTCAGATAATTGTTTTATGTATTTATAAGGTAGGTATAAAGAAAAATCTTAAATGGTTTAGAAAAAAAGTCTTAGCAACGATGAACATTCTAATATAGCATAACTATTACAATTTAACAATGCTTTGTCAGTTTGCATGATGTAAGATCACTAAGAAAAAAGAAAGATAAAACACTTGCAGAAATGAGAAACTACAAAATTTTTAAGGTATGTTGTTAATATTAAGGTACAGGGAAAATGGAAGACATAAAATATAATGAAGTTCAAGATCTCCCGTCATGATAATTTAAACTCATATCCTGAGATTTTATGAAAATAATTTATATATAGCAAAATCTTACCTTTCATGCAAACAAACTTGTACAGTTTCGATTAAATTTCTTGTTTTAATGCTTCAGATCAACTTATTTTACGATTATATGGCAGTAACGCCAAAAAAGCTTGTTAAATATTGTATTTATGTATTTCCACTAGAAAATGCATTCTCAAAATTTTTATTTCTTGGATTTTTATCTATGATAATAAAACATACTTTATTAAAGTTTGAAAGTGTATATAAGTTAATAGATTTACATATCTTCCCAACTGTGTCTTTTATAACATTTTAGCAGCCTATCAAACTACAAACTATCCATGTGACTGAAAAACTGCTGTAAAAATGAACTGAATTAAATCATATTTTATTAATCCTGCATTTGAAATCAGAATTCCTACATTACATTTTGCTGTTCCCACCAAGGTATCGTCTTAAACGTAGTTCCAGATCCATTCAACTCTGCAGCGTGATATTTCATAAGTAACCTATAATTCCCATAAATCAAATTTCAAATATATTTCTATTGGAAAAGATTTCTTTATTTTACTTTCATTAGACAGCTTGTCTGTACCATGACTCACTTGACCAATTGCAATCTGAATGAATCTAATTCTTTAATATAGTCATTTGCATTTACTTAATTCAAATGCTTCTCAGAACATCGGAAAAACTCTAATTTTTCAAACTTAATTTACTCATTACGGAAGGAATCACAATAGGCATATTCTTTTATTTTGTTTTGCTTACATCAAAAGATAGCAGAATTTTAAAACATTTCAATTCTGTATCTTATTGTCTGCTTACCAAACACCCTTACGAAACTTGTTAGCCCATTCTACTTTAACGTTTCTAGAAACTTGATTGTATTAACTGGACAATATCTTTCTCTACACAGAAAACCTTTCCCTACATATTTATGTACACAAGAGCAATTATTGTTACTGATCTTGGCTACGGATCACGGCTTACGAAATGACTCAATTTGTAATACTCACCACTGACAGTTACTCAGGAAATACAGATATGCATCATGATATGATTAATGCTTTCTTCTCGTTCTAAATTTCTCCAAAAATAAAGTCCTTAAATAAAGTTCTTTATGTGAATAATACTAATAGGTTTAATATGTATTCAAATATTGGATAATCTTTTTCTGAAACTGTTGAGCTCTGAAAACCGTTTGAACATAATTTAAATGAAATGACATTTGACGCATTTCTTAAATTCTAAATTTATAAGGTTGAGTTGTATCGTAAGAGATAATTGACTTGTTGGGTTCTGTATGCACTGATTAATCAATTCGTGTACTTTTTGCCGAGTAGTAAATTTCACACTGCATAACTATTTCTTTTGATTTACTGTTATTTCAGAAATTAACTTTGTAAAGAATTAGGGCCTGTTCACATAGGAGTCCGTTGCGTTGCGTTAAGGAAAAGATGACGTTGAGACGAAAATAAACCAATCATAGGCCTCCAAACGATTAGCAATGAAATTTTTAACGCCTATGATTGGTTTATTTTCGTCTCAACGTCATCTTTTCCTTAACGGTACGCAACGGACTCCTGTGTGAACAGACCCTTACAGTTGTTAACGTATATAATGCTCTGAATATACTTATTTAGTTTATTTTGTGCTCTATCTAATACTTCAATTCAGCCAAATTCTTATGATGCTGGTTTATGATTAGTTGCTATATAGCATGTGTGCCTCCTATTTAAAAACCTAAAAGTAGGATTATACAATAGTTTTGCCATTAGTTTAAACGCTGGTTTTCTCACCTCTAAGGATATTTTGAATTAAATCGGAGGAATTAATACTAAATAATATTATTCAATTGCTAAATTATGGAGGAGAAAACGGTAGAGATTGAGCAACATCAAGGGTGAAACATGTCAGTTGAAGGTGAAAGAAGAATGAAGAAAGGTAAAACTGGACGGGAGATTTTGTGGTAAAATTTAAAATATGACTGAAATGAGTAATGGAAAAATTGTCAACAAAGATACGGTCACAAGAGGTCATAAGAAGAAAGAAGACTGTTGAGCAGTTAGGTATTTAACACAATATTTTGTTGAAAATTATAAAGTACTCATAATTTACGAGAACATAAAAGGAGTTTTAAAACTGAAAATTTAATTTAAATGTTAGGTTAATAGAAACAATACTTTGAGATCAATACTTGCATAAATCCATGGAGGAAAATTATATTGGGAACAATCCCTGAAATAGCAACAAATTATCATATCTCTCTAATATTTTTTTCTTAAAAGCGAACCACGACAAAGTAAATTTTTAATCATACAAGCCTTGAAAAAATTATTTTGTCTCTTAATGAAAAGCTTGCCATGTTAGAATTACAGACCAAAATATATTTCTCCGTTTGTGGAATTAAAAATAGTTTAATGAACTTCTAGAAATCTTTTCATCTACCTTATAGTGAGCACCCTCTAGCTGTTCTTCATTCAAGCCATCGACTTTGCGTGTTACCTCAACTTGAATAAGGTTAATGGCCCTTGATAATGAAATTTTAATGGCTTCTTTAAGCTTATGCAATCCAAATTAATAATTTTCATAAATAGAATTTGAAGCATACATCGTTATATTTCACACATATACAAGAGTTTTAAAATGAAAATCCTCCCAAAAATAAGAGGGAGAAAAATCCTTTCTTTCAATAACACAGATATTGACAAAAGCATCAAACTTTGTGTATGTTTAGGAATAAATAATCTTGAATTTATCTTGTAAACGATCACGATGTTTCCGTCTTTAACTTCATGAAACATATAGATGCTTTTATATAAGTTTATATATACAAATATAAGTACCTTATAATGTATAAGACTGCGTATAAGAGTTTAGATACGTATAAGAGTAAGAAAAGTAAAGTACTTAATAAAGTAAACATTGCAATTCATTATATAATGTGTACCAATGGGCAATCTTGGGAGCGAGTAAGAGCATTCTTGTATCTAAAGCTTCAAAAAAAAATTTATGTGAGAAAAATCAGTTAGTAAAGAGGTATAAGAGTTTAGATACGTATAAGAGTGAGAAAAGTAAAGTACTTAATAAAGTAAACATTACAATTCCTTATATAATGTGTACCAATGGGCAATCTTGGGAGCGAGTAAGAGCATTCTTGTATCTAAAGCTTCAAAAAAAATTTTATGTGAGAAAAATCAGTTAGTAAAGAGGTATAAGAGTTTAGATACGTATAAGAGTGAGAAAAGTAAAGTACTTAATAAAGTAAACATTACAATTCCTTATATAATGTGTACCAATGGGCAATCTTGGGAGCGAGTAAGAGCATTCTTGTATCTAAAGCTTCAAAAAACATTTATGTGAGAAAAATCAGTTAGTAAAGAGGTATAAGAGTTTAGATACGTATAAGAGTGAGAAAAGTAAAGTACTTAATAAAGTAAACATTACAATTCATTATATAATGTGTACCAATGGGCAATCTTGGGAGCGAGTAAGAGCATTCTTGTATCTAAAGCTTCAAAAAAACTTTTATGTGAGAAAAATCAGTTAGTAAAGAGGTATATGAACAGAACTTGAATGAGACATTGAAAAATATTATGTAAAAGCTGTTAAATGTGCTAAAAGAATAGTTTCACACTCTGCTTCTTTGAACGAGGTAATACAGTAGATATAAAATATTATTTAGCTAAATGACATGTCGAATAGTTAAGAAACTCATTTTGGTTTAAAGTTCATTTTTGCCTTCATGCATCTTAGTCTAGGGTAGCTTATACGAAGAGTTAAGTATGTTCATTTTTTTCTTTCATATTTTCCAACGTATACACCGATGATTTAGAGCCCACCTGTTGTATGTCCACAATGCATGGTTTTTTCCAATACTATGCATTGGTTCAAAAACTTATGAAATTTCAGTTACTTACTTCAGATACTTAGCCTAAAGCAATTGCACATATTCCCCTTTGTTTGGACACTTAATACTTGTGCATTACGAGCATTTAATACTCATGGCTTAAGAGACTTACAAAAGTGGTATTTCACTACTATCCTTAAGCAAAGTTTGATTTCTGAAATGTTTTTGTGAAACTTTCACAAGCTAAGAGGGCTTAAGGCGGTGAATCACTGATTAATTTAAATGCAGAAATTTTTAGCGGTCCCTCATCTAAAATATAACTCACCAAATTGTACCAAATCTCTCATAGAACCCTAAAATATCCTTTACAAGTAGAGCAGCCTAAGCAGAAATATTACATATAAATTGTGGTTTCTTTCACCAGAATTGAGAGAACAGCGAGCATACCGAAAAGTTGAGAAGTGATGGTGTTGCGACGAGAGTGTGTGGAAGTGCTGGGGTATGAGTGAAAGAGAAAGACAGTAGTGGATTAAAATCTCATCGTCGAGCTGTGTTAATCCAGCAGGACAACCAGGTCAACACCTTAGTATGCATCTTCACTGTAAACAACGGCTTGGTGGAAAAAAATTGTTATTTTCAGCTCAAATCTTCTCCCGCCTGTAAAAGTGGAATTTTCATTGGTTTTCTTTAGGTTAAAGAACACAGATTCTGTGTAATCAATATAGGTCTAAATTTTCCACAAAATGGGCCACAGTTACACATTCAAAGTTTATGCACCAAAGGCCCTGTGACATATCATAAAATTGTATTTATATAAAAAAAATGAAAATATAGTATTTAATGTATGTACAGAATAAATATATTTTTATTTTGCTATTTTTGGTAAACAGTTTAAGTTGAGTACCATACAATTGAATCATCAGAATAGAAGCTTTTCACTGGATGCCATTTTAAAAAATATGAAAATGATAATAGAAATCTAATCAAGAATAGGATTCAAAACGTAAAGTATAAAAATGGTGGTAGTATTCTTAAAAATTTAGAGAGTGTTAAAAATGTTTCATTAGACTTAACAAGAGTTTTAAAAAAATGAAAGAAAATTTCAAAATCATTATCATTAATCAAAAATGATAGGGGCAACAGTTACGAAACTCATCATTCAACGTATTTAGGGTATAGGAATCCTATGTCACACTAGATAGGTAAAAGTCAATCAGTAGTCATAAATTAATGTGAATACTTTGAACTATTTTTTACTTGAAGTTAAATAACAAATAAGTGGCTACAGAAAAAGTCTTATGTTATTGTTACTAAGCCCCCTGGTCTAGAAAATGCTAGACCGAATACATGAGGCTCTGTCGTATGAGCAAATGATATGCAGCAGCCTCCTTATACTCTGAAATAGTGGTGCAAAAAAATATGACGGGTCGCGGATAGTTTGAGGTAAATTATATTGAATATTCAATATGAGGCATATCATATTGAATTATTTAATTAAAAATATGATTTAAAATTTCTATAATTGCATATTTTTAATATTTTTATACATATTTTCTATATGTTGAAAAAATATGCTATGATATTGTTAAATAAGGTATCAAACAGTCTTGCAACGTAATACTTCCATTACTTCCATTCATTTCTACCTATCTGTATGAGACTGGGTAGTTCTAAAAACTAAATAACGATCAAGGCTTAACCCGGAAGATGATATGAGAGTAGTGCTCTCAAATATTTCACCAAATATTGAGCAAATATTTTCTGAGGTCCAGTCTCACTCTTCTCATTTATTTTATTCTATTTTAGTTTTATACAAATAAATGCAGCTTATAATTTTCAATATTTTGATATGAAGGTTATAATTTTGGAATCGTGTTTTTTTAATTTTCGTTAATTTTTACCTAAATGTTATAAAACACATATAAATATTTAAATATGATGTTTTTGTCCCATGAGATTTGGAAAAAACAAGCTAGCATTACTGTTTTTATTGTTATTATGCAAAACAATATAAACCTTTTATCAACATTTCCTTGATTTTTAAAACAGTTTGTCAAAATTTGCTTATTTATTTTTTCTATTTTTGTGAACATTTTACTAATTTTAAGAAAAAAAAAATTGATACTACCAAATGATTTTCACTGGAGGTCGAGCGATTTTTTTATTTAAGGAAGTAGGTCACGGTTTAAAAAAGTTTGCGCACCATTGCTCTGCAAGCATGCTGACGGGGATTCCCAAGCAGTTCACGATGTGGAACAGATTCACAAGAGTAGCAAAACAGGGACACGGGGAAAAGATCTTTGTAAAACACTCGAAGCGCATACTATTGGTCCGTCCCCTCCGTAAATGAGCCAGGGCAGTCTGAATTTGTCTCGGACCACTAGCTCACACTTCATTTGCTGATCCTTGAGGAGAATTTCATGTTCATAATTATAAAGGCGCTTAATAGTAGTGAAGAAACTTACTAGAGACTTTGATGCATTAAAGCATAATTTATGTTCCTCAACAAATCTATATTAAAAGTTCTAATATTAAAGTTTATATAAATAAAGTTCTGATATTAAAAGTAGAATAGCATTTGCTGATCAACTTTAGCTTTCAAACCCTGTCAGAAGCTTATAAATCTAAGATATAAAGCATGTGATACAGTTTCAGGTTTAAGACAATTGATAGAAGTTTTACTTGTGTACTTACCTTATAATCTACTAGCTGAAAACCCGCGCTTCGCTACGGAGTACATTCAAATTAAATACAACGGTCAACGTATGCAATTTATGCCAAAAAATAAATATATATATTTATAATAAATGCGATGATCAATGTATACAATTGATGTAAAATATATATCTATCTATATATATATATATTTATAAAAAAATCGTAAGAGATATGCATTTTTTGGATAATATCCAATCGTCTGCTGCATTAGAAAGAGAAAAAAATATTTTTTTTTGTCTATTTAGTTGTTACGCACGTGACGATAAATTTGTTGAAAGTACCAGAAAAAGAAATCACGTGATCGGCATTTAATAAATTAAATTCTAAAAATTAATCTTTAAAAATTCACCAAAAATCAGGAAATGGAAGTAAAAATTCGAAAAAAAATTCATTTTGAAGGAATTTTTATGATCTTTCTCGTGATATAAATTTTATAACCCTCAATGTATTATTTTAAATGCAAACGTAAAAAAAGTTTAAAAAACAGCTTAAAAATTTAATTTTAAAAAATCTAAGAAGAATTTTTGAAAAATCTTTCTTAGTGCACCCCTACACTATTAGAAGAATCGCCATGCAAAATTTCAGCCCTTTAGGTCCAGCGGTTTGGTCTGTGCGTTGTATGTCAGTCAGTCAGTCAGTGAATGAATGAGTCAGTTACGGAACTGTTTTATATATATAGATTACCTTATATAATTATTACCTCATATGCATACCTTATGATCTATATTTTTAGATCAACAGGGGATTTTTATGCATTTTCAATTTGTGTTGAGAAATTTAATCTGGAAAAAAATAATATAAAAACAAAAGTGTAAAATTAAGGGAATAATGGGATAGTCTTTTCACCATTTTCATAGATGTAAAATAAATTGATTTGCAAAAATAATTAATTATGAATTATTTATTTGCAATTCCCTTGTAAAATAAATTATTTATTTCTCATAAACAAATAGAATCGCAAGATTATTTTTATTCAAGTCAAAAGGTAGTAGGTAAATACCATACTCGTGAGCTGTTGGTAAATATCTAACTCGTAAATCTTCAAATTTGTTATTTTCACTGTACCTTAGATACTTTATTACATCTACGAAATCCATCATTAAATTTGATACTTAAGAAATAAAATAAACACATGAAGTTTTATGATAGGAGCTTTTACTTGTTGCCTCATATATGAAGAGTTACAAATCAACACATAAGCGTAGCTTTTAGAGGTGAAACATATTTCTCGGCAATAAATTCCTTTTTATTTATATCTTATCTAAATTTACACCGATCGAGCTGAGAAAGATTCTCTTTTATCGGAAAGAATTAACTATATGTTTGCTATTGGGAGATTAATATGCATATGTTAGCGTCCTTAGATTCTACGTCCTTAGCACGAAACGCAAGAGTGAAAAAAATAGAGGGATATTCATATCAGTATGTTGTGAACTGCAAATATGAAACTCGGGCACATTGATTTATAAAAATATTCCTTTGGTTCGTGACATTTGCTGATTTTTCCATTTTCTACTATCCTATGTGTTGGCAGTGTGTCACTTATGCAAATGACTTCAAGGAGGAGTGACTAAAAAAGTCTTCATTTTATCTCTAATCACATTAGCTTAGCCGAATTCATTTACCACTCTTTTATCTAACAATTACAATGGACTAACATCAGTACACACATTACACTGAAGTCTTTCTGGGAGTTATGATACGTAGAAAACAGGTTCAGTTGAATACACAAATAGAGATGTACAAACTTCATGAAATACACCTGTAACGAGCACAAAACTTCAGATCACCGGGAATTCGCCGAAAACTTTCTGCTTTAGGGATAGCATTTTTACTGCGCCTCATAGAAACATCACTGACATCATCGGTAGATATATCAGGACGCAATGAACGCAGTCGGAAACGTCTTAATGGTTAGTAAGGTTGCCTCCAGTGATTACATCAGTCTACTCACCGATCACATATCGTTATCTTATTATGCAGATAAGTGTGATGTCACATTGCCTAGTGCTCGGGCAAATAACACGATGGAAAAAGTGGACTGATGAAACAGACAGAATTATAATTCAAGGGGAAATTTTTTTTTAATAATCTTATGACTTCACAGGCTCTTTCTTCAAACAGAATAATCTTTGATGATTCTTTAATTTACTTTAATAGCTATTTCATTTACAAATTTATCCAATATGTTACATACAAAACATGTACAACGGTTGACAAGAATATGGTGCTATAAGGACCCGAGACAGCTTAGTTGAACTTCGAAATGGGGAGGCTCATTTCGAATCCCGACAAACGCCATTAAGTACCTTCGTGTCTAGGCCGGATAGGGGCACATTAATTCCATAGACCAGAAAGTCCTTCTATGAGGTCAATGGGTGGGAGAAGGTTCGAGCCCTTCCATATGTCACCCTCAGTCAAAATTGTGGTGGCACCTGGCTAAATCCGACTCCAACCCTTGCGATACCATTTAAAACTGGAGCCATATCCCTCAGCTAGCAGACTGTGAACCTGGTCTGGAATGCTCCAGCCAACTTTCATTTAAGGTGAAAAAAACTTTTAAGTGTACTTTTCGTAATGTCATACAGTCTTTATGGGATATAGTGGATACGATTTAACCAATTAAAAGGGGAAATAAAGTCCTTCATTATGCCATGTTTGAGAGTTCGTTAAATTTCTTCAAGGAAAGATTAAAGTTAATTCACATTCACTTATAGTTAAAACATTAAATACAAATTAATTATTACAGAGAATATTTTAATTTGATAAGAAGCTCAAGTTACTTATTTAAAATAAGAAAACTAGGTGTCTGGCATACCAGGGCCGAAAAGTAAAGCACTACTGAATTCCGATTAGGTATTTAAGTTTTTCAGTTAAAGTACAGCATCAGAGATTTTTTTTTATGAACCAAAAAGAACCAAACCTGGACATAAAAGCTTCTTAAATCCCCAATCATTTATTTGGTCATACAAATGGCTGACGACAGCCTGAACCTATTGCCCCGAGGCTATTCTACGTCCTTAAGTATTAAAATAGATTCAAGAAGCTTTAAGGGGACAAGGGACCATCAAATTCGAATTTTTCTATTTACAATATTTAACTCGATATACAAAATGAGAATAATTAATTTTCTTTTTTACTACATTGAAGACCCTTAGAATTCAAAATAAGGCAGAATGATGCCTGATTTTCAAAAATTTTTCAAAAATGCTAACGTTTTTCAAAATGCCCTATGCGCATTCTATATTAATTAAAATCCTTACATTTTGTATTATACGATTACCACGTGTATATAAATAGAAATGTGCATGTTTTTTGTATGAATCTAAAAGTCTTTAATATTTTTTTTTCCGTTCTGCCTGCTATTTTTACGTTTTTTTTAGTTTATTTTATGTTTTTACTTTATTTTTACTTTATTTTTACTTTATTTTTACTTTATTTTGTGGTCTATAAATTTGAAAAATATTTGATTTCAAAGAATTATGCACAGTTTTGTGACAAACACTTCAATTAACAATTCTGAGAAATTTAGAAGATATCAGCGGAAAATGAATACGCATGGAGCCTTTTGAAAAGTTCTAGAATTTTTGAAGATTTTTTTGATAAACAGGTCTTATTCCTCCATAAAATACTTATTTGTGGATTCTAAGCATCTTCAATGTAGTAGAAAAGAATACTTATTCTACTCATGGTGTATATAGAGTAAAATATTGAAAATTAAGGAAGAACGAGGTTGAAGGTCCCTTGTTCCCTTAATATCTAATTTATTTTGTTCTCTACAAGTATCCCATGACTACCAAGAACACGAATAAATAATAAAAAGCGTGAATTCAAGCTCACAGTTCATGAATGCAGTAACTACACTGCTGGCCACTGTAAATGCAACACCCTGAAGGAAACATGCAAATAACATGAAATTTACAACATGCATTAGCGGAGGTGATATATGCAAATGATTAGAATTTCAGCGCAGACGCACATTACACGCGCCTGTGGCGCCACTTCAAAGCGCTATTTAAGGCTTGGAGATTTCGACGATTTCAAGTTCGGCAATTGTGTTTTTCTTGTGGTTTTTTCAAAAAAACCGGACCGGCGTGTTCGATCGCATCCACCTCAGCGCACCACTTCACGTGATGACAGGCAAATTGTGCGCATGGCAGTGACGGATCGCTCAGTCACATAACGAACCATAGCACAGCAGATGCAGTCTGTAACGCATCATCCAGTGTCTGCGCGTACCATTCGACGCCGTTTACAGCAGAGTGGTCTGTCCGCAAGACGTCCATTGCTTTGTCTACCCTTGACGCAGAACCACAGACGTCTCCGCCGCCAATGGTGCGATGACAGAAGGATGTGGACGGCAGAATGGAATGAAATTGTCTTTACTGACGAGTCACGCTTCTGCCTGCAACACCACGATGGTCGCATTCGAGTCTGGAGACACCGTGAAGAGAAGATGCTGAACAGCTGCGTTATGCACCGCCACACTGGTCTTGCACCGGGTATTATGGTATGGGGAGGTATTGGATATCACTCTCGCACACCTCTAGTACGCATTGCCGGTACTTTAAACAGCCAGCGCTACATCTCCGAGGTGTTGAAACCAGTTGTTCTTCCTTACCTTCAGGGCCTGCCCACAGCCATATTTCAACAGGATAATGCGCGACCACACGTGGCACGCATTGTCCAACGGTTCTTCGTCAATCGCCAGATTGAATTGCTTCCCTGGCCGCCTCGCTCTCCGGATCTTTCGCCGATAGAAAACATGTGGTCCATGGTTGCTCTACGATTGACCCAGATTCCATCCCCAGCTGCCACAGCAGATCAACTTTGGCAACGTGTGGAAGCTGCTTGGTCTGTTGTACCCCAGGAACTCATCCAAAGTCTCTTTGAATGAATGCCAAGGCTTGTGGCAGCGGTGATCTCCAACAATGGCGGCTACTCTGGCTTCTGATTTTGGCAGGAACCACACTTCACAGAAGTCTATAAATTTAATCATTTGATACTTGGTCAACATGTTATCTACAAAATAAATTTTGTTGTGATATCTCTCGTCTTTCTTAGTGTTGCAATTTGGGTGGCCAGCAGTGTAATTAATTGATCTTTATTCTAGATAGTATAATACCTAAAATCTGGGAATAGTTTATTAATGAATCTAATAGTAAGATAAAGTGGTCCATTGTTAATCATTCTGCTTGAAAATACAATATTTAGTTCAGTTTGCAAAGTAAATGGTTCTATATTAAGTGAAAAAAATTTAATCCGTGAGAACTTAAAATGTTTTACAATGTCAATGGTAGTCTCGAACAAGAAAAAAAATTTCGATCGAAATATAATGGATTCAGGCAATGAAGAATGTGAGACTAATTAGAGGACATAATGGCATAGGTCAAAGATATAATAGTGAGTACATCTATCTCAAAAGCATAAGGCTCTGGGTCCAATTCTCGTGGTAGGCGTTGAAATTTAAGAGAAGAAAACAAGGACATACACTCTTAGACAAAAAAAAAAGCGATGCACCAAGAAGGGGTAATGTGAATTGGACACAAATTGATATGCATACAGGTTTTGGCGGAAAATGCAAAATTTTTAAGTTTCGCGGCCAATGAATGGACATGTGAAGCTACAGCGCATCTTAACTGCGCAACTGGCAGGATATTAAAGAGGAGAAATTTCAATTCCAGGTCATAAATTCTTTGCGAATTTCATTCCGTGTACTCAGGTAGACAGTATCTATGCCTCGCATACAGTGCGCGAATAATATGCGCAGGTGTCAGAATTTGAGAGAGGACGTGTAGTTGGGCTCAAAGAAGTCGGTTGGTCAAGTCGGCGAAGCGCTCGACATTTGGATAGAAGCGATGCCACTATTAGAAGATATTGGCAGGAATGGGTGAACCATGACCGAACACAGCGTCAAGAAGGAAGTGGTCGGCCTAGAGAAACGACAGAAAGTGAGGACCGAGCAATCGTCAGAGCGGCATTCACAGCCCAAGATTCATAATTATCATCGATCGTACGTGCAACTGGTGCTTCAGTGACCGCAAGGACCATTCATAGGTGGCTCATAGAAAGGAAGCTGACCTCACGGTGCCCTTTGCACCGACTATCATTGCCCCTGTACCCGACAAGCCCGTTTGCGGTGGTGCCGGGCACATTCGACCTGGAATGCCACTGACTGGAGTAGAATTGTCTTCAGTAGTCCCACTTCGATGAGTACCGCTTCGAATTGAGCCTCGATGACCAGCGAATACGTGTCTGGACACGCACCGGACAGCTGTGGGTTGGTTGGTTTGTTGGGATTTAATAGCGCAAGGTCCAGAGAGGACATGCTCCGCCACACCCATGGTAAAACCAAAAAAAAACATATGAGTCAGCATTTAAAAACCTTAATACATTAAAACGATGATAAAAATATATACATATAAAAATACAGTGGTCAAACCTGTCAAAAGCTATATTAAAAATAAAAACTACTATGAATCTTAGGAGTAAAACTAAGGATATGTGTAAAAGCAAAAGTAACTAGGACTGACGATTTGATTACATAAAAAGGACGAGTTGCGCGTAACACATGACAGTAGCAAAACGTTTATGCGCTTCTAAAATTTACGCTTGGCGGTAACAAATAACAAACGATATAAAAGATGATAAAAACACAAAAAGCAAACAATCATAAGGTGATAGGAACAGTCAAGTTTTTGATAAAAGGAGTCATGTATAAAAGTAGGCAACAGTAAAAATAATACCACAAGTGATATGAAAATTAGATAAAAGCATAAAAAAGTAAGACAGGAATTTCTAAATGGGGATTCTCCCATCCTGTAAAAGCAATAAAATATGAAGAGGGAAAGGAAAACACAAAAAAGGAACAAATCAAGAAAAAGGAGGAGTTAAGCCTCCTCAAAAACAACATCATTGTTCGAGTCCTCGGACACGTACAATTTTAATTCCGAATTTTCTGCGAAAGGACAGCGGTGGGATACCAACCTGACTGTCTTCCGCCATACGAGTCAACAACCAGGAGTCATAGTCTGGGGTGCCATTTCATTTCATAGCAGGACCCCTTTGATTGTCATCCATGGCACCCTTACAGCACAGCGTAATGTCGACGATATTCGACGTCCCATTGGGTTGCCCTTCATATCACACCATCCTGGGCTTTCATTTCAGCAAGATAATATCCTCCCGCACACGGCGAGAGTTTCTACTGCTTGTCTTCGTGCTTGCCCAACGCTACCTTGGCCAGCAAGGTCGCCGGATCTCTTCCCCACCCCCATTGAGCACGTTTGGAGCATTATGGGCAGGGCCCTCCTACCAGCTCGGGATTTTGACGATCTAACGTGCCAGTTGGACAGAATTTGGCACGATATCCCGCAGGAGGATATCCGCTACCTCTATCAATCAGTGCCAAGCCGAATAACTGCTTGCATAAGGGCCAGAGGTGGACCAACGCATTATTGACTTTTTCACTTTGTGAAGCTCTTTCTCTTGAATAAATCATCCAATTTTTCTCAAATTGTAATAATTTGTTTTTCTGTACATGTACATCACATCTACCGATTTTCGTCCCATTCGGATAACTCCTTCTTGGTGCGTCTTTTTTTTTCTTCTAAAAGTGTATGTTACAACATGTGCTTTGAAAATGTAATATACTGTATAGAGTGCAATTAGGAATAAACACAATAGAATAAAAATAAATTAACCTTCAAAATCCCCTAAATGTCTTTAAAGCTATGCAATTATAAACACATTTCGATCCGAAAATCATATCTTTCTTGTATAGAAATGAATTCTATGCATTTTACATTTTTTGAGCATATACTCATAATAAAGTTCGATAAAGGATCATTACTCAAACAGAAGTGCTTGTAAATAGAACTTCATAATATGCCGAAAAATGTTTAAAAGAGCATGTTAATATATAAACATTAATACACACGAATTTACACAAAATAAGTGATACCGTATTTAGTAGCAAGAACAAAAGATATAGTCATACACATTTTAGAAGATAGTATTTTATAAAACATCTCTCGTTTAGTGTCTAAATAATTTTAGTCGACTCCTTTATTCCGCTCCAGAAAACAAAATAAGAAAAGAAAATGCTGTAGCCTTCTTCACCAAAAAGTCCAAAATTATCCATTCTTCAGTGAAACTATCTATTTCCTTCAACAGGTGTTAATGACGTGAACAGATGATGATACACGGTTTGGGAAAAATGATTTGAACACATATTGTCCTCGAAAAGGGAATAAAACTCTCGTAAAATTGCTTCTCGTAGCCGAATTCTTTTACATCCAGCGAAGGATTTTTCAAGTAATCAAGCTAAGGAGTAGGAAATAGCTATATCTCAGTTATCGAAATGGAGGCTTTGTCATATGGACTGAAGGAAATCCGATGTGATGCGAGGAAAATTAAATTTTTGCTACGCTTGCGAATAAACTTCTCTGGGAAGGGGTCGCCCTATAATGGAGAATACTCGGATGGGGAATATTATTCACAACGGAAAGAATAGAAAACTCACAGTAATCTTTTAATATACAAAAGATAGAGGGAAACATGCAAACTGAATCAGAGATGGAATTTCTGTCATCGAGGTGAACTTTGAGAAATAATATTGTTTTTATTGGAGATGTAAATGCATACGTTGGGAAAGATGTCCGACAACTTTTAACGATTTAAGCTCCTGTTTTTTTTGTTACATTTATATTGGAAAATTATTGTGATCATTCTAACTGTTCATATTTTGATAGGACATACATCTTAGAACTTATGAGGAAAATTCATTGGGAACAACACTTAGTCATAACGCCGGGGTAGTTCAGGGTAATAGTATACCGACCTTGAGGTTTAGTGCAACGACTTCCATTCTTGTACAAGGGAGCTATTTGTTACACTAACGCTTCACCGTAGAACGTTACTCGAGCATATGACAAAAATTCACAATAAAAAAAACCACTGTCATTGAATATTAAAAATATAGATAAAGGAATAATATATATTATGAAAACTTGTGATGTTATTTACTTTTCATATATATATATGAAACGATAAACCCATTTTCTGGGCCCATAACCCAGAGGTCCGTGGATCGAAACCACGCTCTGCTACCAAAGTTCAGCGCGCCTGTACCTCAGGGCGTGAACCTAGAGTTTTGCGCTATTTTGTGTGTCTGACACGGGACTGTTAGGGTGTAAAAACTTGGGCGCGCTGCGTCCCTTTGTCTTCTGTGTGATGACTCCGGCGATTTCCTGAGAACTTCGACTATTAAACTGGGTAAACCTGTGCCTAAGTGTTAAGCATAATCAACTTTGTACGCTGTCCAGCGATTGTGTCATCTAATAAATCATCCTATATTGTGACCAGAAATGCCTCTTCCTTTCTGGAGTCAAACTTAACTTATTCTCTCCGGCGTGCCTGCCCCCATGACCACGTCCATTTGCCTAAATCTCTGTCCGACTACAAACCCCGGAGTATTCTGAGGATATGAAGTTCACCGGCCTGTTGCATCGCCCCGTCAAGGTTATTACATATATACACTCTTAGACAAAAAAAACGACGCACCAAAACGGGGTAATGAAAATTGGGCACAAATTGATATGCATACAGGTTTCGACGGAAAATGCAAAATTTTAAAGTTTGGAGGCCAATGAATGAAAGCCCCGTTGCCCTTCATATCACACCATCCTGGGCTTTCGTTTCAGCAAGGTAATGTCCGCCCGCACCGGCGAGAGTTTCTACTGCTTGTCTTCGTGCTTGCCCAACGTTTCCTTGGCCAGCAAGGTCGCCGGATCTCTCCCCCATTCAGCACGTTTGGAGCATTATGGGCAGGCCCCTCAAACAAGCTCGAGATTTTGACGATCTAAAGTGCCAATTGGAAAGAATTTGGCACGATATCCCGCTGGAAGACATCCGTCACCTCTATCAATCAATGCCGTGCCGAATAACTGCTTGCATAAGGGCTAGAGGTGGACCAACGCGTTATTGACTTTTCCACTATGTGAAGCTCTTTCTTCTGTCTATTGAATAAATCATTTTTCTCAAATTGTAATCATTTGTCTATCTGTACTTGTACATCACATCTACCGATATTCATCCCAGTCCGTTGATTCCGTCTTGGTGCGTCGTTTTTTTTTGTCTATATATATATATCTATATATATAAAACAGTTCCGTAACTGACTCATTTATTCATTCATTCATTCACTGACTGACTGACATACAACGCACAGACCAAACCGCTGGACCTAAAGGGCTGAAATTTTGCATGGCGATTCTTCTTATAGTGTAGGGGTGCACTAAGAGAGATTTTTGAAAAATTCTTCTTAGATTTTTTTAAATTAAATTTTTAAGCTGTTTTTTTTTTACTTTTTTTAAGTTTGCATTTAAAATAATAATTTGAGGGTTATAAAATTTATATCGCGAGAAAGATCATAAAAATTCCTTTAAAATGAAATCTTTTTCAAATCTTTACCTTCATTTCCTGATTTTTGGTGAATTTTTAAAGATTAATTTTTAGAATTTAATTTATTAAATGCTGATCACGTGACTTCTTTTTCTGGTACTTTAAATAAATTTATCGTCACGTGCATAAAAACTAAATAGACAAAAAATAATTTTTTTTTCTTGCTAATGCGGCAGACGATTGGACATTATCCAAAAAAATATTAAAATACAGTAAAAGAAATGTTCTAGAAACTGTACTATATTAACTGTACTATATTCTTTAGTATTCTTTATATTAGATTTAATTTGAATATCTTCTTCTACATTATTTTGTCTATAAAAATATCCCTTACTATTTTTTTTATAAATATATATATATTTTACATCAATTATATACATTGATCGTCGTATTTATTATATATATATTGGCATTAATTGCATACATTCACCGATGTTTTTACTTTGAATGTACTCCGTAGCGAAGTGCGGGTTTTCAGCTAGTATATATATATATATATATATATATATATATATATATATATATATATATATATATATATATATATATATATATATATATATATATATATATATATATAATTTGTAAATGTATATGTATGCGAAATTTTGAAATTAATTCCTACAAACTTTCAGTTATTTCAAAATAAATTTGTTCAGTTGTGGAGGCATTAACTAGTAACAAAATGGTCTCTTAAAACTCACCACGTCTTTCTCCTCCAACATATCAAATGATGATTGATCTCTTCGCAGAAAAATATCCTTAAACTTTTTATCCTCGAGGCACATGTTTTTTATTTGGTTAATTAACTGTATGTCAAAGTTCGCAAAAGGGAGGTTACTTGAGAAATCGGACTCCTGAATGTGTGTTTGTCTAACTTTCTTTCCAAATTGTGTGCAAACAGGAAATTCGGGGATCATTTGGCATTGTTGAGCAACAGATGTCACTGTGGTGTGTCTGAAACGGAATTTTCACTGCAGAATTAATTTAAAGAGAGAATTTTGTAGGGAAAACGCATTCTAAGGTTTATTAGCAGAACGGTTTATCGACGAATGAAATGGTTTCTACAGTAGATATTAAAAAATTGTGCACTCAAGTTTTGCAGAAATCCAAGTTGGCCATCTCAGAGTTTCATGGAACGGCACATCCTACTTGCAGAACTCTTTTGGGACATAAAAGGAAGGAATGTTGGGAAAAATTATACTCTCGTTGCTGCAACAAACGAAAGGAATTTAAACGAAAATTAGGCTAAATTGTACTGTGTTATGCCACAAGAGACTAACCCACACAGGTTTTAAAAATGAGTTATATAGCTGGTAGGGTGTGCTACATGTTTAGATAACTTGGAAACAATTCTTTATATTCTGGGACAAATTAAATCCTTTTTATTAACTAGAGAACCTACCGTAAACAACAGAAATTTTTAATTTAATGCTTTATTAAAACTCAATTTTCTCAGTTTCAGTGTTGTAATATTTGGTTCATTGTCGCAGAGCACTGTCCAGATAAAGGCGTGGCATGAGGTAAACGAAATTTAAGAAAGATATTTAAAATTATATATCGTACTTCGATGACTCGTGCACTAATTTGTGTAATTGTCTTGTTCGAAAAAATTTAGGTTATTGATTCGATTCCAGGGATCGCTAATAATAAAAAGGAAAAACCAATTTACAAACGAAAAAAGGGGCTTGGGTGGTTATAATACTGCTCGAGCGAACAAAGTGAGTTTGAAGTATAGGGCTGCTTCTAGTCTGTCTTTCTAAAGGAAGAATGTGGGAATGATCGTGAGAGGGCTTTGTGGTGTCATGATTCAGATAATTTACTTGGGTTACTAAAAAACCTTGAATATGCAGTGACATTTTCAGCAAAAAAAATATTGACAAATAATAGACATTGTAACACAGTGGTTCTGATGGATGGAAAAATTAGTGTTTTCTCCTTTTTCCGTTAGAGAGGGGATGTATGAGGTCAAAAGAAAGTTTAATGCCAACTATAAGCTCTCTCCTTCGTAGAAATGTTCTACGAACCAGAAAGGTTCTACATAAGAAACGTATGTAGAAAGGTTCTACATAAATAATTGTCAATTTATAAAATGTTAGGTTAAAAATTAAACAAACTCTTCGGTCTAAATTTCTCCATTTGCTTACGCAATATTTTAATATCGTTCAGCTCAGTTGTCGAAGGAATAAATTCAACTAACTATTTTATAAAATGGTATATCATCTGTATTCAAATAATTTACTCTTGCATTCCATTTAAAAAACACTAATACACTCTGTCACAAAATAAATATATGCACCCAGAAGAAATCGAGGTACTATCACGAAACTTGGCAGGAATGTAGTCTGGTAAGAGATATGCAAATGATTCAAATTTCGACGCCAGTGAGACAAAGGTAAGCGCGCTATGCGCATATCAGATGTACAGCTGGGAGAGTTTAAAAGCATGATTGTTCGTGCCATAGGGTTATTCAAACAAATCTGTCGAGTTGGATGGATGGTATTGTGACTAGAGATGCCTCTGAGACGTAACCGGCCACAGTACGAACAATTGTCGGACTTTTAGAGGGGGCGTATAGTAGGCCTCAGAGAAGCAGGTTGGACAGGCATACAGGCGTATCGGCCACCACCTCGGTCGGAGCGATATGGTAGTTGCTCGGTGTTGGCAACAATGGATCACGGAAGAGATAGTCTACCATAGCGCAGGGTCAGGGCGTCCAAGGAACACAAATGTGAACGAGGATCACGCAATCATAAGAGCGGCCACGTCCGCACCCACAACGTCGCTAGAATCGGTTCGACACCATTTACCACCTTCCAGACGTCCGGTGGTATCAAGGGAAACCATTCGGAGACGACTAGCCGACGCAGGTATAAGGAGCTGACGTCCATTAAGAAGCCTGCCTACCACTGACCCCACATCATAGGCAGTGTCGACAGGATTTTTGCCGACCTCGGGCAAGCTGGAGTGTGACCGATTAGAGTCGTGTGATCTTCAGCGATGAATCCCGATTCAGTCTCAATGCTGATGACCAGCTCATACGCGTGTGGAGGCGGCCAGGCCACCGGTCTGATCCGGCATTTGCTGTCGAGAGGCATTCGGTGATTACACAACATGTGACACCGTGGGGAGAGATTTGTTGGGACACACGATCACCTCTAGTCGTGCTTCAACGCACTTTGACGGCACGCAGTTACGTGGACGAGATTTTAACGCCAGTTGTACTGCCTATGCTATCAAGTCGCCCAGGTGTCATTTATCAGCAAGACAACGCTCGTCCACATACTGCGCGACTCTCCCAACAATGTCTTCGAGGATATGACGTACTCCCATGGCCTGCCATGTCACCAGACCTCTCGCCAATAGAGCACGTCTGGGACGTGCTTGGAAGGCAACTGCAGCCGTCCCAGAATATTGGTGAATTAACTGCCCAGGTGCAAATATTATGGCATGATCTTCCGCAGGAGGTCATTGGTGACTTCACTGATTCGATGTTACGCCGTGTTTTGGCGTGTATAGCTGCCAGAGGTGGATTTACTAGTTACTGATTTGTAACCCTTTTCATGCCATATCTTCTTAATAAAACGGTCTGTTCTTCTGAATTTGTAATCATTTGCTTATCTCCTCATACACTACATACATGTTAAGTTTCGTGATAGTAGCTCGTTTCCTTCTGGGTGCATATGTTTTTTTGTGACAGAGTGCATTTTTGCATTAATAAATAAACTCCTTGAAGAGCAGAACAACTGCATGAAACCATTACAGCTTTTTTACTTTTACTTTTATAGGAAATGAGACGTGCTACATTGTTCGTTAATTTCGAATATGATAATTTTGACTTCATTTAAAAATTATTGAACATAATTGAAAAAACATATGTCTTGCGAAAATTTATCTTCAAGTTTACCATCTTATTCTTGTGTGACATTATAAGACCTAATTTTTGCTAAATCCTTAAACTTTCTTCGTGAAATATATCTCTCCCCTGTTAAATTCCAAAAGATTCGTGTTACCTGTAATGTAATCCTTTTGTGACTAAGACATTTTTCCCAAACTTATAGATCATGTCAATATTCTTTAAAACAAATTTGTTCCACATTTAATTTAATTTATTTTAGTTCTAGCCGATATGTTAGTTCTTTAAAATACTTATATAATGAGAAGTTTTACATAAGTTCGACAAAAATAGAGATATTTTTAAACTTACGACTTTATTTCAAATATCTTATCTCTACGTCTATCTGTTTATGTTACACATTAGCTCAGTTTGTAAATACAACTTTTCAACCCTCTCTGATCTTAGCAATTTTATTTAGAAAATGTTTTACAAACAAACGTGTAGAAATCTCTCTTAATTGCAAGTATAGACTACATCGTTTTCCGGGCTTTATCACAAATGGTTAATCACAAAACTTTTTAGATAAACAGGATCATCTGATAAACTTATTGAACTTCAGCAATCAAAGAAATGCAATTTATTAAAGAATTATGCCACAATAAATAACGTTTCATGACTTCTAATCCGTACAAATGTTGCGAACGACTCTTCACGGCATTTTTTCATTACAAACAAGGAAAAATGCTGATTTTGGAAATATTGCATTATCTCTGTTTCTATTCTTCAAGTACTGAAGCATCCTTTAATCTGTCGGCTGTAAAACTACTGCATACATGAAACGCAATCATGCTATTATAATATTGTATTTAATCCACTATACCTCTGTTCTAATTACCTCATTCTTAGCAAGAATCGTATATTACTGCATATGTTTCCCGAAAATTGCTTCCTTCAGAAAATTGATTACTTTAATATTTGTATTTTTCTCTAAATCAAATACTTATCGTTATGTTTATATTAGGTATTATTATTATCGCAGCAAAGAAATTTCGTGTACATATTGTAACAACTAAAAGATAAACTCACCTAGAGAAACGGAACTATCCAAACGAAAGGAGGAACTCTTTAGTTAATAATTACCCTTTCTTTTTGAAATTAACTATAAAAGCTGTTGGCCTAATACATTTAGTACACTTCTTGCTATTTATTTTGTCGGGGATGATTATTTTCAACCAGGTTTTTTGTCATTTATTTGACGAATGCTCCGTAATAGTCCTTTTAAATAGCCAGGTCTCTGTGACGACCATACCCGAGATAGAGGATGAAACTCGTGTCACGTAAACTTTAGGCCTTTGCCCTACCAAACGAATTATCCTAGTCATTTTAACAACTCTAGTTTTCGTTCTTCAAAATGCGTTTTTACTTAACCTAGTCTGCAGCATTCTTGCTGTTATTTTGCCGTCTTCATCTGTCAAATGAGTTAGGAAAATACTTCACACAAGGATGGTTTCATATCCTTTTATTTTTTTTTATAAACTATTTTCTTTAAAAGATATTGATCGATCAGCTAAATGAGTTCATTTCTTCACTTCAACGTTTCGATGTAAACTATTTATAATACAACTGTACCTTAGTTTCGCGTAAGTGAAATATTTGAATGCTTACCTAACCCCTTCACTACCAGAACGTACGCAGCGTACGTCCTCTCATTTCATTAATCAGCGATCAGGACGTACACCGTTCACTACACAGTAATGAGTGCATATTTGAACCGGATTGGTCAGTGATATGCAACTGATATAGCATGGTACTGGTCGGAGGTGAGTAGTAATGACCTTGATTCTACTACACGGACGCCGCTAGATGGCGAAAGGAGCGGCGAGATGAGAATTCGTATAATTGCTTCAAAAATCAAAACGTCAGTTGCGATTCGACTGTTGTCTGTGTTCACGTGTTTTATATTTGCTCGTATTATTTAAAGAACCTTAAATTCTTCACTATTACATCACAGAAGTTTTTAAATGATTTATGACACGAACATTTTACACCGCATAGCCCGGTATATAGCCCTTCACCGGCGAAATTAGCCTGGTAGACAAAGGGGATAAGGTATAAAATGATTTATGTTAATGTTTGAAATATATGCTCAATGCAATGAGTTGCTATCTCTTTTACTTATTCATATTGTTTACTAAAACTAACAATACATTATACTCGTTAAGGGATTGAACAGCTACTTTTGCCTAACGGATAGGTGGGCTGACCGCGAGATTCATATCATAATCACTTAACCTCCATAACTCTATAAAAAAGGCGAGTGGGTGCGTATGTGTGCGTTTGGGGTAAATTTTTGACGAGCGATCTATCAAAAGTTTTGATTGGCGTTGGTCCTCTATCACTAATTAGGACTGAGAGCGGTAGGTGTGTAGTGCAGAGATAATCATGAGTATAATACATCAGTGTAATGCACATTTGAATCCAGCACAATATATCCAGCTGAATACGTTCATTAGGTTTAATTCGGCTTATAAAGGGTATTGTTTGGCTGAAAAAGTATCCACAAAGATGTAGGAGTATAATTAAGAAGGGAAAATGAATAACTTATAGCTGTCCCCTCTGTTATATTTATTGCTCTAAAAATATGAACATATTTTACAGACTTGGAAATGTCTAAACATTCCTCAACAAAGTGAAAATTCTTGTACGTGGTGTATGTGTACTAGATTGCTTTCAAATGTTTAACGTTAATGGAAAAACCGCTACCAGTGGAGCGGTGAGAAATTTATCTTAGGCTGAATTTAGTGTCCCTGGAGATCTAGGTTCCCTTGCAAGCGGAAACTAGTTCTTTCGAAAATAGAAAGTCATTCATATTCATGATAGCATACAATGCTGAAGAAGAACCAGGTCCGTTACTATAGGAAGACGCTAAACAGGGCTCTTAATCTTAAGGGAAGGGAAGATGAGGAATAATTGGTTTATATGTAGAGGTGGTTGACCGCTATAGAGCTGAAAGATATTTCAAACATTAGTCATGACCACAAAGGAACTATTTTTATTAAGGCTAAAATTAATCTAAAAACTTACTTAAAAGATTTTTAAGTTCAGTTTCATTGTAAAAAAATGCTTAAGGCTCTGAAGAATTAGTAATCCTTTGCTAGCAAATGGTTATGATCCCTATAGAGGAAATTTTAGAAGAAAGCATTTGCTAACATGAAACTTTTCATAAGTAAGAGTGCTTAAAAATTTAACCAAAACTATTTTATTTATTTTATACACTGGTGAAACAAATTAAGAGAATTTGCATATTTTATCGAATTTCATGAAAAGAACTGAACTGAATGTAAAACCACTGCTTCTAGACAAAAATGCGAATCTTGTACGTCAAATACGTAAGCGTACACGTGTGTGTAGACGGAGTCAGTAGAGAAACAGGCTTTATAACCGCTCGTAAGTTAAGATGCATTTCGTTCGCTAGCACACCTCGGCGAATTTCTTGGTTTTATTTTGCAGCAATCGGTAAATTTCAAATTGTAAGAGTAAAAATGAGTAACCACCAACGTTTAGATGATGGAATGAGATGGCGAATTGCTGAACAAGTGGGACCAATTGCCACAGGAAATGTTAAACTGCCTTATTTCAAGTATGAAATCACACTGCGAGACCTGTATATCTGTAAGAGGGGACCATACCCCCTATTAACCCATCTATTAACCCATTTTTTTGTTTATTCTGCAACTGCTGTTTCATACCTTCCGACTACAACAAGTGTTACGCACGATCATGTGTGTGTATTACAATTATTGAATGGTTATTTGTTTTGTATTGTATCAATGTATGTACATATCAAATTTCATTAAAATCGGTACTGTAGTTCTAGAGATAATCGACCAAGTCTGCAAAGTCTCTTGATTTCTTACACCAGTGTACTGTGATTTCAAAAGGTATTACAAAAACTGAATGTTCTTTTACACAATTTTACATTTCTACATGCTATACAGTGACATACTTAAATAATTCCAATAATAAAGCAATATAATTAATGATAGTTACAGTAAAAGGTTTTATACAATCAAACATTAAGACAAATAAGTTTATACAAAATTTAAGTATTATTTACAGGTAATAAACATACATTTGAAATGCTGCGTTTGAAAATACCTCGAGAAGTTTTTCTACAACTACCCGAATTTTACCGTCCTTTCCCGGTATTACATCTTGAATTCTCCCCATTGACCAAGAACAAATTGGGAGACTTTCGTCCTTTAAAATAACAAGACTACCCTTTTGGATGTTATCTTTTTCAAAATGCCACTTTCCTCTTTGTTGAAGATTGTTTAGATAATCTCTTGACCATTTTCGCCAAATTATTTGGTTACATTTTTGAATTTGTTGCCATCTAGTAAGCCTATTATCTAAAATATTAGTTATTTGAGGTTCAGGAATGGAGCAAATTGGTCTACCTATTAGAAAATAGCCAGGGGTTAATGTATCAAAGTCGTTAGGATCTGACGATAATGGAATGAGCGGCCTGCTATTAAGAATACCTTCAACTTGATTTACAACTGTTAAAAATTCTTCAAGAGTTAATTTTGAATTGCCCACTGTTCTTTTTAGGTGGCATTTAAAGGACTTAACTCCTGCCTCCCAGAGGCCACCAAAATTAGGAGATCTAGGGGGCAAGAACTTCCAAGAAACCGATTGCGATACTAGATAAGAAGCTAGGGTTTCAGGGCAGTTTTTTAAAAGTTGGCAAAATTTTCTTAGTTCCGAATTAGCGCCCACGAAATTAGTCGCATTATCCAAAAATATTGTAGTGCAAATGCCACGACGAGCGAAGAATCTTTTTAAAGTAGCAATCAAAGCATCAGAGGTTAAATCGGTGAGAAATTCTAAGTGTACCGCTCGAGTGGAAAAACAAACAAATATTGCAACATAAACTCTATTTCACATGCCTTTACATTGATTTTTATATTTTATGTAAAATGGGCCACATAGATCAATACCGGTATTAGTAAAAGGGGAAGAAACTGCGACTCTTTCCTTTGGCAATGATGCCATTAACTGTTCTTCAATTTGGGGTTTTACTTTGAAACATTTAATGCATTGATGTACGACTTTCCTAGCATTATTTCTCCCATTTAATGGCCAATTCTCTTGTCTTACGAGATGAAGTAAAGTTTGAGAACTAACATGCAAATTTTTTAAATGGAAATATTCCATGATAATATTGGTTAGTTTATGATCTCGAGGCAGCAAAAATGGGTGTTTTTGATTAAATGATAAGTCAGAATAAACTAGTCTGCCACTAACACGAATGAGATTATCCTCATCAAGAAAAATAATTAAATTACTTACTTTACTCCTGTTAAGAATTTCCTTTCTTTTTAAGGCATTAATTTCATTATAAAATTCATTTACTTGTACTGCTCTAATTAAATATTTTTTAGCATGCTCAAATTCTTCTATAGTGATAGGTCCAAATCTTTTTTCTTTATTTCTGCAATTGGATACGAACCTGAACAGAAAACTAAGAATTCGAATTATTTTATGAAAATTATTACTTAAAGAAAGAAGGTAATTAGGAAAGTCGTTCTTAGAAGAAATGGCGAATTTGGTACTGGACACTTGTTTAAGTTCAGTTAAATACAGTTCCTTTTCGGTAGAGTTCATTTTACTTTGGCTGAAACTGTCCATGTTACCTTCTAAAGCAATCGTTGGTCCTGACCACCAAAGTTTAATGTTCTTGAAATCACTAGGATCAACACCACGAGATATAAGGTCAGTAGGATTGTCACTGGAAGATACATGTTGCCACTTATAATCAGAAGTAAGAGACTGAATTTTCGAGACACGATTTCCGACAAAGGTTTTGAGCTGATAAGGAGGGGAATTTATCCAGGTGAGAGTTATTGTAGAGTCCGAAAACAGCAGGACCTTGTGAATGTTCATTTTTAAGGAAAGGTTGATTTTGTTGATCAGCTGTGAAAGTAGTAAACAGGAACACAACTCTAAGCGAGGAATCGAAATAGTCTTTAAAAGGACACACTCTTGATTTACTAGCAAGCAATTTAGATGTTGGAGTTGTCGAGGAAAAGTTCTCATTATAACTTTGCAGTTAAACTACTGCTCCATATGCAGAGCTGGAGGCATCACAAAATCCCAGCAGAACTACGAATTTGGGATCAGCACTAAGGACATACCTGTCGATAGAGATATTTTCGATTTCTTTTAGATTGCTGATAAAACGGTTCCATTCATTGCATAGATGATCAGGAAGTGTATCGTCCCAATTAAGTTTCTCTAGCCAAAGTTTCTGGAGAAATATTTTTGCTCTACTAATAATTGGCCCAATTAAACCAAATGGGTCAATAGTGGACAAAACTTCACGTTTGGTGTAAACATTTTAAGGATTTACTGAAACTTTAAAAACAAATTTATCTTCCCTTGACTTCCAAACCATGCCTAAAGTTTTAGTAGTGGTAGACTCTTCAGGTGAGGCAAATAAAGGTTCTTCAGAGCATTGTTTTTCCTTTTCAAGCAGCTCATCACAATTAGAGTTCCATTTATGGAGAGTCATGCCACATGTCTGAAACATTTTAATTAACTGATCTTTTAGAATTTTTGAAGTTTCAATATCGTGACAACCACTGACTATGTCATCCATATATATATTAGACTCCGCAACTTCAGCAGCTAGAGGGAATTTAGCACGTTCATCTAAAGCTAACTGTTTTATTACTCTTGTGGCAAGAAATGGTGCACACTTGGTTCCATAGGTAACAGTGTTCAGTCTATATTCTGCAGCATTTTCGTATTCTTTAGTTTTCCAATGTATCCTTAACAAATCTCTCTGGGCTGGATCTATTAATATTTGTCTGAACATCTGTTTTATATCAGCCTTTAAAACTACTTTATGCTTTCGAAATCTTAGCATAATGTCAAAACACGTCTTCCTGCATTTTTTCCAGCAAGAAGCACATCATTTAAGCTTCGACCAGTAGTTGTGGGAGCAGACCCATTGAAAACAATTCGAAGTTTAGTCGAACTTTTCTCCGCTCTGAAAACACCGTGATAGGGCAAATAGTTAATCAAGGGAGCCGACACTTTAATATTCATAGAGCCATTTAATATTCATAGAGCTTCCTCTTAAACCACTGACAGGAATGTTTACTTTTCGTTTTATTAGACCAAGATGAGAAGCGAATTCAATGGTCAAAAAATGTGATTGCGAAGCACTATCCAAAAGAGCTTTTCCTTTGACATACTTATTCAAGGCAGGAGACCAAACATTAAAGATAGCTGTGGAAAGCAGAACAGATTTGTTTGGTATTTCATTTAAAGAGGAGAATGTATGCACTACACACGTTTCATCCGGATTGTTGTTCATTTGGGTTTCACACAGGGGTGCGGTCGCCACAGATGTGAAATCGTTATTAGACTGCAGATTTGGCGAAATATCCCGACTTAGCAAAGTTTCTTGAATTAAGGGTTCATCACTTTTGGAACAACACAACAGATAGTTGTGCTTTCCTGCACATAATCTACAAGAATATTTGGATGTGCACAGTGAAAGTTTATGGTTGTGATTCAAACAATTAATACAAAGTTGATGTTTTTTTCACGGCATTAAATCTTTGCAAAGGAGACATTTTCAAAAACAGGGTACAATTATAAATGGCATGACCTTTTTTACATAATTTGCATAGAACATTTGATTTCAGCATAAAATTTCTGTTTTTGCTTGGAAACGAAGTTTTAATTTTTCCTGAGGGTGATTGCACACTATGCAAATTTTCTAATATTTGAGACCACCTTTGCAAAAATTCTATAAAATTGTCCCAGTTCGGTAATTCAGTTGACGTTAGATTCATTTCATATTGCTTCCTTGAATCTTTATCTAATTTTTGGATAACAACATTTATCAAAAATTGGTGTGTTAATTCGTTAGCTTCTAATTTCAGTAAGCGCAAACCTCTTAGGTTTTTATTCAAAACATCAACTAAATTTCTTAGACCTTTAGAAGATTCAATACAAAGTTTATCAATATTTAAAATATCCATAATATAAGAACTAACAAGCAAACATTTATTTTGAAATCTTTTGCTTAGAACATCAATTAACGATTCAAATGTGTCTTCTGGCGTTTTGGCAGCTTTTGCTTCGCCTTTTAAAGCCGAACGCAAATAGAATAATTTTTGATGGTCATTTAAAGAAATATTGGTAATTAAGCTGTCAAATTATTTTTTTTTTTAATTGGTCCAATTTTCAATACGACCATCAAACTCTGGTAAGCTAATATCTGGTAGCTTAGTAAAACCATAATTTGTATTTTCATATTTATAGGAAGAATTGTTATCAACTAAATTAAGATTTAATAACTTTTGTAATCTTACTTTAATATCTTATAATCCGTCTTACATTTCTTCAAAATGCAAATCTGCCTCTGCTAATTGTTCATCTTCTAGAATGTCGTAGTATTCCAGTTTTAGTGCTTCTGTATTCAAAAGTATATCCATAACAGTATACAATTTGCTTTGAATTTGCACTTTATCAACAGTCAAATTTTCATCTTGAACAAAAGTTTGTAACTTTGTTATTCGAGATTTTAAATTTCCACGACGTCTATTTAGTACTTTTATTTGTGTTGCGTCTTCCATTTTGCAAGAACGCAGCTATCAATTTCCATAGTCCAACTAAAGTTCTAAACTAAACAAATTTTTTTTTAATCACTGCTGCGACTCCAGCTCAGCAGGACCATTATGAAGAATCCTTATCAGTGGACTATAGGTGCGAATCGAAATCAAATTTTTAATTACTCAGAGGCTTTTCAACAAACGAATTTTATTTTATTCTTCCGAAATGAAGATATTCTAAGTGGCGACCATTTCCATCCAGTTCTTGAAGCCAACTAACTCCGTTGCCACGGTCAAATTTTAACCTTGACAACGGAGCGAAGGTTACGGTGAAAACGAAGTCAGGCGTCAACATACCGCCCGCCTTTGGAATACTATGATTTCAAAAGGTATTACAAAAATTGAATGTTCTTTTACACAATTTTACATTTCTACATGCTATACAGTGACATACTTAAATAATTCCAATAATAAAGCAATATAATTAATGATAGTTACAGTAAAAGGTTTTATACAATCAAACATTAAGACCATTTGCGTGTTCCGCTCACGTCACGCCATAGGTGGGAACGTTTGCAGTGGGCACGTCAACATGTCCACTGGACGAGTGATCAATGGATGGCTGTTCTCTCCACGGTCCAGGTTTAGCATCCAAAGCGATAGTAGGCGTATTTTGATTTGGAGAAACCTGGAACTCGTTTTTATCCATCACACATCCGTAAAAGGATGCATACGGATCAGGCAGTGTCTGTGTTTTGGGTGGTATCTCTTTGGGTGGACGCACAGACCTCCATGTCTTTTCCCATGGAAATGTGAATGGTCACACCTATGGAGATGACATCCTTGATGCTTATGTGCGCCCTTATGCCGGGGAAATAGGTGATGCTTTCGTGCTACAGGACGATAATGCGAGACGCACAGGGCTCGCATCGTGGATGCTTATCTTGAGCAGGAAACAGTTCAGCTATGGAGTGGCCAGCTCGATCACCGGACCTGAATCCTATCGAGCATGTTTGGGGCGCTTTAGGACGACGTATAGCTGCTCTCAATCCTCGTCCTAGGACCCTAGCCACGCCTTAAACTGCTCTGCAAGACAAATGGCTCTCACTTTCTACCGAACTCATAGACTGCATAATTGACAGCATCACACATCGCTGTTTGTGTTGCATTGCTTCTCGGGGGGATCATACGCCATATTAAATGTACTTTTCCTATACCAAACTGACACATCTGATTTGTTCATTGTATACATGTGCTAGTTTCTATAACACCATAATTGTCTGTCGATTTCTTTTTATGCTATTTTATACCTACCTATGTGTTGTATAAAGTGTATAAGTTTCATTAAATTCTACGCGTAACGTTTTGAGTAATCGCTATTTTTGTGACTTTTCCGTAATTTTTGATAACTAGTGTATTTTTAAACATTTAAGACTGCCGCACTTTTTCAGTTAAAAAACCCGTATAAGCATAATTAACATAAGGGGGCGTCCATTAATTACGTGAGGCTTTTAGGGGGGGGGGGGGGAGTCGAGCCGAATCTCACCCAGTCTCACGTGGGGGAGAGGGGGTGTCTCGACAAATATCACGTAATATTTTTTCCGCCCGAAACAGTGTAAAATTGCGAGAAAACTGGGTTATATTAAATAAAACATGTTTCTATACTAAAATATGGCTAAATCCTACACAATAGTTCCAGTAGTCACTCTTGAGACCACACATGAGTCCCCCTGGACTGAATTAGAATTAATATTCTTTTGCGAATTTTAGTAGTTCCTATCTAAGTATTTTATTGTTCGATTTTCTCACTGTGATTCTAGATTACGTTCTTAGTAGTCTTAAATACTAGTCTTAACTAGTCTTAAATAAAAATAATTAAGCAAATTATGTTTTTTTTAAATAAATCCAACGCAATCAAGCTCAGATTAACATATTTACACTAAAAATACGCATTTTGAAAAATCTCACGTGAGATTAGGGGAGAGGGAGGGGGTCGAGCCAAATCTCACGACATCTCACCAGGGGGGTGAGGGGGTCGAAAAAACACCAAAATCGCCTCACGTAATTAATGGACGCCCCCTAAAATTTGGGTATTTCTTCTTACATATTTATTAAAGTTCTTTCAATCGAATCCTAATTTCATATGACGATTAACATTTTCTTATTAAGCATATTTGGATGGAAGCTATCTCAAATTTTTCCATTTCATAAATGTTCTATAATAGAATAAAAGTCGTTGGAAGTTGAAAACTACAATTCAAATTGTTAATTCTTTTTATTGTTATAATCAAAGGAAATCAAATGGTTAGAAAATTACATATCATTATCAGTGATTACGGGCTACATCAACTTGTCTAATAAAATAACACCCATTATGTGCCATTAAACAAAGTTATAATTCATACTTTATTCTCAAAGTTTCAACAGTTTATATTTTCCAACTCAAAATAGATAAGAGACTCCACTTAGAAATTCAACATATGTTTAAGTATGCTAAGTGCATCTGATTAAATATAACTCCTGCAGAAATTGGGAGTTAATATGAGTGACTTAGTGCACAAGTTTCATATGTTTGCAGATTTTCGGATTTTAAGAAAAATCATTCTAAAAGTTTGTAAGTGGTTGTTACTTGCGAAAAATACGTATGCGTGCATTAGCTTAAGACAATCAGAGAATTTTAAATATAGTACTGGCCAATTGTCGGCTAGGAGATATACAAAGTTTGCGTGCCATCGTTATAAACGATGCTAACTTTGAGAAATGAGCTAAGGACAATTTAAGTTGAAAGCAAGCCCACTTTTAAAACACAGTGCTTGAAATCTTTACTTTGGCATTAAAATGCCCTCATAGAAATATATACTAATGCATATGTAATGTAGAGGGATAAGTCATTAAATTTGACTAGTTTTGCTGGTCTTAGTTACGAAGTTCAAATGATTTGGGGACCCCGAATCGGAGCGTTTTCGATAAACGGGCCCCATAGGACCATAGGACCATAAGAACAATTGGCTAACTGTGTTTCCTACGCCAACGTCTTCAAACACAGATATTTCAGAAGAATGTCAGCGGAGAGAGGAAGTACCACTGAAATGAGTATTGAAAGTTCGAAGAATAGCATCATCAGTTCAGAAAAATGCAACACAAAAAGTGAAGCAAAGAGTCTTTTGGTCATACTTGGTGGGTGAAAGGAAGAGTTCTCATTGGTTGTCTCTAGGATCCTCAAGTTGATTCCTTGATGGGGGTGGAGTCAATGGCTGTCTGTAAGCTGGATTTCAATTAGCAAGTTGAGAGAGAGACGGAAGAAAAGTGAATGGATAGAGAGATAAGGTTCAGAATCCGTGAGTTCTGTAACAATGAAAAGAGTAAATACAAAAGGATTTGTTCAGAGACAAATATATTAGCTAGAAGAAAGTTTAAGGATAGTAAATAGATTTTTACTATATTTTCTAAAATTTTTAAATGTTTTTTGCCTTGGCAAAGTATAGATTTTTTTATTTTTTTTTATTTATTCAAATGACGAGGACAAACAAAAATTAAGACGAAAGACTTAGGATGGCACGAGGCCTTTTCCTATTAGCGGGGTCAGCGTGATCATAATTTGCAAGATTAATTAAGAGTTCACTGTCAATAGAATTGTGAAAGTTAATAGCTTGGTTTTTGAGATAATTTCTAATAGTAGGGATTCCTAACACCCTATAAATACAAGTATTTCTGAAATACCAATCCGCGTTAACAATTTGTCGAATGGTGCTACTCTGAGCAGATGCGAGTTTTTTAATATGGGTGTTTGCACAGTATGACCACGCTGGCCCTCCATAAGTTAAGATAGGACGAAGATAGGAGTTATAAAGAAGCATTTTATTGGCTATGCTTGATTTGCTGTTCCGAGAAATTAAAGGGTAAATTAGTTTTCTGGCTGCTCGGAACTTTTCCCTGACATGGAGGATATGGTGTTTCCAAGTGACATTTTTATCTAATACGACACCAAGGTATATGACAGTATCAGACCAGTTGATTTTAGGGTTTCCTATTTGTATTTGGTGACTGTTGAATGTCTTTTTACATTTAGATGTAAACATGACAGCAACGCATTTTTCAGAATTAGTTTTAATTTTCCATTTGTCGAGCCAATTTTGAATGGTGGACATATGGGTATTTATGTATTTTACAGCATATTTAAATTTTTTGTTGGTGGCGTAAAGGGCAGTGTCGTCAGCGAAAATAGCAATATTGGTGTTAATATTTTTGGGTACATCGTTAATAAATATGTTAAACAAAATTGGGGAGATATCGCTACCTTGTGGGACTCCAGAGTTAATATTAAATTTACAAGAGAGTTGACCGTTAATTTTTACTTGAAAGGTGTGATTTTTGAGATAAGAGATAAGAAGGTGGATGATTTGGGGTGAGAAGTTGTAGTTTATAAGTTTGTGAATGAGACCGTCGATCCAAAGTTTATCAAAGGCTAGGGAGATATCGAGAAAAAGGGCTGCAGTGGAGGATTTATTTTTCTTAGCACTAGCGAGGTTTTCAGCAAGACAATAAACTTGGTGCGGGGCGGAAAGGGATTTTCTGAAGCCAAATTGGTACGGAATAATGATTTGATTATCTTCGAGGTGCTCATTAATTTTCCTGGCAATAAATTTTTCGGTAATTTTACCAAGAGAATTTAGAAGGTAGATAGGGCAGTAACTGGAAGGAGAGGATTGGGGTTTATTAGGTTTTAAGATTGGGACAATTATGGAGTTTTTCCAGCTGTGGGGAAAATGATCAAATTTAAAAATAGAGATGATAAGAATAGTAATTTTGAAGATATATTTAAAAGGGATGTTCTTAAGCATAGTATTGTTGATGTTATCTTCCCCAGGGGATTTTCTTTTCGGAAGTTTTTAAATGATTTCTTTGATATAGGCTGGAACAATAAAGGGAGTGGGACTTTCATGAGGGGTGTTTAAGAATAGGTTAATACTCTTTTTGACAATGTTTTCAGTACTTGGGTTGGAGATTTGATTTGGGGTGAAATCTTTTGCAAAATTTTTGCCAATAACTTGGCATTTATCCATATGCGAAAGAACTTTAGCGTTATTTTCGGGGTCTTTAAGAGAGGGAATGGTCCGGTATTGATTTTTAAAACGCCTGGAGGCTCTCCAAATGGAACGGTCAGTTGTGTCTAAAGAATCTAAGTAATTATTCCAATTAATATTAGATTTATCGCGAAGGTAAAATCTAAGATCTTCCTGAGTTTTATTCATAATTGTTTTATTAGGAGTGGTTCTGTTATGCTACCATGCTTTACGTGCTCTATTTTTGTTGTTTATGAGAATTTTAAGGTGATGGTCATGAAGAGTTTTAACACGGGGGGGGGATTAATTTAGTATTTTTAATTAAACTATCATTAATATCGGTTGTGATACTTAAAACTAGGTTTTCCAAATCATTAACGTTATTGACAATGGAGGGGATGTAGTTAACGTTATTAAGTTCTTTTTTGAAGGTGTTCCAGTTGATTTGTTTGGTATGGTTAATAATTAAGGGATTTGTGTCAAGAGGAATACGGATTTCAACTGGGTTGTGGTTGGAGGTGAGCTCACAGTGGGAATTTATAAAAAGATCGTGAGGGAAACCTTTAACAAGGGCAAAGTCAATTATGCTGTCAGAGTTAGTAGAGAAGTGGGTTGGGGAAGTGGGGGCGATAATGTCAAAGTTAGTTTTACTAGCAAAATTATAGATTAAGTTACCATAATAGTTATTAGATTTACAATTCCAGAGTTTATGTTGGGCATTAAGGTCGCCGAAAATTAAAGTATTTAAATTAATAGAGTTTAAAGCGTTAAGGTCTTCATTAATATCATTTGATTTCTGTATAGGAGGGATATAGGTAGAGATGATAGTGTAGAAGGGAAGGTTGTTTAATTTAATGTTGATTGCGTTGACGTTAATACATTTAAGAGGGGGGAGAATGATTTCATATTGAGGAAGGGTATTTTTAACTAAGATAGCAGTGCCTCTCATGGGGTGAGTAGGATTTAAGTAGTCGTTTCTGTAAGTAGTGTAGTTGTAAACTTTTAATTTATCCACAGGTCTGAGGTGAGTTTCCTGAATTAAAATAATATCGGGGTTGCGCTCATTTATGAACTCCTTGAACTCACGGATTTTAGCATTGATACCGTTTGCGTTCCATGCGAAAACAGACAGCGAAAGAGGGGCCATTAACCTGCATTTTGAACACATTTAAAGAGCGCGTGGAAGAAGCTATAAAGCTTTTCCTCCGCGGTCACGTTTGATTTAATGTTTTCTCTTGCGATTCTTAAGTTGTTTAAAATGAGTGAGAAATCGGTTATATTAAGTTCAGTTGTTATTTCGTTTATAATAGTGTTAATTTCTTGAAATTGTTTGAGGAGGGAAAATCCATTAGATGGAGGAGTGTTATCATTCGAGGTTGAAGGAAGATTGAGGGGGGGGGGGGGGGGGTGATTGTTTGGTTGGGCTGGGAACGAAGTTTCTGTCAGGTTACTGTTGGCTTTAGCCATTTAGGCAAAGGTGATATTAGGAGTTACTTTCTTAGCTGCTTTTAGGGTTTCTTTGGCTTCTTTTTCTGCTTGTTTTTTGGCGGCTATATTGTGTGGGAATTTTAGGCAACCTCTCCAATTTGCTGGATGATTACCTTGGCAGTTGCAGAATTTTGCTGCTTCTACCTTTTTACTTTCAGGTTGTATGTTTGGGCATTCATTAGTTAGGTGGTTTCCAGCGCATTTAACACACCTAGGGTCCATAAGGCAAAATTTGTTGTGGTGATGAAAGTGTTGACATTTAAAGCACTGGGCTGTTTTGTAAGGGGAATTGTAAGACTCAACAGTGATTTTAATATAAAAGAGGAAATTTAATTCAAAAATTGTTTTAGCCTGATCGGTGGGGGTGAGTTGTACTTGAAAAAGGGGGAGTAAGGAGCCATATTTTCTAGACAATTGTGCAACTTTTATAACAGTGAAGCCAAGAGAAGTTAGTTTTTCTTTTATTTCTTCAGTAGTAAATTCTCTAGGTAACCCTCGAATGACAACTTTGATTGGGCGAACAATGCCAAGGGGGAGAATGAAACCTTTAATGTTATTTTCCTCTAAGTATTTAGTTATTGATTTATGATCCAATGGGTCGATTGGGTCGATTCTGATAAATTCGCCGCTTATTTTCACGTGAAAATTTCGAATATCATTTGGTCCTGCAATAGCTGAAAGAATTTCTCTATAGTTATTAGTTCTAACTATGGTGATATGTTTGATTTTGGGTTTTGTGACAGTAATTCTGGGGTTATTTTCCTTATTTTCATTTAAATTTGCTTCTTTTAAAGTGCTTAATTTATTTTTAGTAGTTGTGGTTAATCCCTCAATTTTTATTGGCTTCTTAGCCGTTAACCTGGCAGATGGTACGATGAAACCATCTTCAGTAGTCGATGAGCTGGTTTCGGCAGCGGAATTTTCAGAGTGGGTTAGTTTAACGCGCTTTGACCTGTTAGTAGTAGAAGGAAGGTTAGAAGTTGGGTTAATGATTGAATAAAGCTTGCCAATAGGATCTCCAATCTTACCTAGCCGGTATACTTTGAATACATATGGGTGGACAAGCTCCAGACTTCCGAATAGCTCAGGATCGATTTTCCTTTCAATGAGTCTCTGCAGAATCAGACGATCGTTCTCGTTGAGGTCGGTGATATCAGGCACTGGGGTGGTTTTGTCCGGATCGTGAACAGGAGGACTTTCGTCCGCACATACATCCGTAAGAGAGTGTTCCTTGTTCTTTCCAATGTCCATAGTTGTTTCCAGCGTAGAGGTAGAGTCCATATTTATTGTCGTGTCCATATCAAAATCCAGCAGACCGGCGTCCGTATCGTTATCTGCAAGGATAAATCCCTGGGAAAGCCAAGTATCGATAAGTTCAACCCCGTCACACATGAGAAAGCCAAAGCCCCTCAAATTATCACGACTGAAGTAGCAAGAAAGCGAAAACACTGCAGCAGAGAACAAACACGCCTGAACACCAAGGTGTTAGACTCACTGTACTCTAATCCTATTCACACCCATCTGCCCCAAGCACTAAACGGGCCCCTTAAGTTGAAGGTTAATTCATACCAAAGATCTATCACTCCAAAAGACCTCTGCACAGCCTAAAATATAGTGTTGGCGCCGATCCCGTATTAACCGTGAAAGCGGTGACGTCAGATTATCGAAATTTCCGATTTCCCCGCTGCGGATAGACATTGACATTGACATAAAACACTATAGAGGCACCAGGGAGCCAGAGCTCCATATCCTCAGTATCAAGGTTAGTATGTGACATAAGATTAACCTTTCTTAAGTTTACAAATAGTGTTGACAATGATTAAGGGAGAAAAAATAAATTAATTAGTTGAAAATTCAACTAATTAACTAGAACGAGTACGAGTAACCAATGTGGCATGGCTAACTTAAATGATAATGGAGAATTTAAACAATGGGTGAAACAAGAGATTATATAAATAAATAATAAAAGTAATAATAATAAAAATATTCACTACTACAAGACAGGAAATTTTAAATATGATTGGGATAAAAAACAAGTTAGTGGAAGTTACACGAAAGGTCGGTAGGTCCGAAGTCCGTAAGGCGCGAGTAGCGAAATCAAAGAGGAAAGCAAGCAGGATTGGAATTTCGAGAATAGGTTATCAATCCCCTTCTCCAGCAAACAGCTGGTTCGAGGGGGGAATCGCATGGTAGAAAGAGGAACGATCGAAAAAGAAAGACAGGTCGGAAACCAGAAGTAGCCGGACTATTGTAATTTTGAAATTTGATAAGGAGGAAAGGAATTACCGAACCTACGGATAAAGGAAACGCATGCTTTCTGGGCGATCCCACATGCTCCTCACTCGTCGGGTGTCCCAGAGCCGTAGGATACTCGAATTTCCAAGATTTCTAAAAGTTCAGAGTAGATCGGATTGATACGGTCTCCGCCACGTCATGAAAGTCCTGCGTAAAGCTTTTTCGAGTTCTAAGCAACTATGCTGTATCAAATGCATTCCAAAAACGAATACGCGGGCTCAGGTTTCAAGTTATTCATGAAAGCGATGACCTCAACGAATCCGCCGTACCGTAGTTTATCGCCGACATAGTTTATCGTTCTATCGGCACCTTATTGACAAAACGTAGCACTTGAGACGCCTTTAATTCATCCTAAAGCACTATTATTCCCATAGGCCTCCACCCAGATACACGAAAATACGCCATTGGTGCCGGTTCCGAATCAACCGTGAGAACAGTTACGTCAGATTATCGAAAATAAACAATTTTCCGGCTACCGATCGAAAAAACACGGAGCTTTCGCGATGATCCCACGTGCCCCTCACTCGTGGGGTGTCGCAGGGCCGCAAAGGTACTCGAATCTGAGAGTTTTTCAAACTCCGCAAAGTCAGCGATCCCGCCGTATGACGTCATACCGCTGAAGACTGCCTGAAATTCCTTCCTAAAACTTTTTTTGTCTATGTGAACAGTGTTCTGCCAAATGCATCACAAAAACGAACAAGGGGCATATCAACAAACCTCGACGGAATGTTGCTACATCTCTAAAAAATATTTACCCAAAAGAAACGAAGAACTTGACTTTAAGGGCCTGTTCACATAGGAGTCCGTTGCGTTGCGTTGCGTTAAGGAAAAGATGACGTTGAGACGAAAATAAACCAATCATAGGCCTCCAAACGTTTAGCAATGAAATTTTTAACGCCTATGATTGGTTTATTTTCGTCTCAACGTCATCTTTGCCTTAACGCTACGCAACGGACTCCTATGTGAACAGGCCCTTAGAGTTCCTTATATGTTTATGAACTGTGCAGAGACTATAAACCCTACTTTCTTATTTCGATTATTAGGTAAGTAAATTCCACTTACCTTCTGAGTTCGTGCTAAGGGCCGCTTGCTCTCAATTCCAATTCTGTAGTTCGGACATTTAAATCAATCTCGAAATCAATCTACAACTAACAATTAAACAAATATTTAATCATACGATCACGCCACAATTACAAACTACACTAACAATTACACAGTTACACATTAAGCTTATACTAGTTCTCTCTATCATCGTTCAGTCCAGTTACGTTTCTGTTCAGTTTCTATTTAGCTTCTAAAGCCGGCCACTCACGTAGACTTCCGTCATCTGGGACGACGGACTTTTGGTATCTGAGGCACCAAAAGTCTTCGTCAGTGGGGTGTCTTGGTGAGACGTCAGATGACAAAAATCTGGTGTCTGGAATATCAGTCCAGACAGAATTCCTGGCGCCAAAAGTCTCCGTGAGTGGGGTCCTTAACGTTCGATGTTATGAAGACGTTCGCGCCTCCTATCGGTCCGCTGGGCTGCTGGAACATGAACGATTTACTCAGGTTTTTCCTCAAAACTGCGCCACCAATATCATTCATGATATTTTTTAATGAGGGAGTATGGTCAAGTAAGCTGAATAAATTTATTAAAAGTAGAAAATTGTTATTCCACTTCAGAATGGTGCAGAAAAATACAGATACGAGTAGTTTGAAACTTTTCTTATCAAGGCTCCTTCTCCAAATTTCTTCCGACAGAGACTGCAAGATTTATTTTTCATTTCAATTAATTACTCTAAAGAATGTTGTTCTAGAAATGTGCAAACATCCTCTTTATATGCAAAAGAACACTTATGCAGGGCCGGATTTAGATGAAAAGAGGCCCTAGGCTATTCCACTTAAGAGGCCCTTTCACCTCTCATTTTTAAATTTGTAAATTACATGAGAGATAATAAAATACATCATTACTGTGATATATATCAATATATTAAATGAAACATGTTGTTATTGATACTAACCTATATATATTCAATACATTGAAGATTAAACCAAATTCAATTCAGATAAATTTATTCATAATAATTCGCATTTAAAGCTTAAGTATGAATTATTATGAATTTTAAGTCTTAAACTAAACCAAGAAGGGAACTTTATTCAAACAAAATCCAGATCACAAAAAAGAAAATATCAAATTGTATATCATATTAAATTTTATGTTAATAGTTATATTATTTAAGAACTGATTCAATCCAAGTATACCTTTAAAACGAAATAGTAGATTAGAAGAATTTCTTTCTAAACTTTTTCACACAGAATTCTTCTATAAGTTCATCAAAATCTATTTTTCTGAAGGTCTCATTTTCGATGCACAACATACTCAATGAAGACAACCTCGTCTGGGTCATTGTGCTTCTTAATTGATGTTTGATATTTTTAAGGCTTGAAAATGACCTTTCTCCAGTACAATTAGTGACTATTAAACTGAGGTTAGTGTAATTTTAATTTTGCTGACAATTTGAATGTAGGCCTCTCTTGATCTTGAGGCCGTAGGCTGAAGCCTGGTTAGCCTATAGGAAAATCCGGCCCTGCACTTATGTCTCACTTATGAACATAGCTCTCTCTTAATTGTTATGAATATAAGGAGTTTGATAAATCTAAAGCAATGTACAATTTCAAAAATGTAGATGCTTTTAAGCTATAAAAAAGGGTATTTAATAGGAATAATGGTTATTAACTATTAAGGAGAGAAACATTTAGAGAAAAATGAAAGTATCCTAAAACTCCGCACGACGATTATAAACTCTTCAAACATGTCTGCTTCATATACGTCTATAATAAACTATGGAACACTGAAATTTCTTAAAGTGATTATGCTCTTTCTGCACCTTAATCTAAAATAGAATTTTTGGAATTAAATTCTAAAGTTTCAATTGCTCGGAGCAAAATCCAACATTTCGCTATCCCATCTCAAGGTAAGGAAAAGTGTCATAAAGTTGAATTTGGAGAGAGTAAATTTCTACATAATACATAGCTATAGTGACAGAAAATTTTAGAAGTAGTTTTGTTCCTACGAAAACCTTTGCGTTAATTCTTATATTTAATCCTCCATAAGGGTTAAAGTGAGAGTTTTATAATCTGCAGTAAATAACGAGAATAGCTTCCGAGAGAGAAATGTCCGAGATTTAGAAATGTCTTAAGACTTATTTTTAAGCATTTTACTCCGCGTCTTAAGAAGCTTTCAAACAATTCTATGATACATGACTGCACTAGAAAATATTTTTATTTGAAAATAGAAAAAAAACTGAAAAAACCTTTGCTCGCAGAAAACGAATCTGAATCGCTGTAACAAGAATCATTTTCTTAAATTGTTTTAATGAGCAGTTACTAATAAATAACGTTAGGGCGAAAATTACAAACGACCCATCTACGGTAGTAGATGGGTCGTTTGTAATTTTCCGTTTGTAATTGTCGTTTGCAATTGTCGTTTGCAATTAGAATATATAAATGCAACAGATGAGCCTATCTAACATTACCCTCACCGATAGTTGACTGTTGTTGCTTTCATATGCGACAGGAGTAATAAATCGAAATTATTAGAAGTTTTGTTTGTTTTACTTATGAGAGAATTTATTTCCATCGTTTTACATTATACTGTGGAGATGAACTGGAACTCCGGCGCTCGCTGTTACGTTATATAAAAAGGCAAAGATGAAAAGGAATGCATGTCACACACATACAGGAGTACAGCGTATGTTTTCAATTGATACACATCTCTAGCATTTCCACTCCGTTAATATGCGATTTTGGGGGCGGAGGGAAATAGAAAACTGAAGATGTTCTTAGTTTGTGTAGTAATATTAAAATATACTCTTTTCCCTAACTTTAGCTGAACCCTCTTCAGCAAGGGGGGGGGGGGGGGTCATCATCTCCGGTAGTTGCTTTGCGGGAACTACTTTCCTCTTAAAACATACTAGAAACTCAGTATTTGTGGTATTCAGTATACATTGTCATTCAGTATGTCATGTTCAAATCAAACCAAAAGGTGGTCCCGAGAATTAACGAAAAAACAAAGCCACGGTTTTTCAAAGATGGCACAATGTTCGATGACATTTGAGTGTACAGTGTACGTCTTTAAACCCTCTTAGTATTGGTCCAGATCATGAAGATTAATAACATTAAAAAAAACTTTCTTTTGAGCCCAAATGCCATTATTCACTCTTTCAGCTTGTTTTCCAACAAGTTTATTCCCAAGTACATCCTTGGCCTAGTGATACTGCAACGTAAACTTGTTGTCAGCTTGTTTAGTTTTCGTTACAAGAAAGTACCCTGCCACACTTAGTATCTGATACTTATGCAGAGCAAATTATTTTGATTTATTCTTAAATGTCTTCGAAAGTTTACGCATAACGTCTAAACCAAAGGTTCCTAACCCGTAGGTTAAAGCTTCCGAGGGCATGATCATTGGCTTCCGGGCCAAGGATGGCAGCATTTCCGAAACAGCTAATTTTGTAAAAGGTTCGCGTACCACCATGGTAAAAGTGTACCGTGCATAGCAAAAGGGCACTATCCAAAATCAGCGACGTGGCAAGTGTGGTGTACCACGAGCCATAGATGACAGAGGTGAAAGACGGCTGCGGAGATGCGTTCGGGTGAATAGACGTGAAACCGTCGACCAATTGACCGCCCAAATGAACTAAGGGGCTACCAAAAGTGTATCCTCAACAACAGTTCAGCGAATGTTGCTGCGTATGGGGCTCTGCATCAGACGGCTGGTTAATGCACCTATGCTGACGGCTATTCGTTGGCGAAGAAGGCTGGAATTGCACGCCAGTACCGCAGCTGAACTTCCACTGAGTGGCGACAGGTAGCTTTTTATGATGTATCACGTTTTGTGCTCTATCGGACAGATGGGCGTAGGCGTATACGGTGGGAAACGTCAGAAAACAAACACCCTGCAACAATGGCGAGAAGAGTCCAGCGTTATAGCATGGGGAATGCTTTTGGGGCATACCCTGGGTGCACTCATGTTAATGGAAGGCACGATGGATCAACGATTGTATGTATGTGTCCTCGCGGACTTTGTCCTCCCCTACATGCGGATTGTTTCCTCAGCACGATGGCATTTTCCAACAGGACAATTCGACGTGTGATACAGCTCGCAATGTGCACACGTGGTTCGAAGAACACCAAGATGAGTTTATAGAATGGAGCGGGCAGAATCTAAAGCATGATGAAGCCTAATCTATTGTTTCCTAATATTGGCTTTCATTTGTGGCGCTTTACTTTTTACTTAAAAAAATAGGTTTCAATTACTTTACTCTGTTTGATGTTTATGAATCAAAGTTTTTACAGTCGTCTTTTACTAGTTTTGACGACTTCCTATGTACAAATTTCTGGTTATTTCACTCACACTAAAGTTTTCGATTTGAACAGAATTTTAAGCAACATTTTCTTTGAAGTCTGCCTTATTCAGTCTGTCTTTGAAAGTCCTCGGTGCAATTAGACTCCTGCTCTCTTTTTTAGTATAACACTTTTATTTAATAGTGGTGACATCAATGAGTTTAAGATCAAAACTTCTCACTAAGGTAGTAAGCAGAACCGAAAAAACAACCTAATTGAAAAAGATACTAAGAAAAAGGTGTCAAGAATTACTGTCTTGGTTATGGATTTCCAGGAGATTCCCCTAGAATCTTTTTTACCATCTATTACAATGTTTAGGATGACTTTGATACTTTTTTTCCGAATTTCATAAGGGCTCTATATCCCTTGCATAGTGACAGATTGACATTGCTTTTGACTTGAAAAGATTTTCTCGGTACATCACAATTAAAGAAAATATTATCCATTTCTCCTCTTCAGTTTGAGGTCATGATATTCGTTACACTTAAGTACAATAGTCGTCGAAACTGAATGCAAAAATATAATGTATACCAATCTGTATTTCTATCTTTTTACTTTGTTCCCCTTTAACACAGGGCTGTACATCTCGAAATGGGATAAGGGCAATATTACTTTATGGAAAGCTATTGCGGGTCGCAAGAAAATCAGATTAATGGGAAAGCGAAAAATGTTTTATTTAATATAAAATAAATTACTGGTTGTAATAAAAATTAAAGAAATATTAATAGAATGAAGTTAATATTCGTTGCTCCTATATTATTTTTGCAGTATTATAAATCTAAAAAGAATATTCCGTAATTTTTAGATTTATAATACACTCTGTCACAAAAAAATATATGCACCCAGAAGGAAAGGAGCTACTATCACGAAACTTAACAGGTATGTAGTGTATGAGAAGATAAGCAAATGATTAAAAATTCAAAAGAACAGACCGTTTTATTAAGAAGATGTGGCATGAAAAAGGTTACAAATCAGTAAATAGTAAATCCACCTCTAGCAGCTATACCAGCCGAAACACAGCATGGCATCGAATCAGTGAGGTCTCCTATGACCTCCTCCGGAAGATCATGCCATAATATTTGCACCTGGGCAGTTAACTCACCAGTATTCCGGGACGGCTGCAGTTGCCTTCCAAGCACGTCCCAGACGTGCTCTATTGGTGAGAGATCTGGTGATCTGGCAGGCCATGGGAGTACGTCATATCCTTGAAGACATTGTTGGGAGAGTCGCGCAGTATGCGGACGAGCGTTCTCTTGCTGATAAATGGAACCTGGGCGACTTCATAGCATAGGCAGTACAACTGCCGTTAAAATCACGTCCACGTAACTGCGTGCCTTCAAAGTGCGTTGAAAGACGACTAGAGGTGATCGTGTGTCCCAACAAATCGCTCCCCACACTGTCACACCTTGTGTAATCGTCGTATGCCTCTCGACAACAAATGCCGGATCGGACCGGTGACCTGGCCTTCTTCACACGCGATGCTCTGGTCATCAGCATTGAGACTGAATCGGGATTCATCGCTGAAGATCACATGCCTCCAGTCGGTCACACTCCAGCTTGCCCGAGGTCGGCAAAAATCCAATCGACACGGCCTATGATGTGGGGTCTGTGGTAGGCGTCTTAATGGAGGTCGGCTCTTTATACCTGCGTCGGCCAGTCATCTCCGAATGGTTTCCCTTGATACCACCGGACGTCTGGAAGGTGGTAAATGGCTTCGAATCGATTCTAGCGACGTTGTGGGTGCGGACGTGGCCGCTCATATGATTGCGCGATCCTCGCGTGCATTTGTGTTCCTGGGATGTCCTGACCCTCCGCGACTGTAGACTATCCCTTCCGTGATCCATTGTTGCCAACACCGAGCAACTACCATATCGCTCCGACCGAGGTGGCGGCCGATACGCCTGTACGCCTGTCCAACCTGCTTCTCTGAGGCCTTCTATACGCCCCCTCTCAAAGTCCGACAATTGTTCGTACTGTGGCTGGTTACGTCTCAGGGGCATCTCTAGTCACAATACTGTCCATCCAAGTAGACAGATTTGCTTGAATAACGCTATGGCACGAGCAATCATGCTTTTAAACTCTCCCATCTGTGCATCTCATATCGCATAGCGCGCTTACCCTTGTCTCACTGGCGTCGAAATTTTAATCATTTGCATATCTCTTACCAGACTACATTCCTGCCAAGTTTCGTGATAGTAGCTCGATTTCTTCTGGGTGTATATATTTTTTGTGACAGAGTGTATTATACGTTTTCACAAAAAGCTTCTCGAGCCGTATGTTGTGCAGGCCTCCTTAAACAGCACAAAAATGCAACTTTGCCAACTGCAAAAAGAAATAGTTAGATTAATTCCATGGTTTTTTCCATAAAACCATTATCTCTGATAAATAAGTAATAATATTACCTCTATTTGTTTTTAAAAGGATTTCTCTTGCGATATTAATATTGGTTTGTTTTCATCAGTTTCTTTCTCTAATACCCTGATTTATACTTCGATTAATCAAGACTGTATTAAAAAAATTTAAGAGAAACTGTGAAATCGCAACAACTTTTGCCCTAAGGTCGGCACATTTCTTTATAATACTGCTCTCTGGGCCTCAGATTATCTTCATATGTTATTCCGAGGTCTCTTCCTATCTTGATTTTTCCATCCATGTCCCATACTTTTAAATCTCTGTTTGTCTCCCTAATCAATTAAAACAGATTTCAATGGTTTCCTTAGGACATTTTACTTTGACAGGATGTTTTTGTCTTCTTGATTCTAATGCTTCCATATTTCCTAGATAGAATTTCTGTCTCCTATAAAATGGAAACGGTTATCTGATGGTGGGGAAAAGGCCATCAATAATACAATTATTTTCCCCCTTATTTCTGCTGCAACTAAACAAATCATCTACGTGGATTCCATATATTTACCTCCGAGGTAAATATGTGGAGTTTTACTCAGAGGAGTTTTACAATTGTTTCGTTTAAAATAATCTACTATTATAAGCTGTTAAGTTCCAACAGATACGAGTTCGATAAGTGGAAAGTTCAGTTATCCTTTTTATTTCACCCTTTGATGCACATGGGTTCTGTATAATGTTCAACAGTCAGGATTTGATTGTGATTTATAATAATCAGAGTGCAATTCTAAGTTGATCTTGTTTGTTTTGTCTCTTTGAAGGGGCAGGAGTCATTTAAATTCTGGTAGGGGAAAGAGAAATTCTTAATTTACATTTTTCTTTCGAATATGCTTGTTTTGAGGGAGTTGACGCTATCACCAGAACTACACTCATGTCCATAAATTAAGGATTATTCAGAATCACACGGAAATTGAACACTGAAGTAAAAATTTCAACTGTAGAATTATCACAAACATCTTCAAGAATAATATACAAATTACAGGAAGCTACCAGATGACGCCGATAGTACGTCACAATGACGAGAGTGTAAGAGAGGGGTATATAAGGAATGGTGGCAAAGAAGTAAAATTGTTCACAAGCGTTCTGTAAGCCGCTCAGTGCCATAACCGACTAGTTATGACACAGAGGACACATGTGGATGACTTTTTACGTGGTAGAATTATCGGCCGCCTGGAATGTGGGCGTACTCAGATGGAAGTATCCGAGGAATTAGGAATTGCCCAAAGTGTCATCTCTAGAATTTAGCAACGATTCCAAGATGATGGAAATGTCAGTAGACGTTACAGTACAGGTCGCCCCCGAGTTACAACGCCGAATGAAGACCGGTATTTGGCTGTAACTGCCAAAAGAAGCAGACGGAGCACAGCATCCGATCTGTCTCGTCAGCTATCTTCAGCCACGGGTACCACAGTTTCAAGGCAATCCATGTACAGACGTTTGGGAAATATTGGTCTATATGCTCACAGGCCTGTCAGATGTGTTCCGCTCATGGCAACTGACTGTCGGCAGCGATTAGCCTGGAGTAGAGAACATGCAATGTGGACATCGTCACAGTGGGCTTGTGTTATGTTTTCCGACGAGTCCAGGTTTAGCTCGCGGTCTGATTCACGTCGGACTTTCATTTGGAAAACGCCAGGTATCCGTTACTACCAAGACAACATCATTGAACGACACTGTTACGGTGGTGCAGGATTGTTCTTTTGCGGTGGAATTATACTGGGCTCCAGAACATATCTGCATGTTCAAATCGGAACCATGAACGGTCACATTTATCGGGACATCATTCTGGAAAACATATACGTTTGTTTAGGGGTGCAATGGGTGCAGAATTTGTGTTTATGGATGACAACGCCCGTCCTCACCGAGCAAACATCGTAAACGAATGCCTTCAATCTGTGGATATCACCCGTATGGAATGACTAGCATTCTCATCTGACTTGAATCCGATAGAACATGTGGGACATGCTTAGCCGACGAGTTGCAGCCCGTCAACCACCTCCTACGTGTGCACTGGAACTTGGGAGAGCATTGCTTGCTGAGTGGAGAAATCTTCCCCAAGATCAGCTCGATAATTTGATACTCAGCATGCCTAGGTGCTGTACAGACTGTATTTCATCGCATGGGAGACATACAATGTATTAACCATCATACCAACCATGTTATATTAAGTTTTTGTAAAGGAGATATTTTTTACAATTGCTCCAGGGAGTAAAAATCGTAGTTTTTATGAAAGGTATCATACATGCACCATCTTTTTTGTTCTTCATCTTTTGTTTAATAACTGGGTTTTATGAATAAATCACGTTTATTTTTGTTTCTGAACCTTTATTTTCCGGAGCTGGCATTATCCTTAATTTATGGACATGAATGTATTTAGTTTACCACTCGTAATAGATCCGGATTTAGACTAAGGCCCTAAGCTATACAAACCCCAGAGACCCCCTACTGTTTTAAAATACATCAGCTGGTCTCAGAAAAATGTTAAATATATACGCATTTTTAATATATAAAAATGTGTTGTATTTTAATTTTTATTAAAAAAATAAAGGATGTGTTCACAAAATCACAGAAATAATTATATAATTAAAGGTTTTATAAACGACATATAAGGCTCATAGAGCAGAAAGTCTTAAATTAAAATATGAAAAAAAATGTAAAAATTAAATTAATATAACAACATAATTGGTAACATATAAAAAAACTAGTATTTTATTCAGTTGAAAATTTGACAGTAGACATCACAAAATATTGGGTACCAAAATACAAAAATAATACAGGTACATATGTGTATAGAATAAATTTATATTGAAAATATGGAGTGGATAAATTGTTATAATACAACAACATTTAATAGAAATAATTATGGTATGAGGGGTACCACAGATATCCCATTACGTTGTGTGAAAAATTGGGAGATGCACTCCAATGGTAACTAACCAGTCTATACATTTTTACAAATAAATTTAAAAAACAATTCATTTGCATAAATGTACTGTAATTAGCATAAAAATCAACGTAGCATGAATTAATTCTTGGCTATGTGTATGTATAAAAAGAGACCAAATCTTACCTGCTCCCTGTGAGAGAAACATTATAGTCCGAGCGAAATAAAATAAACTACCAGTTCATCTATGCGAGCACTATTTTAGGGGGTATTGGCCAACCTGGGTCATTGCGGTTGCAGCAGCTCTCGGTGCAGGTAATGATGAGGAACATCTTGGGACTTTTGTGGTTTCGGCATTGGGCGAATTGCGGTCAGGTAGAGACGAGCATCTCGGAGGCGCTTCTGTGCTGACGAGGCTTTATCGGGGACACATCAGCCCTTTCCTGGTCATTGGGCAGCAGTCACGGATTTTCGCCACAGCTCCCGAACATCGAATCTCTCTACGTCAGGTCTCGTCGTCGATTCTCCTCTACTCTCTCCCGTCGACCCGTTCTCTCGAAGAAAACTCGGGTCTCTTTTTTCCCATTTTAGTATTGGCTCCTCCCCAGGTTGGTCACACCGTAAATTTATTGCTGTTTCTTCCGCATAGTTCGTGGGCAGTATGATGCGACATCTTCCCATGTTGACACACGTGGTATTTTATTTCTGCGAAATTGGAGGCCACCTTGTCTCGTCGTGGAATTTTGCTTCCTCCCTTCCTGAGGAATTTTGGGATGCGTTGTTTCCTAGAAGAAGATGGGGTACCAGCCCTTTCCCCTTCGGAGCTGGTGCGGGCTCCAGATCCCTTCTACAATATGGCCGTTTTACGACCTTTAAAATGCGTTGACGGAAAAAAATGGCGATATCACATACTGTTGGAAGGAATTGAAAAGTCCTTCACAACAAATTACATTATAGGATTCTCTAAAAGGCTATAAGTTGTAACTTGAAACATTTTCTTTCTTGATTTCCCAAAAGCAAAATCATTAATTATGTCATCAAAGGATAGGTTACATAACTTATCCCTTTCTATGCACATGTTGCTAAGTGAAGACAATTTTTCTTGAGACATAGCTGCTCTCAATTCATTTTTTATTCTCTATAGTTGTAAAAATGATCTTTCTCCTGAACAGTTTGTTACCATTAAACACAGGAATAGTCGTAATTTTGTTTCCACATTAGGCAATACTAACTCAATCTTGTCTTGGAAGATGATTTGATGCAAATCTTTATGTTGAAAATGTTCTTTTTCAGAAAAATTCTGCTCTACATACTGATGAAAGTGCCTAAGTTCACTTATGAGATTAATATCAACGACGCGTGTATACTCTTTTATTAAAGTATCTAGCTGTACCTCTGAAACTTCTATATCAACTAAAAATGAAAATTTATTTGCAACATAACTATGGGAATTTAGACACGCAGAGTAAACATAATAACAGCAGAGTAGTAGCAAAACATTTAATAGGACTAAGATACATTTTCACAGAACATAACACAGAAGCGTCTTACAACGAACAACATTATTCTCTTTCTACTCTCGCTCACGGAGCCTTACCGTACAGGTAGAAAAAAGGATGATGTCATAATTAAAGTGTGTGTATGCATGCCGTAAGGAGAGAAAATGAACGTCGTTTTCCACCAATTCCCCCTCACAATGTGCATTTTCTATGAGAACACATTTTATGCATATTTCACTCAGTAAAGAAAAGCTTATGAAATATATGCAGACTTACAATACAAAACTTATTATACTTGTGAATTCAAAACTTATATAATAATGTAAAGAATTTAAACATTACAATGTAAATACAAATATATACATACTTAAATGCAATAAAAACACATTATTACATACTCTAATTATTATACTGTAAAGGATACTGGATGATATTAAAGATTTAAACCACTTAATCCTATTAAGTTGCAACACATTTTATGCTTGTCTGCATTTAATGCCTTCGTTAAAATATCAGCAGGCATGTTTTCTGATACTATGTATGTAATATCAATCTCTCCATCATTAAGGACATCTCGCAAGAAATGATGGCCTATATCAATGTGTTTGGTACGAGAGTGATATACTGGGTTTCGCGTCAGTTTTTGAGCAGACTGATTGTCGCACATGATGTCAGTAGGAGCTGTTACTGTTTCGGGTGAAAGTTCATCTAAGAATTGTCTTAGATGAACTTTCACCCGAGTAGAGATTCCTGTGCAAACCTCTGTTAAGGCCATGTATTCGGCCTCGGTTGTCGATAACGCAACAGTTCGTTGCTTTCTTGACTCCCAAGATATAGCACCACCGGCGTACTTTAAAATATAACCGGTAAAGGACTTTCTGTCATTAACGTCTGATACCCAGTCAGCATCAACATATCCAGTTAAAGGTTCTGGATTACGATGAAAACACAGTCCTTGAAATTTGGTATCTTTCAGGTATCTTAAAATTCTTTTGGCCGCTAACCAGTGAGGTTTTCCTGGATTGCTGTTGAATTGGCTTAAAAAGTTCACAGCGTATGTGATGCCTGGTCTAGTTGCTACTGATAAATACATTAACGATCCTATTAGTTGACGATAGAGTAATGTTTTTCAATTCGGATTTTTCTTCCTCAGTTTCAGAACACATATCTTTAGAGAGTTTTACAGTATTATCTAAAGGTGTAGACACTGCTTTTGAATCTTTCATTTTAAATTTGCACAAAATATCTTTAATATATTTTTTCTGAGTAATCACGATTTTATCCCTGTTTTACATAAATTCTATGCCTAAACAATAATGCAAGTGATCCATATCTTTCATTTTAAATGAGTTGGATAATTCATCTCTAATGTATTTATAATCGTGTTGATTTTTAGTAAGAATTATTAAATCATCTACATACACGATAATAATTACTTCAATTGATGATTCTGAAATGTAAACACATTTATCAGAATTTAAAGAATCAAATTTCATTCATTCATTCATCAATAGCTCGACAGTCCTGGTTGGACCCTGGCTTTCTCAAGAAAACGGAACCAGTCCTTCCTTGTGTGCGCCACAGCTTTCCAGTCTCTGACATTGATTGAGACAAAGTCAGTTTGGAGGCAGTCCGCTCACCTCAGTCTGGGTCTGCCTCTTCTTCTGACTCCTGTTGGCTTCGCCAGAAAGATTCTTTTCATCGTTCGGTCATCATTCATTCTTAAAATGTGTCCGGCCCATTTCATGCGTTGGATTTTATGATACTTCAGAATGTCTTGTTCTCTGAATAGCCTATAAAGTTCAGAGTTAGTTCTCCTTCTCCAAGCTCCGTTATCACAAAAGCCACCAAAAACGGATCGGAGAATCTTCCTCTCGAAAATTGCGATGGTTCTCTCATCAGCCTGGCACAAGGTCCACGTTTCAGATGCATACGTGAGAACTGTCCTGATTAAACTTTTGTATATCAACAACTTGGTGTTCCTTTTAATGTTGTCAGATTTCAGAAATTTTCTTAGACCATAAAACCATCTGTTGGCCGCAGTTATTCTCTTCCTTATTTCTGGGGACAAGAGATTTTTGGAGTTGATTTCAGAGCCAAGGAAGGTGAAGGAGTTCACCTTTTCAAATTTAAATTCTCCAATCTCGGTGTATATGGAGGTATCAGTGTAAGTAATAAATTGCATATACTTAGTTTTACTCTGATTAATTGAGAGGTTCATTTTCTTAGCCTCTCTTTCCAGATCCAGGAACGCTTGCTTGAGATCTTTAGGGGTTCTTGTTATGATATCAATATCATCAGCGTAAGCAATAATTTGAACAGATTTGGAAAAAATAGTTCCTCTTGTGTTGATTTTTGAATGTCTTACTATATTTTCAAGAGCAAGGTTGAAAAGAAGGCAGGCTAACGCATCACCCTGCCTAACTCCGTTTTTTATTTCAACAGGTTCGGATAGACTTCCTTAGATCTTGACTCTCATTTTAGTGTCAATTAATGTGGGGATACTAGTTTCACAAATTTGTCTTGAATGTTGAACTGTCTCAAAGCGTCGATAAGCAGTTCTCTATTAATGCTGTCGTACGCCGTTTTAAAATCAATAAAAAGATGGTCCGTATTGATTTGGAATTCCTTTGTCTTTTCTAGGATTTGCCGTACATTAAATATTTGCTCAATTGTGGATCTATCCCTTCGAAATCCACACTGGTAGTCGTCAATGATGTTTTCGGCATATACAGACAGTCTGTTAAAAAGTATATTTGAAAAAATCTTATAAGTGGTTCACAGGAGGCTAATTCCTCTATAGTTGGAGCAGTCGAGGACATCTCCTTTTTCATGTGTGGGACAGATTGTGCAGAATTTCAACTCTTGGGGGAGTTTTCAGTCTCCCATACAGATAGAATAATGTGGTGGATGTCTTTGGTTACATCCGTTCCAGCATTTTTCAGAAATTCTGAAGGAATGGAGTCTGGGCCAGGGGCCTTATGGTCTTTTAGCTTTTTAACTCCATCTACAACCTCAGAAATCGAGGGTGGATCAATCAAATCTCGATTGATATTTTGATAATGGTCAATAGCATACTGCGGGAGATCCATGTTCAGAAGGTCATGAAAATGTTCATTCCATCTATCCAAGATCTTATTTTTATCACTCAAGATCTCCCCATTCTTATTTCTGCATAGAGCCGTTCTAGATTTGAAATCTCTGCGGCCAGAATTGATCTCATGGAAGAAAGCTTTGCTTTCATTTGATCCTTTGAGATGTTCAATATCCTCGTGATCCTCGTGATCCTCGTAGATCCTCGTGAAATTTCCTCTTCTTGATTCTGTGAACTCTCTTTTCCTCTCTTCTAGCGGCTTTATATTCCTCTGCGGAATGTCTTGAGTGCATTCTACCAAGCATTTTTTATATGTGTCAATTTTAATTTGGGTAACTGCGTGGCACTCAGTGTGTGCATGCGTGCCGTAAGGAGAGAAAATGAACCTTGTTTTCCAACAATAATTGTAGACTGTTGCATTTCTCGTTAAATTTGCCTCAAGGATGTCTATATTATGAATGAAGGATTTCCCTCGAAATTTGTCTCTTGGAGAAGGCTGTTCAACAGCATCAGGTGCAGCTCCATCAATGGCTTGTTTTTGTTTTGTTTTTGCCCTCTTTCTTTTTACTGTAGACTTATATTCTACACCAGGCAATCTATATTTGGCTAGGGCAGAGCCCGCCGAACCTTCGCCAATAACTATTATTTTTATTTTATAATCCAATTTGTTTATTAATAAATTTAAACTTCACTTGAGAGGACACAGAGAAAACGAATTGGTTGCTGTTCCCAACAGAAATGAACGTTTTTAATTTTTAAGATGTGTTATATTTATTTTCCTATTTTGGAACTTTGCAGTTTTAATTTTAAAAAGATGTAATCTTTAAATCTTTTGTATTGTTCTGTCATTTCCCTGGGGGCCTTTTCTCAGTTGAAGTAGGAAAAACCGAATGACAATGACATTTGGGAAAGCCCACTTGGAAGGACTATTTAAAATTAAGAGTGGTAAAAATTATTGGTTAGATACCCTTTGAAGTTAGCCGACAGTTTGAAAATTCTCAAATAAATATTTTTGAAAAAAAAATAGAAGATAAAATATCTCAATCCCTTTTATAATGCACCGAAATTAATTTAATGTTGTATTTTATATATTTTAACTTATTTAGAAATTATCATCGTGATATGTCTGACTTCATTTGAGTGATTTTTCTACGAGATTATTTTTTTATCAATTTTTATATTTTTTGTTTTTTATTTGAGGCCTCGGCAGATTGCGAGGTCCTAAGCTGTAGCTTTTATAGCTTATACGTAAATCCGGCACTGACTTGTAATGTTGTTGCTGTTATAGCTCCATTTTTTACAGCCTCTAAAATTTCAATCCTCTTGGCCGAATCATATTGCTTAAAAGTGTAGAAGGCGTTCTATATACCCTATATCTGCTTAATTTTTTCTGTCTGTTAAAGACTGCTCCGTCAAATCCGAAACTACAAAATAATCGACTATTGTTCGTTCAACCCTACATTTACAGAAGTGACAGCGGAAACTTTTGTGAGAATCAGTCAAAGAGTTCTGAAGGAAATTAATATCAAGTATCGACCCACTGCATTTTTTCATCATACGTGATGTCACTTATCACATAGTCGTTCTTGGATATGGGAAATTTTCAGCTTAAGTGCGTTTATCCTATCTCGAATTTTTCTGCAACATTCTAAAAATACAGTGTATCCTCCTAATGTAATGAATCTATTGGATCGCAGCAATTCTGTTTTTAAAACTTTAACATTATTGATTTATTTACAAAAATTTCCCCACTATTCATCTTTAAAATTACTTACCGGTAACATTTATATGCCATCAAATAGATCTATTGTTTCATATAATATTATCTATCAATTTTGCATACAATCATTTCATTTTGTATATACATATAAAAAGTCAATGTTCATTTTGTATATACATATAAAAGTCAAAGTGCTAACAAGTTCAAGCCCACAAGGCAGTGGTTCTCAGCCTTGTGCCCCGTGAAGGTGTTAGAATGCGCCCGCTTTTATTTTGAAATTCCTTTCTCTGATGTCTGATTTCTTGGTCTGATTTGTCTGATGAGAACATTTGGAATATCGTTGACGGTAAAAAATTTCGTAATCTTGAAAATACTTCCTATAAAATAAAATCTTACTTCATTTCAACATATCTGTGTGAAGCCTTATTTTCAGCAATGAATGTTACATAATCCAATCGCAGATCTCAACTTACTGATGAACATCTGGATGATTGCTTAAGAACGGGTATATCCAGGCCCAGATTTCCGCATGGGCAAGTGGGGCACTTGCCCAGGGCCCCCAAAATTATGGGGCCCACCTAATTTAATATTAAATTGTACACATTTTTGAAAATGTGGTTTTTGGTTTATACAGTAAATGGGGGCAGTGGGAGATACAGAAAAAAATCCTGGGTGGAGCACAGTGCACCCACTATAGTAAAAGCATACTTACATCCATAAGCGTTTCTGGTTTATTTATTTCATTTTTTTTGGGGGGGGGGGGGGGTTGTAATAACTTCAGACTGATCTATTTTGAATTTCAAAAGAAAATTTCATGAATTTATTTATTAACATTAAAAAGTAAATTAGTAAATTAACTCTTATTATTATTATTATTGTAATTATTTTTCAAATTTTTGACTTGTTGGTCAAACATTTTTTGAATTTCCGGTCCCAAATTATGAGGAACCTGGGTGAATGTCCCACATGATCATGTGGAAATCTGGTCCGGGGAGGGGCATGAAATACTCCCCTCTGGATCTGTCCTTGGAGGGGGCCCCGAAAGTCTGCTTTGCCCAGGGCCCCATTGGGTCAAAGTCGGGCTCTGGGTATATCATCTTATATTCCCAATTACGAAATATTAGTTAACTCATTTCAGAGTCAAAACCCTAATTAAATTTTAAAATAAAACACATATAAGTAATAAACAAATTTATACTACTTATTTTTTTATTTCCAAGAAACCTGCTTATAAAATAAAATAATCAAAATTTTTCAAAACCTAATCCTTGTCATAACATTGGAAGGTTGGTAATGTACTGTTGAATAAAATTTATTTCTATTATGTAAACAATGATCATCGGTAATACAAAACCATTGGTTGTGCCCACCATGTTCTCTGAAAACTTCGATGTGTTCTCAACCACGGGAAGGTTGAGAACCATTGCCATAGGGTATACATATAGAATTAAATGGCTACGATCAGGCCCTGATTCTCCAGTAGGCCCGGGCCTAGGGGCCCATAAATGTTGGGGCTCCAAAAAAAATTTCTATTTTAAAAGAAAGAATTTTGAATTCCATTTTTTTTTATTTTACCTTTTTCAATAACAATTCTTTTATATATCCTTTTAAATTTGATTGATTGGTTCATCATATGTATGTTATAGTGTATATAAGGGATTAATAAGTTTGGTTCCATTGTATTGGTGTTTTAATGATGAAGTTAATATGTTGTATTGCTTTTTGTTATTTGATAATGTTCTAGGCTTCTATGCGTCAAATAGCCAATTCTTGGTAAAATGGTACTTTCACACTGATTCATACTTTTTTTGGCGTGTCAATTTTGGAAATCTTACACCCACATCTGTGCTAGGGGGTCCCCATCCCGAGTTGTGCCTTTAGTCAGGAATTTTCTAAATATGGCCCTGTCTACGATTGCTTTCAAACATCTTCACGAAACTTTCAACTGGCGAATAGGGAGTGTAAAGACAGTTGATTACGTCATCATCTAGTTTCTTATTCGACAAACGCAACTAGTGGCCAGACATAGCTTTTGTTCATTTGTGATTAGTTGAATGTGTCGTGTCGGTATATATTGCCATGTAAAGTACGACTTTACGACAATGTTTGTCTGCGCTTTTAAATCACTTGTGTATCGTATCGATCTGTAAAGTATCGAAGTTAAGATTTTGGAGCCAATTTAAAATATCTTTACTGAATAAAAGGGAAAATTTATGACTGTATTATATTGACTGTTTGTCATTTTCGATTATTCTCAAATTGTTGTTTTCTTAAAATACACCAACTACTCTGCAATGAGTACTAAATATTGTCACATCCTGTTGTCGCCTGTTGCAAATTAGATTATGTGTTTGTAATTGCCTGTCGCAGGCCTTCATTACTAATTTTACTATATTTTTATCAATGCCATATGAAATAGAAACTGAAACAACTGAAACTAAATCAGAAAAACCTCTGAAGAGAGTGAGATTTTCGGATGAAGTTCAAAATGTTTACGATTTTGCAGGATCTGATGAGAATAGTGGGGGTATTTCCGTGGAAAACGAAAGCGATAGAACATGTACAAATTCATCGGTGGGTCTAGAACACAGTGAGCTTTTCTCAAAAGAAACTATGAAGGATGATGAGAATACTGATCACGAAACTGTCAATGGTGATATTATAAAGTCAATATCTGACAGAGTGCATGAGCTTTCTAGTTTCTATGCCGAAGAAGTAAATGAAACAGCAAATTCATTTTCAGACGAAGTTATCCCACAAAATTGTGAAGACTCTGTAAATGATGCTAAGGAAGACATCCTATTTGTATCTAACTGTGTTACAAATGACGTGGATGAACTTATAAATGATACAATGCGTATGACAATCTCGCCTACAAATTCTGCTTCACCACCGAGTCAAGTTATATCTACAAGAGAGGTAATTATCGATTGTTAGCTAAGTTATGTGTCAATATTTCATATTTTGATTTTGCTTAATTTGTTAAATTAATATTCTTGTATACAAAAGAAATTCAAGTATTACTTACAGTGTCTTTAATTGTTGATATAGAGAGAGTCTCATTGACTGAACAATGAAGCGGAAATTCTGTTGCATGATTGGGATTTGTTTAAAACATAATGGACTTGAGTGTCTGGAAAGTATGTTTGTAGATTGGGTAAAACATCACACACCTTAATTTTCAAATACATAATATTTAACCTGAGGGAAGGAGAATCATTGAGTTGCTATAACTCTCTGTCATCATACATATTTAATTGTTAACTGCTTTTTTATATTAATAAGAGACATTGTTCATTTTACTTTTTTAAAGTTTGTGATTTGAAATTTTAATTTTACATAAATAAGTTCCATAAGTTGTATAATTTCTCCACAAAAATTTTATATAACATTCAAAAATAAGACTGAGTAATAAATAAAGAGTGAGTGATAAAGTAAAGTCTCAAAATGAAAGATTAAGTTTTAATGTTTTTGTGTTGTTGATATACTGAAATTGTCATAAAATACACTGAAATTGTTATAATACTATGATGAATTTTTGTCGTAATCAGTATTAGCTTGGAATATTATGTATTACTGAATTGGTACCCAAAAATTGCAAGAGTCAGTCACTGGTTTTAACTTACATAGAACTATGCCAATTTTATTACTTAGCACATTTTTATCAAAAGACCTTCTATAGTTCTTAAGTTTTTTAATTACTTCATATTTCTCTTTCTCTCTCTCTCTCTCTCTCTCTCTCTCATTTGTCTATGGCTTAATTATAATATTGGAATCATAAATAGAAATAAAGTTAAACTATAAATGCATCTTTCATTTTGTTAAGCATGTATTACAGCAAGGAGTATCATCTTTTAATAAATCACCTGTAACTCTCAACAGAGTGTGCATGAGAATTGGATCCTTTACTCTTAGATTAAATTTCATATTCTCAATATTCTGCATAGTCTGTCTGTATATAATTCTAGTATATGTTGTCTGTATATATTATATATTCTATGTCAGTGATTCTTTAGAGATTTGGCAGAATTAGCTCCCATAATCAACTGATTAAAAACTGGGTCTGGCGCAGTTAGGAATTTGCATCCTAAAAAATAAATAATGAAGGGTTTTCTTCATTGTATTTTTTTAACTTATGATATACTAACCAATGTTACAAGTTTAGTTACGGTAAACAGATATTTTACCATGAAAAATGATATTTTTACTCCTTGTAGCAATTAAACTCAACAGATAAAATATTCTAATTTAAATTAAAGTACCAATTGATCTGAAATTTAATTTAGGGCAAATTTAGTTATCTGTCTGTTCTGCTAATAAACCTTATTTTTCTTGCTGCTCACTTATGGTACATGGTACCCTTGTTTAGTAAAACCTTTCTTGTTTGGGTATAATTTTTTGTTTTCATCTGGTTTTCTACATCTAATGCAAGCATATTGCAATCATCTAGAGATTTTTCACTTTTGAGACAAATCATCTGAAATCATTTTTGCTCTATTTAAGAGTCTCCCTTCATAATTTATAGGGTTTATTGTTTGATACTGATTGTAGTAAAAATGGCTTGTGTTAACAATTTTATGACTTCATTATATGAAATAATCAACTTTCTTTCACCTTCATAAGATTGGCTGAATACATATTAAAAAAGATTGTGATTTTCATTATTTTTATGAATGTTAATTTTCAGGGTTTCAAATAAATTGAAGGAAGTATATATCAATATTGATGTTATATATTTTTAATCACATTTCTCTTTCTGTTTCTAAAAATGTATCTAATTTTTTAGGCATTTTAAATTAAAGTCCATTGAGTAAAATATGCATAATCGGGAATATTTTACTGGCTGTTATTTTTTGCATTTTATTACTATGTTTTAAACTTATATTTTACTTACTTTTTTAGCCTTCATTATATTCATCTTCACCTGAGGCTACTACAGAGAGTATGTATATATTTTAATAAATTATGACCTTTTTTATTTAGTTGTAGTTTATGACAAATATGGGTATGTTATGTAATGCCTTTATATATTCATTTTTTAAATTTTTTGTTTTTATCCCGTTAGATTGATTCTTTTTTCTTTGTTTTCATGCCCTCTCTTTTAACATAGGATTATATTCTTCCATAACAGTCCTCCAGAAAGCAAAATTTCAGATGCTAAAACCGTCCATCGTCACGAGTTATAATTTTGGCAGCATGCCAAACACAGTCTATATCGCTTGGACAAGTAGAAAACATTTAAACAGAAAAGTACCAAAATGCATCAAAATTTTGACTTACATATATATATATATATATATATATATATATATATATATATATATATATATATATTTATATATATATATATATATATATATATATATATATATATATATATATATATATATATATACATATGTACATATGCATAGATACATGTATACATAACTCATACATATACCATATATACATACAAAAGAGGTAAGTAATGATAAGTAATCCTATGTTAATAACCCACAGTAGTTTCGTTAGAAGAGACTACCTTAAATTTTTTAAGTACTTATTTATGAGTAGTCTTGTACAGATTATGGAAAGTTGAGACGTATATGTGTAAGAAATAGAAGTATTTTATAATACTATTTTATTAAATGCTTTTTCTTTTTGTACATATAATGGTACTATTGCACTTGCATTCTGTTTTGCTGTACATGAATTGTCTTACCAATACTGGACAGTTATTTGATTTTGGGTTGCTCTATATTTTCTGGAACTACGTGCTTTACGGGGTCTTATATTTTAGCTAAGCTGCTAGTAATGGGTCAAATGTTATGTGATGTCATTTTTGCTTGTATGCTATCAGATGAAAGTGACATACTTGATATTGTACCGAAGAGTTTCGATCAGGGTTGAAATGATCACATAATGCAGAACTATCTATGCTACTAAGGGTTTTCCTGTCTGTTGCAAGTTGCATCTCATTAATTGGGTCTAGAGGAAATATCCCATAATAAAAGTTACACTGAATACAATGAAAACAATTTTTTGCTTTTAGTTCAACTTCCTTTAGCTCTTAATAACTCTTTAGGGAATTCTTTTATTAAAATCTGTAACGTTGTAGGAGAATCATTGTACTAGTTCATTTGACAGTCTCTTTGTGTCTAGGTCAGGTATGGGTATGTGAAATCCATAAACTGGAAAACCTTCCATATTGGTCAGATGGTTTGGGGAAAGAATAAGCCCCCTATATGTTGCCCTGGGGTATTCCGTCAAAATTGAGGTGAGACCAAGGGGTAATGTTGACTCACCTGTATGGTTCTCCCAGCTAAGTAGTCAATAATTTCCAGAGTGTTTTGTACGGATGTCTCAGGACAAGTGACTCCAGATTAAAAAAAAAGAAATGCCAGTCTTGTTCAATTCATTCATATTAGGGCCTTTGTTTGGATTGTTGATTGCAAATTAGAAAACTTTTCATTCAGAGTTTTATGAGGGATATTTTCAAGCTAACTGCAAATATCAAAATATTCAAATGAAAAATAAAACTTAGTGTTTCTGAGATATCTGTAGAGGAGCTGACTTACTAAAGATCATGCTTCCTTATCAAAAACAAAATTTTTTAAATGGATTAAATGAGTTGTAAATAAAAATTATTTTAGACCATATTTCAGAATTCACAGTTCTCTTTTTAATTTAAATGAACAATGTCTTGCCCTTTTATTTAAATGGATCTTTGAGGCATAGTCATTATGCATTTTTTGCATTACACCATGGTTGATATACCCTGGTTTATATCTTCTCTAAGCTTCCTTCATGTGCATCCAGATCTATCACGTATTATTTTAATTGCAGACTCATCAGATAAAACTATAAGTAAGGACTGATATAGAGAAATTTGAAAGAAATATACAACCTGCATGAGATAAATGTTACTCCCCTGAAAACAAAAATTTTGAATAAATAGAAATTACTAGAGTATATGAAAGAGTAATTTATATTTTATGTGAAAATACCCATCTTCTCTGTTTTGATTACCATGTCACAAGAATTCTGAGCTGTGTATATTCTTTCTCTACTATGGAAAGCATTAACTGATGTTTTTAATTTATTCAAGGATGAAAAACTTTTAAACTAGTTTTTATGGGTGTTGTCTCCTATTAATAATTCTAACATTGACCCCAAGATGCTGTTACATCTGTGTCATTTGTTGAAATGGAAATTTATAATTCATTAGCAACTTGTATATATTTATGGCTGACAGTATAATAGTTAAAAGGCTAGTGTGCTGACTTTCAAAACTAGAGTGTTTTGGCTTGAATCCCATAGTTCATGTAAGTGTTTGTATTTTTGGAATCAGCATTAAAATGTAAGTCCTGATCTGTTTAGCGCTTTCATAGAAAAGATAACTGTTAAGTTCTAAACCAACCAACCATAAGATCAGGAACTTATAATGCTAAAGATATTATTCCAAGGTCATTTATTTGTTTGACTGTTTTGTTCCCATTAATACTTTCTTGATAAGAAAGCTTGATAAAATAGTTTGTTTAATAAAGATTTCATATGATCAAATTTTCAGTATTTTGTTGATTAATTTCTGCTAATTAAACTGTTACTAGTTGGTACCCGTCAAAACGTGATGGCTAGATAGTAAATAAATGTACTACAGAGGCTGTTCACACATTTTTTAGACGATGTATATTCTATTCACATAACTAAATTACATAAAATTCTTGTGTTCTAAATGTTCTATTTGACATCCTTTATTCTGAACTATCTTTCGACACCGCAATTTCCAGGATAATAATGCCTTTTGAAGTGTCAGAAGAGGTATTCTATCCCATTCCTCCTGAACAGCTTTCCAGAGTCCTGTAAGGGTTTTGGGACGAAGTTTCGATAATGCAGATTTTAAAAGTCTGAAAGCACAAAAATCCATAGGTGATACATTGGGAGATTTAGTAGGGATATCAGTGAAGGGTATGGCCTTGATACCAGTTTTTTGTTCCATTTCTTTTAGGAAATTTACAGTGGATTTTGATGTGTGACTGCTAGCTTTGTCCTGATGGAGTCTCACAGATTGATGGCACTGTGGGTAAAGCAATGGTATTTCATTCAGAAAAATTAGCGATAAAATATGTTCCTGATAGTATTTGGAGTTAATCTTGACATTTTTTTCCACTCTCTTTATTTTTAACTTGCCATTATAAGAAAAACCAGCAACAATCATGAATCCCTTAGAAAAACTTTCTTTCGATTCTTTGAACTATGTCCTTAAATTTTTCTCCCCTTTTATGATAATAAATGGCTCTTTTTTTGTTGCAGTCATTTAAATACACCCATGATTCATCTATTGTGACAATTGTTTTCCATTTTTCTTTGGATAAGTGTTTCTCATATAGAATTCTGCAGCATGTCCTGCGTTCAGCGATATGATTTTGAAGAAGACGATGCACATGGCATTTTTTTGCTTTCTTAAGCTTTAAATCAACGTTTATCATTTTGTTTACAGTGGACACCGAGCATTTTAATGATTTTGCAACTGTCCTTTGACTAGGGGGATTTTCTTTTAACATTAAACAACATACCTTTGCAATAGTCAAAGATGTCCGTTTTTTCCTTGGATACTTGTTTGGAATTTTTGTCCCACTTGAGGCTCCAATTTGACGCTTTTTTCCTTTCTTGTTGACGATATTACCTATCAACGCTTTAGATATCACAAAACCATGACTCTCACATCGTTTTTGGATAGCGGAGTATGCATATTTCTCTTCGGAAAGAGCAGAAATGTAGCCTTTGAACCACTGCTTTGTTAAAAATGCCATTTTGAATAAAAACAAAACTTTCAAGCCGCAGACGATAATTTTGACTTAAAAGCATAGTACAATTGCAATTATTTCTTTTGCAGCAAACGATTTTTTATTACCGCTTACCAAAATTGTCTAAAAAATGTGCGAACAGCCTCTGTAATACACAAATTATACTCAACACATCATTGCCAAATGTTGAAAATCATAATAATGCACAGGAACAAGTTAATGTGTTTAAACGGCCTCATGCTTAATGAGTATCTGAAGCCAGATTTAAAAATGTCACTGAGCATGTGTAGAAATCAATTTTTTAAAATTGTAAATTATCGCTAATTAAACAGCGCGAAATAAACAATTTCCATCAGGTTTAATCACATACTTCACAAACATAATTATCATAAGTATAAAAATGGCAGAGACAGATCTAGTGAGACGAATCGGAATAAACATGTTTAGCTTTAAAACATGTCACTGAGCACGTGCAGAAACAGTGAGTTTCTAAAGCCAGAGTTAAACATGCCTCTGAGCATGCACAGAAATTAATTTTCAATTGTAAATTATCGCTAATTAATAGAAATTGCGGTTACAAAAACCAAATTTGACAAATCTACAGATTATAATCTTTTGTTTAAGACCAAAATGAAGTAAATTGATGCAGTAGTTTTCTCTCACGGACTGCCCAAAAAGTCGGCTTAGCAACTTAAATATATAGATACTAGTTGCAGTATCTCAAAATTTCCAATATTTCTCAGATACAAATATTTCTTTTTACATAGTTCTGTTGTTAAATTTTTCTTAACTATTGTGAAATTATTTAAACTTAAGATCAAAATACCTTACTCATAATTTTTAAGTATAATCAGCATCATAACCCAAATCCTAGGTTATTCACTTACTGTGCTAGAAATCTGTATAAATTTTAAAAGTTATGTTTATAATATTAGGACATATATTTATACATAGTGAGTGAGGAGAGATACAAATGAGTGCAAATTACAGATAATAATGGAAGTTATTTTGTGATCTAATTTTTATTGAGTGATATGAAACTAGTGTATTTCCATCACAAAATTTTCTTTCAAAATGAGTTTAATTCAAATTTTCTCAAAATTAAAACAAAAGTTTTCTTTTTTTCATTGAATCACAGTTATTTTAATAAAACCCTTAATTTTCTTGAAACTGAATAAGTAGGTTTAATTGGCTGTTTTAGAACATGTAATATTATCAAATTCATTTTTTTCTTTTAAATGCTTAGCCATTTTCTAGGCAATCCTATGCTTTTTATAAGATTTTTTAAAATTATGGTGAAAGTTTTAAAAAGAATGATATTAATCTTATGTAAAATTTTATTAATTGGAAAAAGTTGAAGCTCCAGTGCTGACCAGTGAAGAGGAAAATGGTGTGACAAGTTCATCGCGTAAAAGGTAATTTTTTTAAATGTGTCTTTTTGATATTATAATCTGTGTTTACAAAAAAAATCTAATTACTCATTCTTTTAAAGTACACATGGTTGTTTTGCGTTACTTAACCCATACTATGCAATGTAATCATTTTTATTGGAGATTCAATATGGTATTGAGATCTAATTGCACAAATTTCTCTCAGAATATTTCTATGTTATTTAATTTAAGAGTTTAATGGGAGTGTAAGTTTTAGGCAATGCTTTATTCACAATTGCTAGGTTCTGGAATTAAAAAGTATATTTAAATATATATATATATATATATATATATATATATATATATATATATATATATATATATATATATATATATCAGTTAAATTATGTTGATCTTATTTTATATCCTTTTTTAAAATATATATATATCTTAACCATATCAAAGTTTTCATTTTCCTTTAAAATTTCAGTTAATGGAGCCTTGTTGCAGTAAATATTTACATAAAAGCTTTATACATATGTCTTGAGAAATAGAATTTAAGGAGTTATATAATATGTCTTTAAGTTGGATAAAATCTAACTCTAAAAGTCCCTCAATTTCTCAGGCATATACTCATAAACTTTCTTCTACTATTGTAGGAAAGAAACTCTATTTATAAGAATTTCATTTTATCACATTAGACTATATTTTTCCTTTGCTATGCCTTCTAAATTTGCTTCATAAAAAGGGAATTGTCTTGAAAGTTCTGTTTGTGAAGATCAAGTAAGTAAGAGAGAGAATTTTGTTGCTGTTCAAAGACAAAATTTAGTAAGAATATAAGATGGAGTATTGCGTACAGTGCCATACTACTTCAAGGCTGCTGACCCCCCTAGATATAAAGTAATTATGATAGATGGATCTGTAAATGTACTGGAACATCATACTCTCTTACATAAACATTATTGGCTTCCTTTACTACCAAACGTAAATATTCTACAACATGTTTGCAATGAATCCTTTGTAGCAAAGAATTTTTTCTGCATTCAAAACGGTATTGTTGGAAGGTTAAGATGTTAAATCTCTCACACCCATTTAATCTGAACAACTTTCTAATTCTTTTTATGGGTTCTATTTTATGTAACATTACTCAAAACTAACGATCATATAATGTTCTTATAATATTATTTGTTCATAGTGTTTTAATGTTTATCGTTACATTCATCTTTACCATGTAAATCAAAATATGTTTTTAAAATGGTCTATGGACAATCATTTTTGTAGACCATTGCATCCTATATAAGAATGCTTTGACTACCTTGTTATATGATTTGTATTATTTTAAATCATTTGTTGTTATAATTTTATACTTTTGCAGGTCATTAGAGGGCATGCTAAAAGGAAAGCAAACTGCCAAACTTAATACTTGTTTAAGGAAGAATATACCAGAAATAAGTTCAGCAGATGAACTGAAAAATGCTGTTTATAATGCATGGTATAAAGTTAAAAATGAGACGGTGCCTGCTACGAATTCACAGTTCATTCCTGAGATGAAAAGAATTATTGTAAGTTTTAAAATTGTAATATATATATATTTAATGTGTATATTATTTTATACTGAAATTTTTTTGTTATTCCCTTAGTAGTCAATGTTTTATTAATATACTACTTTACAAATATGAATCAAAAATTGATGAAAATAATTAAATACTCATGTACCTCTATTTATAGTTTCCTTTTTTGTCATTTTAAGTCTTTAGAGTTTTCAATTTAAAAGGCAATAGACATTAATTTGGGTCAACAGTTGGAAAAAAAATGAGATTGATTACAGATGTATTTCTAGTTTTTATCTCAACTTTCTATCTAAGCTTAGATATATTAGCATTATAATTTTTTTTATAGATTAAAATTTTAAAAAACAATTTCATTGTCATAAGACAGGAAAAATAGACTTGTTTTAAGTTGCGGAGGTCAATGCATTGATTTCAAAATATAGATTGAACTTTCTTAATATTTAAAATGTATATTGCCTTGAAGTGAAATATTTTGTTTTAGTAAGCCCTTGGAAATCCAAAGACTTACTAAAACAAAATATTTCACTTCAAGGCAATATACATTTTAAGGAAGAAGAGGTGTAATCTTATTCATAAGATTACACCCCTTCTTCAAGAGCAATTTCATAGGTTAACCGTTTTTAGTTATTCTTCATCAACCTAGAGCAGATATCAAAAAACGTTAAACCCTTCTTTAGATGGTGTATCTTTAAGACTCAATATTGTAGAAGTTGATGCATAAGTGTCAGCTATGAAAGTAAATTGCCTTTCATAGCTGACACTTATGCAAAGTGTTGTGTGAATTTTTTATTCTAAAATGTATTTTTTTCTTCCTTATTGTTAAATTTTCTTATTTATGAAGCTTTAATTTATTTCTTCAGTAATTAGTTAATCATCTAGAAAGATACGTCACATTTATTTAGATGCTATTCATGTAATTTTTTCTTTTAAATTTAATGTAATATATGTATATATTTATGTATTCACACACACACAACTCTCTTTTTGCATAGATTTATTTTTCACAGTTTTGAAATAACACAGCCCAAGAAAGAGAACCAATTATTTTTTTTACATTGTTTTTCTTTTACTTTAACATGGTTTAAAAATCTATAAAGCATAAAATATATTGAGTGTAATGTTATCAGAGAGTATTTTGGGGAGTGTAGCTGTTTCCCCGTTAGTTTATTGTAGTGATGATGAAGCAGTGTTTCTACTATCAGCAAGTACAATTCTAGAAGGCCGCCAGCTAGCCAATAAACTTGGAAATCATTTTCTTACAAATGATTTCAATGTCAAAGGAGCTGTACAATTCCAACATGATTTAAAAATGATTATGGGACATTATGAAGAAGCACACACACAGCGTCTGATAACCGAATTCGTATTCAAACCAGTAAAACAAAAGAAACTCAAGATGGTAATTTTATTCAAGTTACACTTATAGATATATCGCCATTTAATATTTCCTGTGATGAGAGTGATTTTTCGCCACTGAAAGACAACAGAAAACTGGCACGTTTATTGTCTAATAGTGACGCTTAAAGACTGAATGATTATGCTATATGTATGTATGTATTAATAAAAAATAAGTTCAACTTATTTTTAACCATTTGCGACTGCCACTTTTTTTCAGTTTTAAAAATAACCCATATAAACATAAATAAAATAAGATTTGTGGATGGAAGTTCAGTTGATCGAATCCAAATTTCTTATGAAAATTAACATTTTCTTATTAAGTATATTTGGATAGAACCTATTCTCCAATTTTTATATGCTCAATGTATCTTTTTTTTTGGGGGGGCAGTCTCTGGAATGTATCCCCCCATATAAAAAGATAATTTTGACATGCTTTTAATAAAATTAACTATTGTGTTAATAATAGTTGCTGCTTTCTGTTTTATCCCAAGTATATTTTTAGAAATATTTTAAAACTGGACTATCCAATATTTTAACTGGACTTGATTCCTTTTTTTATGTAACTTGGCTTTAGGTATTGGCTTTAAGAACAAAATGTATTGGATAAGTCACAGGACAGTTGAAAAATAATAATATTATGACATTAGCATTTACAGGAGAAGTAATGCTTTTTGAAATTGCTATGTTTGAATACTAAAAGCTGAAAAGAAACATTAGCTAGCTTATAATATTTAAAGCTATGATTTTCTATCTAATACCATTCCAATTTTGCTGAAAATCTGTTCATCAAGAGTTATCTGCATTTGTTATCCATATTTTCCATATGTAATTTTTGTAAAGAAGTACAGAAATTCTTTTAAATACTTTAGGATTCTTCTCCAAAGACTACTTCACATGAGGCTTTTGAGACATGGAAAAGGACCAAAAGAAAAGCTAAGAAAATGAGTCCAACAAAGAAATTGAGTCATAAGTCACCTGAACCTGTTTCTGGAAAGACCAAAGAAGAGTTAGAAGAGAATAAAATGGTTAGTTGAATTGATATTTGTGACTACAAGTGTTTGTTGTTTGAAAATCTCAATTAAAAATATTGTGTAAATTATAGGACCAGTTTAAAAATCTAAATCTAGTCATAGATATATAAACACCGGAATTAAGACTTAATGCTCTTTGAATTTCAACAAACTGTTGTTTCTCTGATATTGTCCATACATTAATATATACTGATGATATAATTTAGAATATAAAAATATCCTTTGAAGGGAGCTAGAGCTTTTGAGGAAAGCAGCATTCTAATATTATTTACAAATTATAAAAGGAGATATGGTTTATAATTTTTGCATCTAGTTAAAAACTATATGGCATTTATTGTAAAGCTATTTTTTCTCTATGAGATGTACTGCAGCTGAATATAAAAAAGGGAAAAGCTAGTGATGATAATTTGCTTTCATTTATCAGTAAAATTTGTAGAAATACGCTTTCTATTTATAGAATCATGATGTTTTCTAGAGCGTTTTATAAAAGTGTATATATGTACCTGTAACTCAGATCCTCATAACCACTGCTTCATGAAGCAAAATAATTAATAAAATGATTTTAAAACTATTGTGCTTGTCGAAATCAAATCCTGGTTGATGCCAAGGTTTGTCATGCTTATGGCTTGCATTAAGAGCTTAGTATTTATATTATTGTGCAACTTTATTATATATTTTTTTTTAATTCTTTTCCTCCACATTTAGTTCTTTCCTAGTTTGCATTAACATTTGTTCATATGTTTGTCTCTTTAGGGATTTTTTTTTCCAAGTCACTTGTCTTGATTGTGCTATATGCAGCTGAGATTCCTTCCATTTCCCTCTGCTTATCATGCTTCTTGTTCTCTGTTGCCTCCTCCTTCGTATAGATAAAATTTCCCATAGACAAATGCCATTAATTTGATGGCATGATTTGTGGTTAGATTATGTGTAATGATATAGATTAACAATATTACCTGTTCTGACAGTTTAAATAAGTTTTCTAAGCATTTATTTTCATTGGACATTTTACATAATACTATTATGGTTCTTTAACTCATGACTGACAGAAGTTCATAGGATCTGTGGTACAATTAGGTAAATTGAAAAAATCAATATAAAATATATTGAGTGTGTGTACATGGAGAAAGCTATAAATTATAAATTAGTTTAATAATGTTGATAACAATATGCAAATTCAAATGAACATATATGAACTTATTATAATCGTACTAAAAATTCCCCATTTTCAAAAAAAGTTCACAGTGTGTATGAATACATATCTATTAACACTAAATAATTTTATTCTTGTATCTTAATAAAATTTCTATTCATAGTAGATATATTTTCTTGCAGCACTTTATGCATTAAATTTATGCTTTATGAACAATGTTTGCATTCAGTTTGTATATCATTAGAACTTAATTGTTACTTTTACACTTTCTGTAAGTGCTGGGGGGTTTTGTTGTTGTTGTTGTTTCCCAAAATATATGTATATTCTACTTCAAAACAATCATTATATTTCTTGACAGTTATCCAATTCAGTTAACCGTTTAGATGCCGAATTATGAAGTAGATTGAACTTGTACTTAAATTTGTTTAATTATGTACACTTATAGATCCCTTATAAGTAATCAACAAAAACATTTCAAGAAAAAAAAATTTTATATGGATTTTTTAGATGTTTCCAAATGGGAACATTGGCATCTGATGAGTACTTTTCTTATAGATTTTATAATTTTCTTTTTACAAAAATCAAATGAACAAAAAAGCATTTAAGTAAAATATTATGAAAATATTTGACAATTTACATTAAATTTGTTTACTTTTTTATTTTTTACAGCTTTTTATCCATATTATTTGCCATGATATGAGGGAAAACATGCTTTATGCAACCTCTTGTCACACTCAACACACATGTTGCGGCAGTTTTTTTGGCAAACAGCACAGCATCCTTGTGATGCAGATTTCAGAAAATGATTATCGGTTTTTCTAAGTTCAGTTGGAACATGCATTTTTGGTCCAGGTTGAGAGATAAGTTTTGGTTTGGAATGCAGTAAGTTCATCGTAATATCTCGACGAAATACTAAATGTGGCATTGAATTCTTTCCATGAATTTATCTATAAATTATCAAAGATGCTGCTACAGAAATATTTAGAGCATTTTCAAAAAAATTCCAGTACCATTTTTTATTTCAAAGCTGCAGTCTGTACAATGACAGAAGTTTATCCAGAACATCAACTCCAACTATACCTTCATTGTAATACTTTATAAGAGCAGGTTAGATAACATCAATTTTCTTTTTTGCCGATTTGGAATATCATTTTGCATTTGAAATAGGCTCATGTGTTTGGTGATTAGAAGCAACTGTCACAACTGAGTTGTCATTCCAGCGGCAAATGAGTACAGTTCCATCACTATGGTAATCCATTGCTCCTCTGGTCTCTTTGGCAAGCATTTTATTGTCTCGTAAAGGATACTGATTGATGAGGTTACTTTGGACTGTACCTGTAGCTCTGATTCCAGAATCTGTAAATTTTTTTAATAAATCATAAGATGTAAAAAAGTTATCAAAATAGATTTCGTGCTTGCCCAGATCTGTAACTTTGGAGAGTTGCTGCATTACAACACCCTCACCCAGAGGCATTTCTGATTTCTCTTTCTTCATTCCAGAATAAATTTCCATCACATATAGATATCCAGATGATGAACATAACATCCATATTTTTAAGCCAAATCTTATGGGTTTACCTTTATAAACATTTTACAAGTGTGGTGTCCATAATAAGGTACCATCGATTCATCAATGCTCAATTTTTTGTGGAAAGTTTCAAATTGACACAAATTTTTCCCCAATTCTTCAAAAATTGGAGCTATTTTTCCAAGTTTATCAACTGAGTTCAATTTAGAGTTATCATTTAAGTGAAAAAACTTTTTGATCATACGGAAATGGTTTCTTGACATGACTGTTTGAACAATATCAACTTTCAAATCTTCAGCAATGCTCCAATAACAATCTTCCTTTGGCACCCAATGGTAACCACTCAAGAGGAGCAATCCAAGAAACTGGGCAATATCTGTACTGTCAATAGCAATCATCTCTCCTTTCTGACTAGCGTATAGCTTTGTCATGCATGCTAATGTTCCAATGTATTCCTTAGATAAAATTTTATAAAAAATTTGAATAGGATCCAGATCTTGTAACTCTGGAAAATCAGTTTTTAAATCATTTGGTTCTTCATCAGAAAATGTATGATTAAATTCTTTTCTCTTACTCCATCTTGTTTTCTTCCTCTCATCTTTTCTCTTACTTGTTTTTTTCCAGTTTAATTTTTTTACGTGTAGAAAAATCATCTACTTTTACCCATGCTCTCTGCTTCTATTCTTGTGTGTGATGTTGATGGCGCATCATAAGCCTCATCTTTACGTAGAATATCCAATTCTCCTGTTACATCCCTTGGAATAATTTCCCCTAAGTCTTCATCATTGATATCCTCATTTTCCGTTATATCACCACTTTCATTTGGTGGAATAATGCATACATCAACATCCGAAATTTCAGATTCATCTGAATTTAACATATTGAAGTTATCAAGAGCTTCTTCCACGGTTTTAAAACACGCAGCATGATACATAATCAACAGAAGAAACACACAACAGAAACACAGAAAAACTTATTGCTGTCTAAGAGTGAATTCCCTTTTCTTCCTGTAACGTGTCGGAAAATGAACTCAACTTTGACCTTTCAAAACATCCGATAGGAAGACAGGGGTAATAAATTTTTTTCCTCTGCCGTACATCGGAAAATGCTTTAACTGTTACTCACTTGTTTATATTTTTTGGTTGTAATCAACAGCATCAGTGCAGGGAGAATGAAATCAGGGGAGACACAAAATGAAATCCAGAGAGATACAAGTTTTATTTTTTGCGAGGGGGGTGGGGGTTATGATAAACTTCAATCTTATACTAAATAAACCACCTTTGCACTCAATTATACCTTGCTTTCATGCAGAAAATACCTGTAAAAATTCTTTTAAATCAGTTAATTGAGTTGAAACATATATAAAAAGTTCATGCCAAACGCCAATGTTCCCATTTGGGAACATCGAAATATCTCTCTTCATAATTACTCAACTATACCCTTTTTTATGATTTAATTGCATTTAACACATTATTTTAAGCTTACTATTTCATAACTCATCTAAATTTAAAATTAATTTATATTTTATTTACCCTTTATAAAATTCGCACTTTTTCAGTATGAAATATGTCAAAATTTGCATATTTGAACATTTTTTTTTTCGATATAAAAAAACTAAATTATACCATTTTCAAACATATCAAAAAATCAATCATACTTTTAAGTTTATGAAATGAAAATCTCAAAGATATCTTTAAAATTAAATTTTTGGCGATTTCTTAAAATTGATGTTCCCAAGGGTCTAAATGGTTAATATTTTGGTCATTATACAAATGTTTTCAAAATTGTATAGCAACAGACTACATTGTTCATTTCTTTCATTTCGGCTAGATCAACTTTATAAACAATTATTTGATATCTGTAGGATTCTAAATTTTTAAAAGAGATATGTTATAATGCAAAATTTGCATCTTCTCTGAAATGAATAGCATTCACAATATTTATAAAAACTTGTACATACAATTAGCAGCAATTAACTTGTGATTCTATTTCTATTTTTGCTTAAGCTTCCTTATTTCAGTTATTTAAATGAATTATTTAAGCTAATCATTTAAGGATTTTCAAATTTTATTGCCTTAGATTGCTATAGTGTATGCTATAGTGTAAAAAGTACTGAAATGCTAGCCAAATGATGGTATTTCCTACAGCAGTGGTTCTCAACCTGTAGGGTATGCCTATCTCACCTGAGGAGATGCGAGGGATATTCAGGAGGGGCATAGATGGTTATCAAAAAGTATGTGTAAAATGTATTTGACTAGCGTTATTTATGCTTTCTAGGCCTAGGTGGAGAGGGGGTTGCAGGGTTCAATGGTCATCCAAAGGGGAGTCCTAGATATAACAAGGTTGAGAATCACTGTCCTAGAGATTTTAAGCATAGATGATATACTTAAAATTTTATGCCATAACTCTTTTTATGGATTTTTATTTTAAAACTTGTCTTATTCATGTAATACAAACAATATACAGTTCAGTATTTAACTTACCATCCTTATTATTTGAAAGTTTTATAAATTTTAATCCTATGCATGTAAAAAGGAAAGCTTTAGCTTTATTGATATAACATTAAAAGGAAATTTCAGTTTTAAATTTTCCTTTGATTTTGTATTTTGTATGTGTTATTGTAACTTGTGTTTTATTTTTATACATCCTGTGAAACATAATATAATAAGCTTCTAACATGTAATTCCACGATACTGCAAAATTTCATTATAACATTGATATTTTCATCCATTGACAATACAGTGGATATTCAAGTTGCATATTTTTCCCTATCAAACTAAAATTCCTATTTTTTAAGTACACTGGTGAAATAAATTAAGAGAATTTGCATATTTTATCGAATTTCATGAAAAGAACCGAACTGAATGTAAAACCACTGCTTCTAGACAAAAATGCAAATCTTGTACGTCAAATGCGTAAGCGTACATGTGTGTGTAGGCGGAGCCAGTAGAGAAACAGGCTTTATAAGCGTGCGTAAGTTAAGACGCATTTCGTTCGCTACCATACCTCGGTAAATTTCTTGGTGTTATTTTGCAGCAATCGGTTAATTTCAAATTGTAACAGTAAAAATGAGTAACCACCAATGTTTAGACGATGGAATGAGGTGGCGAATTGTAGGGAGGCTAGAAGCAGGACAATTTTAAGTCCATATTTGCAGAGAGTTCAATTTAACGCCCAGCTTCGTGTGTAACTTATGGAAACAGTTCCAAGATACCGGATCCATCGAGAGAAAGCCTGGGCAAGGTCGACCAAGAGCCACGACGGCCAAAGAAGATCACCATTTGTCGATTATAGCGAGGCTTAACAGGAGTGCTACAGCTTCTCAGCTCTCTCGTGACTTGTATGCAGCCACAGGAACCCGTGTATCAAGGGTGACTGTTTCCAAAACACTTCGTGAGATAGGGTTGTTTGCACGAAGACCTGCTGAAGTTTGTGTCCCGCTCACTTCTATGAACAGAGAATCCATTTATCATGGTGCAGAGAGCAATGGTGCAGAGAGATTGAAATATGGATCAATGGGCGACCGTTCTCTTCACTGATGAGTTCTGGTTCAGCCTAAACACCGTTTCTCATCGTACGTACATATGGAGAGAACCAGGGACCTGCTACCTACCCTGCAATGTCCGTGAAATCGACCATTATGGTGGAAGGGGTTTAATGGTCTGGGCAGGCATCATGTTGAATGGCCGCACACCTCTCCATGTCTTTGAAAGAGGCACTGTGACTGGTGTGAGGTATAGGGATGAGGTCTTAGAGCCCTATGTTCGCCTTTTCAGGGGTGCAGTTGGCCCTGTGTTCATTTTAATGGACGATAACACGAAGACACATAGAGCTCTTCTGGTCGAGGAATTTCTAGAGAGTGAGGATATTCGCCGGATGGATTGGCCAGCCAGATCTCCAGACCTTAACACTATAGAACATGTCTGGGATACTCTGGGGAGGGTAATTGCAACTTGCAACCCCCCTCCGAGAACCATCCAGGGAATGAAAACAGCGTTGCTGAACGAGTGGGACCAATTGCCACAGGAAATGATAAACTGCCTTATTTCAAGTATGAAATCATGCTGCAAGACCTGTATATCTGTAAGAGGGGACCATACCCTCTATTAACCCATTTTTTTGTTTATTCTGCAACCGCTGTTTCATACCTTCTGACTCCAATGAGTGTTACGCACCATCATGCATGTGTATTACAATTATTGAACGGTTATTTGTTTTGTATTGTATCAATGTATGTACATATCAAATTTCATTAAAATCGGTACAGTAGTTCTAGAGATAATCCACCAAGTCTGCAAATTCTCTTAATTTCTTACACCAGTGTATTAAAATTAAATATATTTAAGGTTTTACCTAATTGATCTTTATATAATGCCACTGCTGTAGTTTTTTAAACAATTTAAAAAGCAAAAGATGACCAAAATTTTAGTTCCAATTTATTTCTATCCTGTTGGTATTACTACTACTATAAAATGGAGCTAATTAAAATTATATAGTAAAAAATCAGAAAAAATCTGCTATAAAAAAGATTTCCAATGGCTGATATCAGACTTTTGCTTTTCTAGTTCTTTCCCAATGATAAAATAATTTTTAAAGAGGATAATGAGATCAATTCTTGATTGATATATATATATATATATATATATATATATATATATATATATATATGAGATGAGATGACCCGAATGGTCATCTCCTGAAATAAGCATCGTGGCTGAAAACAATAAGATTCAAATACAATGAACAATGCAGTTTATTGCAGCCAAAACATCACCTTACAGCATGGCATCCAACTCCCATCTGCGCGAGCATATCCAAGTAGTTGTAAAACGGGTTGCCAGAAATTGGCGAGGTAGGTTAGCATATGAGAAAGGGGTAAAGAATGGAAAGGTTACCATAGAGAGAGAGAAGTTGGATTATAGGTGGTTAAAATTTATTACAGAATATCCCCCTTCTCTCCCCCCCCCCTTCTAAAATGGGCTTGGGGTCGCGGCCGATGACTCTAAGACATTCCAGATAGCAAGAACAGGAAAATTAGTAGTAGGAATAAGTAGTCGTAGATGGTTGAAGTTGGCCCAAAAATCACAAATTATTTACATTTTCAAATATAAGTGAAAAGACATATAAACATGGAAATATGGCATAATATTGTAAACAAATATCCGGAGTAAGAAAAAATAAAATAGAATGGTACACATAAATGGGAAACACTACTAATGACAGATGTAAAGATGCCACAAAATAGAAATACAAGTGAATATTGTTCTTGTCACAGTCCCTGACAATTTCTGGTATCACAGTCTTTGGAATGTCTTTGAAATCTTGGACGGGCACAGTTTTCATAGATAAACAAACACCAAAGTTATTATTTCACAATTTATAGTTGTTAAATCTAGGATAGTTCCTTTTGAGATCTTCTGGTTGTATTTATCATTGATTTCTTGCTTTAACTTTCTCCTAATTATGTAAACAAATATTAATAAACAGTTCTTTCAGCAATTAATAAAGTGGGCTCCCTAAATGCTGTCAATTTTAGTTTTCAATATCAATACCAACTGTCTGGTACCCAATGCTGCAAAAATTTGAACAAAAATACAATTTCCAACAATTGACATTGACATCCAACTATTGTGGAACAAAAAATATCATGACAACACAAACAAATTTTTTGAGGTATGTGAGTTTTTGTTAGTTCATTCTCTTGAGCGTTTACCACTCTTAAATTTTTAACAATTTAATGAAATCAAAATTTCCAAAATTTTTAAACTACTCATAATTTAATACATTACTATTTTGTCCCCCCCCCCTCCAAATTACAACAAAGCTGGATTAACATATTTTAATTTCGTAGAATAACAACATTTAAGCTTTTCCCAATCTCTAATTTTTTCCTAAAATATTTTGTAATATCGTTGTCATTATCATTAAATTTCAACCCTGTAAATTCACTAAGGGTGGTTAATGGAGGAGTAAAGAAAGTTCCTTTTAATACTGTCACTAATGCTACAAAATTATTAACTTTATAACAATTCTGTATAAACGCACTAAGTGCATTACCTTTTACAAAATGTGAAAAATTTTGTAATTACCACTATTCATCCCTATTCCCTTCCGTACATTTTTTATCAAAATAATTTAACCAAGAGTTTATGTCCATATTACTGTCTGAATCAAAAGGCACAATATTTAGTTCTGTTTCACTACTCGTGATTCTTAAAGAATCATTAAGCTCGGTATTTGGTTTAGCAGTTGCCATTTTGTTTTACAAATATAAGATACCAAAACGAAAATACTTAAATTATTTTAACGTACAAATATAATAATTAACCTAATTATATCACTTCAGAAAACAAATGAAATTCAATGATTCAGATATTATAAGAATTAAAATATTATGGCAAAAAACCCGATGATAAAAATGTTACACAGAAGTAGTAGAACACATTCTTGAAGCTTGTTTTGATTTTCTGCACAGTGTTCGGCTTACATGCAGAAATTGTGGGGGGAGGGGGGGAAATTCTCCAGAAATGGAAAAATCTTCAGGAATCTTGAAACTTGGAACACTTCCTTGAGATATGAAGAAAATTCACTGGGTAATCTTAGCTTCTTTCATTGATGACTTGTTCAGACGAGAAATTCAAAATGAAACAAATCGAAACTTGATCCTATTGCAGTCGTCAGCTTAACAGTGTAGATCCTGCCGGCCCATGAGATGACCCAAATGGTCATCTCTTGAAATAAACATCAGGGCCGAAAATAATAAGATTCAAATACAATGAACAACACAGTTTTTAGCAACCAAAACATCACCTTACAGCATGGCGTCCAAACTCCCATCTGCACAAGCATATCGAAGTAGTTGTAAAATGGGTTGCCAGAAATCGGCAAGGTAGGTTAGTATATGAGAAAGGGGTAAAGAATGGAAAGGTTACCATAGAGAGAGAGAAGTTTGATTACAGGCGAATATAGGTGGTTAAAATTTATTACATTATTATAGAGAGAAATTATTCTGATGCATTTTACAGCTTTATATTGATATATAATAGTAAATATATAAGAGTAATGAGGTTCCTCCATAAACTACTTCTGAAAAATAAAATGCGTTGTAGCTTCTCCTCCTCCTAAATAATATTCTAAGAAGGTAGCTTATATTAAACATATGCTGACTTGTTAAGTGTCAAAAGAAAAACTATCTAATGTGATTATTTTTATTCGGGAAATCTGAACTCTTGACATAACTTCCAAGTATGCTTCAGAAGTGTTTAACCCAAAAGAAGATTATAATTTTATTTTCATTCTGACATGTTTCATTTCAGTTTCATGCTGTGTTTACAAGATTGTTGATCATCTAGTGGAGTTAGGTGAGGTAATTGAACACAGTATAGGAATGATCGAAATATTTTAAATTATAAGAAATAGGATTGTGGTTTTAAATTAGAACTGAGTAGGCAAAAATATTTAATTTTTTTTCAATTGATTTTGATTGAGTATGAAAAAAAATAACTCTCTGGAATACTCTGATTAATGATTAAATTTTTATATTTTAGTTGATTAATCTTTTGATTCCTCCCAAAGTGTTGTTGTAGAATGTCAGTAAGGATTTTACTTAAATAATTTCCCTTTTGGTAATTGCTGGCTTTCATTAAATTTTAAAGAATTCATTCTTTTATATATTTCTGTTTTATTTAAATAAGTTTACCCAGCTTATTATTTATTTGTTTGCTTTTATTATCTCTCTGTGTTGTAAATAACAGAAAGAATGTTATGTACTTGAACTTTCTAAGACCTTTATTAATCTGATATAGTATAAATACTTCATTGTATACTAACTTGAAAACTTAGATTTAGCATTCAGTTTGATTTTCTATCTCTCTTGTTAGGGAAAAGCAGATGTTTTTCTTTATGATATCTTTTGTTTAAGTTTTCTGAAGAATATTTATGTTGCTTTAGGCATATTATATATTTTGTAGCAAACAATGGTAACAGATTGAACATGTGCTATACTTTTTTATTTGCAACCCTGTTGCGTTTCGTTTTGAAATTTTTGCATTTTAATATGCATAGAATTTTTCTTTATGGTTTTTCTCAGTTCAGATGCTTATGTGCATGGATATGTGAAGCCATCAGTTTCTCTCTTCGTTTTGTAGAAATTTTGATAGAAATAAGTTTTATCCTTTCCTTTGACTATTTCATTTTATTGAAATGTCATATTTTTAAGGCCTTCCGAGCATGGAAAAAGAAGAAAGATGAACTTTTGAGACATCAGCTTGCTGAAAAATATAGGAAAGAGGAGAAAGAAAGATTGGATGCATTAATGAATGAAAGAATACGAAAAAATGATGCAGAGTCAGCTTTTTTAGCATGGTACATATTTTATCTTTAGCAATAAATGAAGTAGTGTGGGAAGAAGCATTTAGTTACTTTAACTTCATAAAGATAAGTTTTTCTAAGGAATAACTTATCTTTATACACCCTTGGGAAAATGTGTTGGCTTTGTTAAAGCATGAACATGCATGAAAATGAATAATTTTTCTTAAATATGTAAGTCATTGAAACAAATGTCTTTTTGGCTCATATTTCTTGTATTGTTGTTATTATTCTCTTGAATCGGTTCTCGGCAATCTAAATTAATATCTTCCATGATGGTAGCTCATGACAAATGTGTTCTGCCAATGAATACAAATGTATTCTACCAAAATTATGTCGGATGTCTGAGTTTTACTATCTTATCTTAATGAAATTCTTGGGCATGCAATCTGGCTTGAACATGATCTACTGAATGGTGATTAATGATCCCAAGTTCACAAAAAAGTAATTGTCGCAAATAGTTTTATGCCTGTATGTACAGGGCCTTAATCATAATGTACAGAAATACAATCTTTGTGTGGTGTTTTGCTTGTAACTGAATGCACTTATTTAATCTCTCTGTGTATAGTAAATAAACTAAGTACCATTTGATTACTCTCTTCTACTTTTATTTCTCTCTCTCATGTTGGCTTTTTAAGACCTATTTCAAAGTTCAAGAATGATCCTTCAACCACATCATTTTCACTAATGTATTATGCAAATTACGGTTAAAAACACAGTTTACTTTTACCTGTGAACTATTTAGATAGCTACTGTAAAGAAACTGCTCTCATAAACTCATTTTTAATGATTGCAATGGAAATTAGAACCAGTTGAGCTCTGTATGTTTGGTGTACTCACTATCACTCATTTGGGAAGAAAAGATTTAATTTTTCATTAATATTTTATGTAGGTGACAGAGGCTTATTTAAATTGTAATTTTTTTCCCACCACTTTGCTAAAAGTACCCTGCTTATGAACACTTATTTTTCAAACTTACTGCAGATATTTGTTTATACCTAAGCATCAGTTTATAAGAGTTGTATTTATAATGATCTACTGGTTATGTATCATTTTAGGAAGAATTTGTGTTAATATATCTATCAATTTGTTCTTTCAGAACATCTTAAAGTAACTTTGAAAAAATGACCATTAGAGGTACTTTGATGATGTTGAAAATATTGGTAAACTGTTTTAAAATATTGCATGTTTCTGCTTGTACTTTCATGAGATAAAACATCATTTAAAGTTATTATTTCTTATTTGTTGGATTGTATATGGCTCCACACTTTTGCTTTTTTTTTTTTTTTTTTTTTCATTTATTTTTATCCGGTTCAATTTTCTGTGCTAAAACTAGAGCATGAAACTACTTACTTAGAGGCTGTTATTGTTAGTGTATTTTCAGTTTTATGTTTTTCATCAGTTTCTGTTAATTCCCATGACCATGATGCTTAAAAGGAGAATCTCATTAAAGATGTTTTAAATGTAAAATAAGTTACATTTTGCAGTTATGCTTGAAATTATGTAGCTGTAATGAACAAGGCCAGTTTTAGTCTGCAGTAAGTATTCAAAGAAGTTACCACATTGAGACACTGAACATCAGTACTCCTCCTAAAGATATAGGGGAAATTTCATGTTTGGACTGATATTTTATAAATGTATATATAAATTGTAAAATAAATACAGTTAAAATTTTTCAGGTTACACCCTCTTTTCTGTTGCTAATTTTAAGCTTTTAAATGCATAAAGAATAAAAGATGAAATTAAAAGTTCTTATAATTATTAGTTAGTTTATAATAAGGATTTTAAAAGTGATAGTTATGACCAGTAGATACTATTTTGTCAATTAAACAACTGTGTGAAATAATTAATTTTTTTTCCAACCTACGTATTTAGCTGTTAAATGCCTAATAAAGAATTTTATACTTTTTTTTTTCTTCTTGTAGACTTCTATTAAGCAGTAATATCGGAGTAATATGTAATATGTATAAAACTGTAATTGTAAGAAAATGGGTTTAAATAATTTTTACACAATTTGTAATTATTTAGGTGTAAAAAACTGTTTTGTGTTTAGTTTGGTAAATTTGATTTAAAAGGCAAGAATAGTTATAATCTTAATAAATATTTATCTAAGATTGGTGTTTTGAGCGATAAGAAAAACTACTAAAATGTTTCTACCATATTTTAGGTCTTCATTAAAGATTAAACATCTTCAGGAGATAAGATGTGTGTGTTTAGTCTGTTAGCAGCTTGTAGTTTTAAATCATTAAATATGTATAAAGTAATCTTATATTGATAACAACCTTTTAAATTGTATACATGAGAAACTGATTTATACTTGAAGGCTATACTTTTATTTTGCAGTATTTACTAGTTTCAAAATATTTTGAATTTGGCAAAAATAAAACATTCATTTTATTTCTTTTTTTAACTGTGAAAAATATTAAAAGGTTTTAATATAACAGTTAATATTCTTTCATGGCACAAAAATGTAGTCTGTATTTGAGTGTGTTTAATCAAGTTTTATGAATGCTGGTATTTTAATATTTCATAAAAATGTAAGACTAAAAGTAATAATTTTATTGCAAGAAAGAATATACAATCGAACCTCCATATATCGAAGTAGCAAATTGCCAGAAAAAAATTCGATATATAGAAATTTCGATATGTAGAATTGATCCTAGTTTTATCATAATTGTCCTAAAACATAAAATTAAAACTAATTTTCGTTTATGAAACTCCATTTCTAATTTATATGCGAATCACATTAACTGAAAAAAAATAACTAAAAAATGAATAAATATGAAAGATTTATTGAGTACTACATACCTTTAAAAAAGCAATAATCCAGACAGTGGTTACAATGATCACAGTTACATTCTTTTTAAAAATAAAAAACTATGAATATCTTGCTGAACAGCCAGTTTTGCAGAAAGTTCATCAAATAAATGTTCACATTTATTCAGTCCACTAAAAACTTTATCAGGGACATTTTCCATGAATAGAAGTCCACGGCGTATTGTTTCAAACGCCAAAAATTGGGAGATTTTATTCTAAAGTGGAATAAAATCTCCTAATATGTCTTGAAAAAAAATTTGATTTATAGAGATTTTTTCGATATATAGAAACAGTTTTTCTATGTAATGAACATGGATATTTGCTAAGAGTTCGATATATGGAGGTTCGACTGTATAGGTTATTTTTTAAGACTCTTGTGTTTTAGTGGCATAACTAGTTTGTTTGTTTGTTTGTTTTTGTTTTGTTTTTTTTTGTTTTTTTTTAATCTTCTGATGTATTGAAATAACCCTTTGATTATTAGACAAGCCACTCATCAGAAAGACTCAAGTATGAAACATGTGAATTAAACAAGCTTCACAGTTATTTCTTTGCTGAGTGTGCCTACTTATCAATTTGTCTTTTGTCTTCTTCCTTACAATTTTCTCTTGTGTTTAATTTAGGTACAGTTATCTATCAGTTTAAGAACAACTAAAACAAAAAAAATCAAGTTCTTGGTTAAAAAAATTCTTAAATATGATGATCGGTTGATCAGTATCATCTTTTCTATTATATTTTTAACACTTGTTTTTCAATTTCAATCTCTTAGAAAATTTAAATAGTTAGAATATACAGGATAGTTTTTGAAGTTTTTAGTTGAGATATTTCATGTGGATTAAATTTCATTAGTACACCCCAGTTTATGCTTCTGCCTTTACTTTTTGCTGCTTCTACTTTTATGTATCAGGTATGCTGATATAATTTCAACATCATCATTTAACAAAGTGGGTGTCTTTAAGCCATAAATATGTTAGCCTCTGGAGCTGTGATATTTTATATATTTATTATGCACATGTAATGTATATGCACTCAATGATCAGTCTGTTGCTTCAATGTAAGTATATGAGTGACATCTAAATAATGTGCTCCTTCGGTGTCTGAAATGGAAGTAAAAGTGGCATTTTGTCTAAAACATTTGTCTTTCTGATTACCTGACACTTATAGAACATGAAATAGGTTATTGAAGAGCGAGTGAAATGAGTTCTCTTCTTTAAAGCAATCAGTATGGCTTTTATTAGTGATTGGTAGTTGGTCATTGTGTGGTGAAAGTTTTCTCCAGAAAATCAATTACAGCTGTCATATGAACTTTAAATAAGCTGTCAACAAATATATCTTCCCATAAAACAAGTTTCGTGTTAATGATTATAGAGTTGTGTAAGTTGCAGTGAGTGATATATATGCTTTTATTCTTTCAGTGTATTGTACTGAGAACATGGTTTCATTTGTTGTGCTTGATCTCAAAAATCAAACTCAAAGCATGCATTCTCAGTTCAATTTAAAACTTGGAATAGCTTCTGCAGAACTACATACACCTAACATGTCCACCTCATCAAGGAAAGATAGCAAATATGTTTGGGACATAGCAATTGGGTACAAGCATTTTAAATTGACCCTCAGAATTTGTGACCTGTTTTATCTCTTTCCAATTAGTCATAAGACTGAAATCCTATTATTCATTGATAAGGAACTCTTGAGGATTATAGTATTTCAGTATATATATTAATTTGTAACACTTGACATTTATATTATTACTTCTATGTTTAGTAGTTTTCTTTTAATTTTTTAATAATGTGTTCGTTGAACTTTTTTTTTTTTTTTTTTTTTAAATGAAGCTGTGATTTTAAATCATGCAATTTTTTTTTCTGATGTTCTTTTACCTTTCTATTGATTTTTTCAAAGTTTACTCAAAACTAGAAAATACTTTAAATGGATTACAAAAGTTTTTCAGTCAAAAATGTTTGAGTGATAAATGTGCATTCTCTGAGTACTTATTAAAATAAATCATATATCTTAAGACTTTCAGAGTGATATTTTTTTTTTCATGCTAATAATATCCTGGTGTTACTAATGATTCAATTTTTGTAATTACAGTAAATCATGAAAGGTAATGTTTTGTTTAGGTCATTTATTGATATAAAGTCCATGTATCACATTCTCTGATTTTTAAAGTATACCTCACTTTCTTATAGGAATTCTCATAAGGCTGTAGTTATCAAAATGGAAAGAAAGAAGAATCAGTGGTTATTAGAAAAAGAAAAAGAAAAGTTAGACATAAAGATGAAAAAAAATGAGGAAGCTGAGAAAATCTACTATGATTGGTTAAGAAAGAAAGTGTACTCTACCAAAAACAGTACTTATAAAATGTTTGATGATAAGCCACCGTGGACACCACCTGGGAAAGCAAATAGTTTGATTTAATGTGATATCAAAAGACATTATCTTCTACCATTCATTTGAGAAAGCAGATATTCTCCATATTTTTCTGTCTAATTGTGTCATTTTCTCCATTACATATATTTCATGGTTGTGAAAATAGCTCTAAGTCACATGTGTTGTGTTATTATTAATTAGGAATATTTAATACTTTTTCTTCTCTAATTAAACATTGAAGTATGAAATAAATAATTAAGTCATGCTGTTTACTTATGCTTTTAATGCATTGCATATCAATAATTTTAATACTTTTATATAGTGATCATTAACTCATACTGGAGTTTATAGGAGTTTAATACTTCTTTACAAATGAAACTAATATATTGTTTTAAAATGTGAGCTTGATAGTGTTTACCAGCTTTAATATTCTTAACTAATAAATTGACATCTTGCCACAAAATTTATTCACAAGTTGTGAACATATCTCAGGGCATTAATTTTTTTAATGTGCAGGTTCTTATTTTGCCTTTTATTTCAATTTTTATTTGTTAAAAGGTCTGTTGAATTAAACTGCACTGTTATATATAATTCTTTGGTTAGTTATCATAGAATTATGATAGTCAAGATTTACTTCTTTAAATTTTTGGTGTGTATTCCTGCTTGTCATTGGTATTTATAACCTTGTTACAAATTGTTGTTTATATTTTAGTCATATCTGAAACTATTGCCATATTATTTGTTTGATGTTATTGTTATCTTTTTATATTTTATTTAGCAGATACTTGTTTAGTATGATATTGTATCTGTAATTTTCACGAGTTATTATTTTCCTTGTAGTTTCTTTTCTTTGTATTTGGTTCACCAATGTTTTCATATTTTAAGAGAAGGTGTAATTTTTTGTTTTGCTTTTCACAGTGTTCTGTTGGTCTCAGTTGTCAGTGTTCTAACTGATTTAAGTTCTTTCAGTTTTAAGACATAATTATGGGACATGAGTTTTATAACAGTGCTTTACTGATATTAAATATCAATATTAATAGGTGTTTGAATGTTGATTGGGCCATAGCATGGGTTATAAGTGCACATCAGATTTACAAATTTCTTGATAACATTGTGTACTTATCAATTGTAGTTCCTATAAATGGTGTTCAAACCCAAAACAAGCAAATTTCACAAGGTTGGTTTAAATTATCCTAAAAAAGTATTGCTATTAAAATTTTGGGTATAACCTGTTTTTTAATCAATCTAAAATTTTAATACGTTATGTAATTCTGTTAAGAAGTTTGTAAATTTGTTTGTATTAAACATGATTAAATCCATTGAGGAAAGCATTATTTGAACCATAACTAGTCTCAACCATAACTAGGGCCCAGCTATGGCCCTAAGTATAGAAGTTTATTTATTTGATATTGAAATTTAGGTTCTGATCATTAATTTTGTAACTTCTCAATTGAATTTTCTCATTAGAAGTATTTTACATCATTGGCTGTATAATGTCTTCTGGAATAAGCTACTTAAATTAATAATTTGACATTTTTTTATTTAATTAGTTGGGTTGATTGGTTTTTAGTGCTACAGTCATCTTTAACAAACTGACTAGGGACTAAACTCAAGTAAATGGGACATGAATGATGAACCCCAATTATGCTTGTTTAATGTTAATAGCAAAATGAGGGGAAAATTATTTTTTGTTATTTGTTTACTTGATTGAAGGATCTCATGCCTGTTGCCTTGGTATTTATTTCCTTTGTGGTTATTTATTTCCTTTGTCTCTCTTCTATTACATAAGCTATATTTTATGTAGCAAGTGTGTACAGAATTTAATATTCTGTTGTAAATAATAGGATAAAATATTTTATAGAGAAATTAGATATCTTTAATTGTACAGGACGTAATTTATACTTTTAATTCCATTATTACGTTTCAACACGTATTTAATGTATTTTCTACTTAATTAATAAATGCAACCCATCAAATTAAAAATTCTTCTATTTTCTCAATCTCCTTTCTTATGATCCTTTTAAACTTTTTAAATATTTCTAGGAAGAGTGGCCAATGAGCAGTTATAACATTGAAATTCTGAAAGAATTTTTAGATTTGTTTTAAAATTTAAGTTTCATTTATTATTATTAATGGCTTATGTAAGAAATTTCTGTAACTTCTTTAAAAAAATTTTAGTTTGATATAAGAAATTTCTGTAGTCTCTTGGAAAAAATTTTAATAAAATATTTTTGCATTTTGTTTGATGTCATATCTTGTTATTTGGAAAAAATTTGTATATATAATTGCAAAGTAAATCTTAATTTTTAAATTATCCACCAGACACCATTTGTTCATTAAAATAGTTACTGCAATGAGTTAATTTTAAGCTTCATCTTCTTTAAGATTTGAAGACATAACAAATTTCGTATTCTGCCCTCTAATTCATCCTACAGATGCTCTACAGTATTGAGATTAGGGTACTGCGCATTCCAGTCAAACCACAATATTCATAGCTTCAAGACCTGGCATAACAGATCTTGCTTTGTAGGTATCACCAGGACTCATTTCGGTAGTATTGCCGACTGTTGAGGCACTGTTCCTGATTTGCACTTATAGTCCTCCACATCCAATAAGCTCCTTAAAACAGCTCGTAACAAGAACACTGCCACCTCCAAACTGGGGAGTGGGAAATGTTCCCGTCGTGAAAATACTGCACCTATACTATCACCATGACCACACACAGTCATGAAACTGGTGCATAGTGTATCTGTAGTATTTGTCAGTCCGTAGGATCTGTTTCCATCACTCTAATGCCTAGGAGAGATATTCATTGAACCTTGCCAATCGATACGCAGGATTTAGAGGTGTGTGAAGCTTATAAGCAACCGCACAACCATGAAAATCTGCAAAATGAATATACATGCACATACAAAGTTTCCAGCAGTTTCAGTTACCTGTGCTCTTTTCTAATTTGCAGTAGTGCATAGAATAGATGTAATGGCTTTCCTAGACATGTATTAGTTTTTGTTTTATCCCTGTCATGTTTTGATAGTGAAGGAACACCATTCTTCCAGCAATGCACTGCATCCCAAACTGTCAACTTGGGTGTATTTAAACACTTCGCAGTGTAACTGATTAACCACTTATGTAACATCCCTCAACTATACCTTTTGTCGATATTGCTTCTTTCATGCCTTCGCTTTTTCAATCAAACTCGCAAAGTGAACTGATGCAGAGGAACCAGGAGCTTGCTTTTATATCATTCACAATTGCATTGCACTGTTGTAGGACCAGTGCAGTTGATTATAACGTGAGTTTTGTCAGTATGGCTTATACTTCAATGTTTTCAAAGCACTCGCATTCAACAACTTCATTTTAACATTTTTTTTTTCTTAAGAATTTTGAGGTGTGTCTGATTTTAACAAGGAAACACCAGTCATAATGCCAAGGCTTAGGCTCCAACAGCTATGGCCCTACATTTTGCCCTTATTATGGGTAGAGCTTAGCCGACAAGTATGCTGAATCGAAAAGAATTTCCAATAGCGGTATTTTGCTAAATTTTTTTGGTGACTCAAAGGTTTCTTACCACATCTATTGTTCTTATTTGTGTATACTGTTATCTACTCGCACAATTTTGAATTTTTTTTAATTGGTTTAAAAGAAGTTAAAAGTTTAATCTTCTCAACAAAGAGAAAATGTCATTTCATGCAGCATCTGCTTAACAATTACTCTCATGCCTATAATCAAATATTAATTTAATTTTAATATCAAACTTTTAACCTCATATTCACAGGAAATGTACCAGCTTTGCAGTTTTCTCATTGTTAATATAAATTTTAAAATGCAAGTACCAAAATATGGGTTAGTCATTATCTATATACATAAAACAGTTCCGTAACTGACTGACATACAACACACAGACCAACCGCTGGCCCTAAAGGGCTGAAATTTTGCATGGCGATTCTTCTTATAGTGTAGGGGTACACTAAGAAAGATTTTTGAAAAATTCTTCTTAGATTTTTTTAAATTAAATTTTTAAGCTGTTTTAGTAACTTTTTTTAAGTTTGCATTTGAGGGTAAGTTATAATTGAGTTAATATTAAGTTATAATTTGAGGGTTATAAAATTTATATCACGAGAAAGATCATAAAAATTTCTTTAAAAAGAAATCTTTACCTCCATTTTCTGATTTTTGGTGAATTTTTAAAGATTAATTTTTAGAATTTAGTTTATTAAATGCTGATCACGTGATTTCTTTTTCTGATACTTTAAATTAATTTATCGTCACGTGCATGATAACGAAATAGACAAAAAAATATTTTTTTCCTTTCTAATGCAGCAGACGATTGGACATTATTAAAAAATATATTAAAATGCAGTAAAAGATAAGTTCCTCAAACTTTACTACATTAACTGTACTATATTCTTTAGTATGTTCTATTAGATTTAATTTGAATATTTTGTTCTACATTATTTTGTCTTTAAAAATATCCCTTGCGATTATTTTATAAATATATATATTTTATTTTTACATCAATTGCATACATTGATCGTTGTAATTGTTATAAATATATATATATATATATTTATTTATTGTATTTATTTATTTATTTGACATTAATTGCATATATTGGCCATTGTATTTAATTTGAATGTACTCCGTAGCGAAGTGCGGGTTTTCAGCTAGTTTATTATAATTTTGAGTCTGATATTTTTTTTTCCTACTTTAAAATTCAAATAATGATATCGTACAAGTTCAAAAATCTAATTTCCTTTTTAGCTGAATGCATATAAATGTCCATGCTTGTTGAAAAGTAATTCACAGAGGGTTATTGTTGACGGATTGATAGTAAATGGTAGCTAGTTATATAGTGCAAAAGGATTTTCGATGAAATATTGACCATTGAAAAAATATAGACACAACCTCTATTCGAACGCATTTTTGATCTTCCAAAGGAACAAACGAGATTCTATAAAGAGAAAAATGAATATCCAAAGATGTTTTCTGAAGCTCAAAGTTTGATTGGTTTGTTTGGGAAGCGTTTCGTTCTCTTTTTTTTCTAGAAACAGGATAAGGCGAGTTAGGAAGGAACTGTTTGATTCTGGGCAATGGTTTCTTTTACACGATAATGCTAGGCCCCATACAGCAATTTCTGTACAGCAATATCTTGCTAAGCATTCAATTACAGTGATAAATCCCCCACCATATTCTCCCGACTTATCGCCAGCTGATTTTTTCCCTTTTCCGAAGCTTAAGATGTCCATGAAAGGACAGAGGTTTGAAACGTCTCGGATATTAAATCACATGTTACGCGTATTTTGCGAACGGTTAGTTCGAACGCCTATAAACAGTGTTTCGATGACTTGGAGAAACGTTGGAAAAATTGTATAGACTCCTTTGGCGATTATTTTAAAGAAGATAAATTTATTTGAAGGTGAGTAATATTTTTCTTATTTATAAAAAATTGTCCGGTTACTTTATGGGCGCACCTTGTATATTAGATCTTGCAATGTGGGTTTTGGGCATTACTGCGCTGATGAGCCTAACTGACAATAATGCGTGCGTACCATGACTGTTGTATGGCATAATTTTTTTCTCTTATATAACTGAGCACCCATGCCAAATACCATTAAAATCTGTCCATATTAGTTTTCCATCAATTCGATAAAATGTGCAAATTAAAATTTATTTTGAACACCGGTGTATTTACCCCAAAATGACTTATGCTTGCACCTTCCCCAAACAAAAGTTTTTTTTCTTTTTTTTTCGGTTCAATATATTAAAGTCCTCTAAAAGAACAAACATTAACAGTGCCTTAATATTTATCGTTGCAAACTCGTAAAAAAAAAATGAATTGTCGTGGAAACTAATCAAGAAAAGGAAAATTTCTTAAGAAATATTTATGACAGAGTGATCATTAAATCTCCATTTTAGCCATGAATTGTATCAATTTAGAAAATCTGAACGATGGAGGTGTCTTACTTAGTGAAGGTGGGAGATCTTATAATAACCTTAACAAATCAGAGAAAAACAATTTTTTTTTCTTTTAGACTGAATATTAATTATTTAGAACAGGTGTGCCTGCACAAGATACGACCCACTGCCGGCCAGCACTTACTCTGTCGCCCGTGAAACCTTTTGTGAAGATGCTTAATATTACAAATCTAAAAAATACGGAATATTATTCTTAGATTTATAATATTACAAAAGGAATTTATAAGCAATGAATATTAATATCTATTTAATTTTGAAAATAATCAGTCATTTATTTTTTGTTAGATAAAATATTTTCCAATTTCCCCTCTATCCAATTTTCATGCGGCAGTTTTCCGTAAAGTAAAATGGCCCTCATCACATTTCAAGTTGTGCAGGACTAATTTAGAACATCGACTTACATGTATGAAAAAAATTGAGGGAACCATTTCAAATATCGCGTAATATGCACTTTAAAAGAAGTGGAACTGATTACAAATTTTCTCCTGTGCAGGCGTTTATGCCTTGCAGTCAGCAGTGACGTAGCGAGCTTAACTGTCGCCCGGGGCACGATACTTTTTTGGCCGCCCCCCCCCCCCGAAAAACATATAGTTGTAATATATATAAAATTGATGAAAAGGACCATTTGGCGCCCGGGGCATGATAGACCCCTTTCCCCCCCCCCCCCTCCCTCTCGCTACGCCACTGGCAGTTAGGTGTGTTTTCGAAGATATTTTAGAATGTCATCTTTCTAAAATATCCAAACGTTTTCATTTGATTTTTCACGACTGACTGTCGACCAGTGGCGTAGCGAGAGGGGGGCAAGGGGGTCTATCATGCCCCGGACGCCACTCTCAGAGGGGCGCCAAATGGTCCTTTTCACAAATTCTATATATAATATTACCATATGTTTTTCGGGGAGGGGGCGTCAAAAAGGTATCGTGCCCCGGGCGCCAGTTATGCTTGCTACGTCACTGCTGTTGACGATCTAGCACAATTTTTCTAAAAGGAAAATAGTTTCACCGTAAAATAAACGATTCCACTTTTAGCCGACACATAACAGGAATGATGTTTGAAACGAACATGCTATTATCTCTACGTAATGGAGACAAACTCAGAATTTTTTTAGAATTATTCAACGATTCAATTGATTCAACAAATAAAATGTTTTTATATTCAGCAAACAATTTGTAGAATAGAAATAAAAGAACCATTGCTTCCGCGATGGCTCACCAAGCATGCATGCATGCTTATTGAATCATTTATATTAAGTTCTTTAAGTATTAAAAATATATATGGGAAACCCGAAGAATGCATGAATAGATAAGATTTTGGAAAGTTTCAATGAATTTAAGCTCGCTATTGGCGCCAAAGCGACTCGATCTGCCCGTCTTTTACAAGAACTGTCGTTTGTATTTTTCAGAAACTGTATCTCTCAATATCGTATGGATGGAATGGTACCCTCACGGCTCGCGGGCAGTAGATTTATTTGATTTTGTTAATGACAACTATAATTTTTTTTTTCCGTATGAGGCAATTTTCTACCATAGTTTTCATTCTTTGTATTTGCATATCCTAAAGTGCTGCCATCTATTAGTCAGAACTTAAGTTATTTATTAAAGTTTGAATAAAATTTGACTTCATAAATGGTAATATAAACTATGAATATAACTCTTCTAATTTAAGAGTATTTGTATAAGTTTAAAAAAAAATAAGTATTTTTAAATATATTATCAACAAATCCAGACTTAGGTTACATTGATTTAAGTTTTATTTTCACATGGTAAAGTTCTACATACTTCATTATTGCTGGGATGCAGAGTGCAGCAGGAGGCGGACAATAAAGGAGAGGATTAGAATCCCCTACCCTTCATTTAAAACCATTAGTAGAAAACGATCATGGTTGTACCACTGATTATTCAGAAAACTAAATTACAAGATGAAATTGCTGTCTGTATCATTAACTTAGTAAATTAAATAAATAAAACCTGCTACAAATAAAATCATACCATTAGGTTCCACTAATTTTTTAAAATAAATATCTATAGTAGCACTGCGCAGCGCTACTATAGAGGTTGATAAAAATAAAGAGTATGCTTCAACACACACATATATATAAATATATATATATATATATATATATATATATATATATATATATATATATATATATATATATATATATATATATATATATATACACACACAGCAACCACCGCTTATAGTGATCATTGGTTATAAGAATCAACCGTTTATAAGAATCAATATCGCGAAAACAAAAACAAATGTATTATTTCCATGTTAAAATTTTCGCTTTAAAGAATCAGTCCACCGGTTTTAAGAATCAGTTTACACTCTTCGCTTTCCTTTCATTCTTCCAAAAAAGTCACTTAAACCCTCAAAAGGTACGAAGTTCTTTCTTTTTTTTTTAAAGAAAGATTGATAAGATGGGATGGAATATACCCGTTCGGGTCCGATTTCACTTTTCTCCACTGACAAACCAAAATAGGGACTCTTTTTTTCCCACCTCCCACATCATGGTTACGGCTTCCTGGATCCTGAAACACATAAATCCTCGGCAAAGTGTCCACTATCACTTAGGCAAACGTTACATTAGTAGATTCAGCACGTTATCAAACCACAAAACGTAAGCTAGAAGGTGAATCTTCGTCTGAGACTATTAGTATTGAAAGAGGTATAAACAGCCTCCTGAAAACTTCATTGCGTCAAACTACCATAGAAAACTTTTTCTTGCTCTCTTCCTGTAGTTGAAATGTTAAAACTGTTAAGCAGGTATGTTGTAACAAATATTGGATTTTTTCTTCTCTTACTATAATCATGTGTATCTACTTATAAGTCTAAAAATTAAGTTGTATTTTTAAAATTATAAAAAAATAATTTTAATAAAAGATAATTAACGTAAATTAAAGAGTATTTTATGGTAAATTATCTAATACATGTATATATAGATGTTTGTGTGCCTGTCCAAAAACCTAAATTTCGGCTATAAGAATCAACCGCTTATAAGAATCAAAAACAGTAATAACAAACGTGATTCTTATAAGCGGAAATCACTGTATATATGTAGATCAGTGAAAAGAATAGTAAAATTACTTTAATTTTAAATTCCCATTTCTATTAAAATCAATATTTCAAATTGCACATTATTTAAAGAAATACTTTTATATAGAGAGAGCAAAACCAAGAAAATTCATTTAAATTTTTGTTTCCTGAATAATTCTGATGTCTCTGAACAACATGCAAAAAAAATAAATAAAATAAAATAAAATAAAAATGTGTAAGCATTTAAAGGAGTGTAAAGAATTTAAAAAAATATCTCCTAACTGCAATTTTTTAACTGAATGCTTCTGACTTACAGAACACACTGTTTTATGTAATCAATAATGTAATCTTGAGTGCTTGGCTAAATGTGTGTCATTAGATATATATTGGATATTACAGCACAGACATTTCATAGATTCAAACTAATATTTTAATTTCTAAATTCTTGACATTCAACTATTTTTGAATTGCCATTAATATATTTCATGAAAATTCTATATTTCGTTAAGTAATAAATTTCTGTTTCATTTGTAACCTTCTAGAGAAAATTTGAAACATTAGTAAAATATTATTCATTTTTAATACTCATTTATTTCAAAACTCATTTTTCAATATCTCAAACGAGTTTCCATGATCTCTCTGTCTTATAGTACAATAAATAAATGATCTACATTTTAAAGGCATGTACATTCATAACCTATTCTTAAAGCAATTAAATAATGCTACAAAAAAATTCTTTGAGAATGCTACTAAAACTACTCTAGTTTTTTAAAATTTATTCTTTACAGGAGATATCCTTTTATAGAACATTTTATGAGCCATCCTCAAGTACCTCTTTTGAACGTTAACTAATATATATATATATATATATATATATATATATATATATATATATATATATATATATATAATCTTCTCATTGAAATTTCAGTGGTTTTATATTGAAAACTGCAATGTAGAACATTTTCTTTTGCTCATTCTTGACTATTAACAAAATGATTTGAAGGAATCATTTTATGGTTTCCCGATTGGTTTTTAGAGCATTTAAAGTTAGTGTTAAATTATGACGAATACCCATGCTAACACAGATTGAATCAAAAAACTGAAGTACCCTATACCAGTGCCTCGGCTGTTCAGACATCCTTCATCTCAATAAATTCATTGAACTTGTGTGATAAAGAGAAATGTATTTTTATATCACTTTTTACTTCTTATAAGAATTCTCTATAGGGTCTGAAATATTAGAGAACACATTAAGAAATTTTATCAATATTTTGTGTGTTACCTCCCTTTGTGCTAGAAGAATAAAATGTTTCGTTTAATTTACTTATAATAATGCACCTACTCAATATATTTCACTAAAATAATAAGTAGTTATTTCAGTCATTTTTAAATATATCCAAGGTATTTTTATTTCTACTTTGACTTAATAAAATGCTCAATAAGAAAACATTATTCAACAAATTTGTTAGACAAACCTTTAATTTCTTTTTCACATCACTTTACAAAAATAGATTGCACTACATAAGGCCCCAGGATAATATTGGTTTAACTCCAATAGCTGTATAATAAATAACATTAAAGTATTCAAATATGATAAATAGCTTTTCCATAACATCATTTGTCAAAAAATTTCAGGTTTGACATAATTGCACAAAATAAATAATAAATTTACTGAAGTAAGAAAAAGGATAATTTAAAGTGATGACACTTAAGGAACTATTAAAATAAAATTTACACTTTAAATGCAAAAATTCTTATACATAAATCTTTGATTTAATTGCCAAACACTCTTAGTATTTTACATGTCTGTAAAGGCAAAAGAAATATAGAACATTCGTTTAGAGTAAAATTATACAGTGACATGATCACTTCAGCTATTTATGTTTAAAGAAAATATTTACTAATAAGAAAGAATTTTTTTAAATAAAACAAGGCTAAATTCAAAATATAGTCAAAATTTAGCTTATATAAACATGGCATAAAATGTCATTAAGATTTTGTTACACATTAACAATTTAATCCTTTAATCTTAGAGAAAAGAAAAATGTACTTTTCCCCAATTTTTTAGGGTATCTATATATAAAAGAATCAAGCTTTTTATACAACAGAATTTATTTTCAGTGTTTAAATAATTGTCTCTATGTCATGGATAAAATTTTTATGTAAAAACATTTCTATGTATAATAGAAATGTTTTCGATTAGCAATAAACATTTTTCTAATTTTAAAAAAAAATTTCTGTCCAAACTAATACAGTTTTAAGAGTAATTAAACTCAAATTATTTTGGTAAAAGTTCTCCCTAAAAAATCAATTTATCCTTAAAAGAAAAACTTTTATAAACACCCTTATTATCATTGATTTAAGTCTTTAGTATATTCTTAAAATAATGCTATTAAACTTAATTGAAAAAAGAAATGAATTATTTCACAAAATGATTTAAAAAACATTAATTTATGAATAATTGATTTCCATAAATAATATTTTATGACCATTACTATCATGCTAATTTTATTGTGTATTTAAATCTATAAATGTGCTGAATCACTATTGCAATTTTGTATGCAAATTTTCAATTTAATGAATACCAGAGTCATATTTCTTTAACACAATATATATGAAGAAAATATTACAACAAATAAGGCACAAAATGTAATTAAATCTAAAAAACTACACCTATGAGTATTTATTAACCTTTTAAGCTTATTTAAGCGAATAAAGACATACCTAAGTTATACAGTATATCTGGGTTACAAAAAAAAAAAAAATGTAATATAGTTCCATATTTATCCCTAACTATTCTTATAATTTAGTTAAATGCTTAAGGTTTTTCATCATTTCGATCCTCAGAGAAAATGGGATATAACTATAAATGCTTTTAGTACATACATCATTTCTTTTAAACTGGGTTAACAATCATGTTCAAGACTTAAATTCATGTGACATTTCTATCATTATTATCTCTTGTAAGACATCTAACTTGAAATACTCCATAGACCAGAAATGAATCAAAATACACAAGCTACTGCATTGTTTTTTGTTATATAGAAAAATTGACACTTATAAATGTAGGTGCAGATACGAAACTTATGATTTGACAATATTTTAGATGTACTATGTACAAATGATCTTATGAATTGCTTAAAAATGACTACATCTCTAAGAGATAAAATGAAAAATGATTTTCTCAACTCTGCAGCTTAAAATTTATGAAACATTGCTAAAAAAAACTTCAAGCATATTTTCTTACATGGTTATTATTTATTAAATATTTGATTTCCCATTATTTCTTATGATACCAAAAAAAATTAAAATTTAATAATTTATTTTTTAAAAATTTATCTAGACTCTTGTGTTTAATGAATGAATGCTATTATGGGTATTTTGTGCCATAAAATCATGTTTTTTATGACTTCTCATGATCACAACACAACCTTTTTCTTATTGCAAAGTAACTAAATAGACAAAACCAAACAAAAATATTTACAAAAATAGCTAACTATACTGCTAAAAGCAAAACACACAAAATTCATAAAAGTGAGTGTATAAAAAAACTGATTAAAAAATAAACATTATAAATGTATAAATGAAAGATGATTTAAACAAAAAAAAAGAAAAAAAGAAATGACACTATGCACTGTTAAAATATACAAAACGAAATTAAGTATCCACATCATGTTTGAACTGAATATTGAACAAAAGGTGATAAATACAACCACACAATGTTTTTCACTGATTTAGAGTAATTAGGTTGAGGCATCAGAACTGATGTATTACAATTAACAGGAGAATAGCAGCTTATACATTCTGCTTTTACTAACTGCAACTGTGGAAGGAAGCCCCCCATATTTGCTTCTAATATTCCTGTAGCTCGAAGAAAATCTCCTTCTCTGAGATTCCTGATAAATGATGAACAGATATGATCAGCATGGAGGACAATCTCGGGAGAAGTACGTGATGACACCTCCATAGTAATACGATATTTATATTCATCCCAATTATGTAAATGGCAGTGACTTATATTTAATGTCTCATATAACAAACAGTGAGCTTTTTCAGTAGGAGAGATATTTTCAACATCACAAGAAACATATCTGCTTCCAAATGCACAAGTAAACCATTCAGAGAAAGGATTAGGTAATATATTTGCAACACTTTGCAAAGAATTTTTTATTTGGGTTACTTCTACAGCAGTAATAGAGCCATCAACAGCTATTTTCCTACCTTTAAATGGTAGACAAGCTATTTGAACCTCAGCAGGATTTGTTTTGTACCAGGCACGATGATGACAATGAGTTTGATATTTATCCCATGGTAAAACAGAATTTGATACATCATCAGTACTCAAAGACTGAGGCATAGCTGCTTGATATGATAAAATAGTAATGAATAAACAAATGACCAGAGAGCATATCTTACTTTCATTTGAAAGCTTAAATTTTCTAACACAAAACAAACTTGAGGCATATAAAACACCAAAGATGGGCATAAAGAGTATTAAATGAAGATTGATATAGCCAGATGCCATTATTGCTTTGATTATTATGTATAATGTAAATGTAACAACAAGGCCAAAGTATCGGGACATAAGCATTATTAAAAAGCAAATACATAAACTAAGAACTAGGTTTGTTGTGTCAACATTAGCCAAATGGAAACATGCCAAATTCATCCAGCTAACACACATTAAATGAGGAAGTAAGACTAAATGCCAACCTTTCCTTTCATTTCCTAAGCCCATCTTAAGATATAAATATGGCAAAACAAATGGTAAAGCAAGGCAAGAAATGAAACTTAAATGTATTTGATAATTTTTTCCTATTTCATAAATAATATTAAAATTTAGATAGGAAAAAGCATTAGAATAACTCTGAAGTATATTAGATTTGTACAAGCATGTCAAACCATTTAAAATAAGAGAAATGTTAACATGATACCTTTGATATGAAATTGTCCTGTCTACAAAAAACATTAAAACTAAAGCTAGGATTCCGAGATCATTATAAGAATTTTGAACTGGATTTAATGGTAATAACATCATATAAATAGCAGAAATAAAGAGAAATGTCAATAATGGGCATGCAGTCTTCCGTAAATACTTTTTTTCAACTTCACTAGACTTAACATTAGGCTCAAAAAATGCAATTAAATGCAACCACTTTTGCATATTTTCCACTCCCAAGCTGATGCATATGACAAAACATGTGCTAGATAACAGAGCTGATAAACATAACAGAGTCACCAGAAACAAATTACAATTATAGATGAAACTATTTAATTCGGTGCCAGGAGTAGTAAAACCTGAAATCAAAGTGGTGAGAATGCACAGAAACAGAAGTGAAATCAAAGCACTCAAATGTGAAAAGCTCTGAATCAAATCTTCTGTAGCCCTGGTTATCAGATTCCAGATTACACTAATATATTTCACGAAAATCCATTTTTTTTGCTCTCCAAAATCAGTAACTTGTTTCAATGACACAATTGGGACGTTGCCTTCCAAGCAAGTTTGCACAGAATTCACCACTTCACTGAATGAAATATGAGGTTGACTTTCAATGTTTACATCTTCAGTTTGTTTGGTTATCAATTTCTCCGGGAGCGGCGAGCTCCCCTCATCGATGCTTGGCATAAATTGTTCATCACTATCATCTTGAAGTAACTTATCAATTTTTTCTCGAAAACTTTCCTCTGATAAAAGATCTTCGGTATCACTCATTATGGCACGAAATATAGAAAATGCAACTTTTCTGGATATTATTTCTATCTCACTATATTTAAGACACTTTTCTACTTCGAAACTATTTCTGGTGTTAATACCAACACCAGCATTGACGCAATCTTTCAGTATTACTATTGCCTCTTCTTGACCTTTACTGGCAGCTTGTAGCAACCAATAGACTGCTAACTGAGCATTGAAATTCCGCTCTTCCGAACTGTTTATGGGACTAGTCAATAAACATTTGGCCAAAGCAACTTGACTTTCTTTGCATCCGTCCTCTGCTAATTGATATCGCAAACGTATAGTTCCTTGATGCTCGGAAGGTAAAAGTAATGTTCTGGAAATAGATCCAGCTTGGCGTGTTTCTGGCATCCCGTTGGTCGCTTTTTTTTTTTTCACTCATGAACTACTTTACCGCCAGAATAAATATAACTTTCAAAATTGAAGCGGAGAACACCAAGACTGTTCGCAGCTGCAACTATAAATATCGCACTTCTCACTTCAAAACTCTCGTCTGCTCCAACTTTTAAACTTGTTGCCACCATATTTCAGGAAATTATCCATTCATGACGTCAAATTATCTGCGCTTGTCAAAAATTAAAACATGTCTTAAAAATTATGGAGCAAATCCAAATAAAAATGAAAACTCTTTTAAAAATGCAATAATTATCATTAAAAAGATTATCAAAAGAAATTCCAATGTCTGTATACGTCCATTTGAAATCTGTTATTTAAAAGAATAAAATTTATGCTAACTAGAGGAAGGAGCAAACTTTTTTCTCTCTCTTACCTTACCCTCTTTAGAAAGATTTTTAAATCTGCTTCAAATGGAGAAATTGTAATCCATATAGGTTCAAACGTCCTGTTAAATAATTAAAATAACAGAGAAAGTCAGGACATTTTCTTTCAACGCTCTGGTAAAGAGACTAAACTTTCCCATTTAAGAAGGAAAGACATTAATTGCAGTACTTCCCCTCCTCCCCCCCCCTCCAAAAAAAAAATATCTGTGGGGAACCAAAAATTTAAAAATTTGTCCCAGTTGATTTTAATTTGTATGCGCAACTACATTGAGTAATCTACTCAAACTGTATCAGAGTCTATCTTACGTCTGTCTTACGTACATGCGGATCTGTATGAAATTAACGATATTTGTCTGAAATCATTAATTTCAGACAGATTCGCATGTACGTAAGGGACTAAGGGAAAGAAAGCTTCCTTCCTCCTCCAGAGTAATTTTTTACGTTAAAGCTGCAAATGACGACAGCAGTTTTCAAAATCTTACTAAAAAGATCTAACCTAGTATTATATTTGTACGATACACTATTGATGGTATGTGGAAAAACTATTTAAAATGTGTGGTTTAAACAGGACCCTAAGTTTCTGCGTTATACGTATATTAATATTATAACTAAATGTAATCTTATTAAGTTTAAGTGAAAGATGTATTGAAAACTCCATTGCTCCTACCTGCTGGATGGAAAAAAAACCTTTCCATTTTGTAGTGTATTAACTCTAACTGTTAACGTCCATGGACAGTTTAACTGTGACCGACAGAGTACGCGGAATACGAGGAGAAAAGTTTCGATTTGAGTCTGTAACTAAGTATCTTGTCAGTGGCATGTTGTAAATAGATGTACCATAGAATTTAATTAAATGTATGTGAAAATAGATAAAGAGCATTTCTTAACGCACACACAACAGTCGGCCACGAGAGACTGTCGACGAGGATGGGATCCGAAGCCTGTTGATTCGGTAAAATCCGAAACAGTGTTCTTCCAAAGGATAGGGTAAATACCCAAAGACGGTTCAAGATAACAGTTGTTTATCTTTTGATCAGAGGAGAAAATGGAGCAGCAAATTGCTGAATTATTGCGTCAGAATCAGGAACTGATTCAAGCTTTTCAAAATAAGGAAAACGGTTCTCATAATATAGTTACCGTACAGTTTGAGAAGTTCAATGAAGAATATGAAAACTTCGATAGTTTTATTGAACGTTTTGAAACATACCTTGATGTGCAACAAGTTGCGGTTGATAAAAGGTCTAAAGTTTTTATTTCATCACTTAGTCCGAAGTTATATCAATTGCTAAAAAATCTGCTGGCTCCTGACATCCCTTCTGACCAAAGTTTAGAGAAATTAAAAGATGTTCTTAAAAAACATTTGATTCCTAAACCTTTAATTATCCCTTCCCGCCATAAATTTCTTAATCGTAAACAGAATGAGGGGGAAAGTATAAATAATTACATAGCGGAACTCAGAGCACTTGCAATAGTATGGTCAGTAAAGAAATTTTATTTGTATTTAAAAGGCAGAAGATTCACCTTGATAACCGATCATAAACCGTTAGTTGCAATATTTGGATCAAAGCGAGGACTCCCAATACTAACAGCTACCAAACTTTTACATTATGCACTAACCTTACAGTCTTTCCAGTTTGACATAGTTTATCGAAATACTAAAGACCACGGGAATGCAGATTTTCTCTCTCGATTTCCCAAAACTTCAGAAGAATTAGAAGTTAAAGACGACATTACGATGTTCCAGATGTCGCAAATTGAAACCCTACCTATCACTTCAAAGGATTTGCGTGAAGCAACGGGGAAGGATGAGGAATTGGGTTTACTTTTGGAAGCCTTGAGGAAGGGCCAAAATTTAGAAGGGAGAGAAGCCCAATATACCATAGAAGATGGATGTATTATGTACGGGAAGAGAGTTTGTGTTCCAAAGATATACCAGAAAAATGTCTTGGAAGAGTTGCACCAAGGGCATCTGGGTATGGTTAAGATGAAGGCTATTGCCAGGTCGTTCGTTTATTAGAAAAACGTCGATAAAGACATCGAAGAAGCTGCAAGAAATTGTGTTGACTGTGCCAGACATAAAGCTGATCCTGCGAAAGGGAAAGTCCATCATTGGGAATACCCGAGTACGCCCTGGGAGCGTGTACATGTAGATTTTGCTGGTCCTATATTTGAATATATGTTCCTGTTAATAGTGGATGTACATTCCAAATGGTTGGAAGTTTACCCAATGAAGAAAACCACAACAAACAAAACCATCGAGTGTCTCAGAGACTGCTTTGCGAGATTTGGATTGCCAGTTGTACTAGTAAGTGACAACGGACCACAGTTTTCATCTTACGAATTTTAGAGATTTATGCTGAATAATGGCATAAAACACAAAACTAGCGCACCATTCAAGCCGTCGAGCAATGGTCAAGCAGAACGTTATGTGTATACATTGAAGCAATCACTGAGAGCAATGCAAAATCATGATGGTAGTATGGAACAGAAACTAAGTACATTCTTATTGCAATACAGGAAAGCTCCAAACGTCACGACAATGCACAGTCCATCCATGCTATTCTTAAAACGTGATATTAGAACAAGGCTTGATTTACTTTTACCTGACTTAAAATCAAGAATCCAGGAAAAGGTAAGAAAGGGTGTATTTGAATTTCAAGATAGAAAATTCAATATTGGTGATTCTGTGGCAGTCAGAGATTACCGAGCAGCTAATTCAAAATGGAAGTTTAGACAAGTTGTAAATCAAGACGTGCTCTCCACTATACCATTGATGTTCAAGGAATACTAGTGAGAAGGCATGTTTATCAAATTCGTTCAGCGGGGAATAAATTGCAAGAAAGTGATTCCGTACAAAATGTATTTCGTAGGTTCCCTACTGGAAATTTTACTGAGAATGCCTCAGAAGTCCAGCACAGTGATAGTCCTACCTCTCATCAGGGTCCAAATAAAAAGGCTGAAGTTCCAGCTTCGCCAGCAGTATCATCAGCTGATATCCCTGTTCAGGACTCATCACCAGTGCGCTCAAAACCGTCATCGACTCAAACCAGTACACCTTCTGGCCAGTCTAGTACACCACCAGTGCACGACATCCCAAGCCATGTGCCTAGACGCTCTGGAAGAATCTGAAGACCACCCCAGAGACTTTATCTTTAATAAAGGGGGAGGAGATGTAGTGTATTAACTCTAACTGTTAACGTCCATGGACAGTTTAACTGTGACCGACAGAGTACCTCGGAATACGAGGAGAAAAGTTTCGATTTGAGTCTGTAACTATGTATCTTGTCAGTGGCATGTTGTAAATAGATGTACCATAGAATTTAATTAAATGCATATGAAAATAGATAAAGAGCATTTCTTAACGCACACACAACAGTCGGCCACGACACATTTGAAAGTAAAACATTGATTATTGGGAGAATGACAGAATCTCTAAGGCGGCTCTATGTAGATACAAATCAAGGAAAAAGAAAGGAACCGAGAAATGTTCGAGTACCTACTTTGCAAGAAGACAGGGCGATTTAAAATGTTGTCATTAAAAGCATTTTTGTAAAACTCAGGCAAGGCTTTTCTCGTAATAACGAGGAATTTTCATTCCCGACTCTTGAATCAGGAATCGCAAGAATGGCATAAACACATTAATAGGAATAACGGTGAACTGTAATAGGAATTACAGTTTGTAATCATATTATCTCAAAATAAACCTTATTTTCGGTGCATATTGCAATTAGCTTGGGTTCTTTAAAATCTATGAATTTTGGGTGACTTAGTAGTAGCCAAATGAATTTTTAAAAAATGAAAATGCTCCTCTTTTTAGAATATATTTTTCTATTTTTATAAATTATTTTTGCAGGCCGCAGTTTTTTTTTCATTGAGCAAACGTATCTACAGCATCAGACTCTTCAATGTTACTTCTAGTCTGTCTCTCAGTTCATACTATTAGCTTAGTTGATATGTCTGGCTTGTCTGATTGTAGTCCGAAATAAGTAAACACACACACACATACACACACATATATATATATATATATAGTATATACATATACTTGGGTCCTCCTAAATTATATGTAACGCGTATTCTAAACTCTTTTAATAAAAGGAACCCTCTTCTAAAATTCAACCTAGAACTTACTAATTAATATTTTATTACACTCCTTGGAATTTTGATCGGTATAGTTAACACAAAATTTTCAGAAAAAATATTTGTTGTTATAAATTGTCTTATATAGCGTAAGAAAACTGGTAGAGACATATTAGCTGAGATAAAGGGGGTTAAATTTTCACGCGTTCAAAATTTTATTTCTGTCTATATGTTCTTTTTCTTTCTAATAGTGCAATGCGTGTACGTCTGTAATGGGGGGGATTTATTTTATAGTCCACTACATTTAATGATGTGCATACTGGACGTTATTTATGATTTAACGTTCATTTTAGATTTGATGTTTTACTGGATACCTGATATTCACGCTACACTCGTGAAATGGTCGTGCGCGAAAATCCAAATTGCATCGCTACCTCGGAAATGCTATGTACCATCTCTCTTGCGCGGACTATAACACCACGTTCAAAGTCACATAAATCGTGATAACCTGCCATTGTAGCTGCAGGAATCGATATAACAGCTTCGTCAGACACCTGATGTCTTATATAGGCGTTACCGACCGCATCGCGTTACGCTGATTAGTTGCATATCTCCGTTATTTGCATACGCACGCCTGTATCAGTTTTTTTGGGCTCTTCGGTGTACATTCTCACGACAGTGCGTTCCATGCATTTTTTCATCTTCAAGAACTCTATATTTCACACCGCAATTTTTGATATGCGATTATTTAAAATAACTTTGTCTTAGGTGAGGATGGGAAAATTGCGTAGAATATAGAACATACCAAAATTTATAAATCAAAGAATATCCTGTTAGTCCCAGCCCATTCTTCGGGAGATCGGTCCTTTCTTTCTTCTAAATCTTTAACTGTTCCAGAGGCGGAGTACCGTTGGGAATGATTGGCAAAGTATACATTGGCTAGACGTTAAGAAAATTTAGCCGGATACGTTTATCAGTGGACATGGAAACGTATGGAACACGAGCCAACATCCAGATGGATGCTCTCAAGTTCAATTACCAAGGATCACTTTCCATAGCCCGGGGAAATTGCGAGTCTCATCCGACAAAAGGGAGCAGGGGAAAACATCAGGCGAGGGTCACGAAGAGTAATTTCTGACGCCAGTTATCATAATCCTTATATTCTTGTTTTCTCCGAATACAGTGGAGTGGTATTGGTCAAGACATTAACAAGGACTGCCTAGTATTGGAGCTACCAGAAGCAGAGACTCTGAATTTTTAAGGTGAATTTGTGCATGGTTAATTATTAAATGAAATTTTATTTTATTCATGCTAGGAACAAAATTATTTTTCAAATCATTCTTGATTGATTTTAGGAATTTTCTCCAGTAAAGTCTTCGAGAAGCTATTGCACCGTGACATTTTGAACGACTTTTCATTAATTATCAGTTATGGTTTTTTTTTTTTTAATCTTTCCCAAAAGTGAAAGTTAAAAGGATGTTGACTCGAAGTAATAATGTCTGTAAAGAGAGCCGATTAAGTGACATGTTAACTTATTAACTTAGTACTTAACTTTGAATGATTACACAGGCCAGCAACCAAAAAAGTGTTTACAAACCAATAACTGATACTGATAGATTTTTGGACGCTGATTTCAGGAAAAATAGTAAACAAATTCCATGACGTACCATTTTTTTTCAAAAAATTGAAAATTGACAAAAATTGAAAATTTCAAAAATTGAAAATTTCAAAAATTGAAAATTTTGTTTTCGTAGCCACCAATCGATTGTGTTAATTAAGGAAGGGGATGAGCATATAGTGTTATAATTCGTCATTACTGGAGAAAACTGGAGATTTTTCTGTGTGTGGTACGAAAAAAAAACGGAAAAAAGAAACAATATAAAGAATCTGCCGAACTCTTGGCTCTAGACAAAAGCAAAAGAATTTATTGGCTCCTGGTACCTCTTTCTCATGGTTCAGAAAAAGAGAAACAGATTTCGTTCCATACTTTTCTCGAGATAGTGGCTTGGTTTACTGTAGCAATATCCCTGGATTGATGGAGGATTTTAATATACAGTATGACGGGAACGAGTGGAGACTTTTTATTGACTCCTCGAAAAGAAGTCTCAAAGCAGTGCTTCTGCCTAATGGCAGAAAGTATGCTTCAGTGCCATTAGACATTCTGTGTACCTGAAAGAATCTTACGAGAATTTAGCTTTGATTCTCACCCATTTGAAATATAAAGAACATGGATGGATGATATGCGGTGCTAAAACTGCTTTCCATGCTTCTTGGACAACAAGCAGGAAACATCAAGTACTCTTGCTTCGTGTGTGAATGGGACAGTCGGGATAAAAAGAATCATTGGTTCAAAAAAGAGTGGCATCAAAGGAAATGATTAACACCTGGAAACAAAAATGTAGTAAAGGAAAGTTTGGTTAATCCCAGGAAAGTCCTCTTACCTCCACTTCACATCAAGCTTGGCTTGATGAAACGATTTGTTAAAGCTCTATCAAAAGAAGGAGAGTGCTTTAAATATCTAGGCAACAATTTTCCAGGACTGTCGGAAGCAAAAATAAATGAAGGTGTTTTCGTAGGTCCATATATTTGGAAACTTTTTAAAGACGAAGTGTTTGGAAGTAAAATGCTTTCGAGGGAAAAAGAGACCTGGAGAGCTTTCAAGGAAGTCGTCACAAAATTCCTCGGGAACGTTAAGGTCCCCAACTATAAATCTTTTGTGGAAAACATGTTAATGAAATTCAAAGACTTCGGTTGTGCAGTAAGTTTGAAAGTGCATTTTTTAAATCCGCATTTGGACTACTTTCCTTTTTTGGTGCAGTTAGTGATCTTGGTGCAATTAGTGAAGAACAGGGTTAAAGATTTCACCAAGATATCAAAGAGATGGAGCTTAGATATCAAGGTAGATGGAAAGTCAATATGATGGGGACTACTGTTGGATACTACACAGAGAAGTCCCGCGTACTGACTACAACAAAGTGGCAAAACGAGCTATCAGGGGAAAAGGAAAAGAAAGAATTAAGGATATATGAATCCAGGATGTATTAAACAATGGTAACCATTAAATATTCTAATTAATATAATTTCTAATTAATATATATTTAGCAAATCATTTCCAATTGTTTGATGTATTAATTCATTCGTAAATAAAACACTTAAAAATATTTTGAAAAGACCTTCTTCTCCCCAGAATATATACAGTAGGCTTTCTTGTCCATATATTCAAGTCCATTTTGTGAAAAATCCTTACCTGATTGAGAAAAGTGGATGTCATATTTGAAATCAGCACACCAAATAATATAAAATTTAGTCATTACATTGCAAACACTTTTTATGACTCAAATTTTGCAGGCCTGCGTTATTCAAATGCTATTTGTATTAAAAGAACTTCGAAACATGGTAAATCCTGTGAAATGAATTTCTTTGTAGTCGCTTGAGTGAGCCGTAACTGCCAGATTTCTTTTGAATTTCAGGGTGCAGCCGAAAGAACCAATTCCAGATTCCAGATGTAAGAACACGAGTTTGAATTTGTTTTTTTTATTGTAGCCAAAGTTATGTTGTATCGTTGATGTATTCTTGTATTATCGGATAACTCCCAGTATCCAACTCAAAGAGTAAGGCTGTCATAAAATTTATTTCGATAGTTTGAGTCTACGTAGAGAAACCGCGTGAATATTTAAAAAGTAGTAATATAATTTAAAACCTACTACTTATGTATAGTTTCATAATTCCCTGACAATTTCTAGGGTTGAAGAATATTCAAGGGGGGGGGGGGGAGAGAAAGAAAAATTTGACAAAATAAGTTACGAACATCTACGAGCTGAAACTTCACATTAATTGCAAAAAGCAATTAAAACTAGAGTAGTAACATAAGGTAGTTCATGGATAGGGACAATTTAAGCGAGTAGTGAAAACAAGGGTCACAAGAAAAAAAATTGAATTTTGTTGAGGAAAGCTTTAGAACGTAAGGCTAAAGGGATACTGGGGAGGGGGGGGGGGGGGTGATAACTCTTCCAGCTGGTAAACCTTCCAATCTGGTAAACCTAGCAGGCTTCGCTACTCCTAGTAAACATTGCTACTCGCTTATGTTGGATTTCTGTCTGAACGCCCTTCTCAGTACTATAAAACTTTTCTTGACCATCCTGATTTGTCATTTTATTTTTATTTATTTATTTATTTATTTTCAACAATTTTCTCCCAAACTATTTTCTCTGAACCTCTAACTTAATTTAAGCTAACTTTTAAAAAAAAAATTATTTATTTATTGATTTATTTTATTTTATTTTATTTTATTTTTATTTAATTCACATTATCAAATCTACTACAATCTTGAAACGGTAACCATGAAACATCCCACTGTTGATACCGAGGATAAAGGTGTTTTCTGGTGTTATTATCGTTTTAACTTAGCAAGCAAACTGAACTTTACAAGTTATGTGAAAGTGAAAAAGTTGATGCACGCGTTTTCACAACTTTTCTTTCAAAAATCGTCTCTCTTGAGCTAGCTCAGTTAGGGGTTACTGATCCCGCTTGCAAGATATTATGTACAGTTTTTTAAAAAATTTAATGTACCCTGAAACCCATTCTCCTACTTTTACACTAACCCTGAGAACTGAAAAAAGGCAAATAGAACTAGGCGAACTGTTATTCAATTTCATTACCTACTACGTACAGATTTAAGACTTCTGTTTACACTATTTTACTACTAACAGCGCACAAGTGAAATCATTTCTCTGGATATAATATTCAGGGGGAGATTAAGACAAAGAAAGGTAGACTGATATGAATACCGTCATTAGAAGTGAAGTTACTGGTAAGAACAGATTTACGTTAGAAAAAAAGAACCATTTTTTATTTCCACGTTAAAATGTTACATCTCCCTTCATTTTAATGCTTGTATGTTTATTTATTTTTACTGTTTAATGTACGTTTATTTTTATTAAGAAAATAAAAGGAAAATGTTATTTGTTCCTTAATTTTTAACATGCGATATGTTAGCAAGAGTTAAATTACTTCATGCAGATGAGTGGCGCAACCAGAGTCCCACATAATTATTTTGCTTTTACTTGAAATCTTTCGTTTATCGTTATATCTATTTAGCATTCTTTACTTATCAGAAAATATTATTAGCTTTTTAAATAATCTAACTCGAACACTCTTTTCTCTCACTTTTATTAAAAAGGGTTTAATGTTTCCTCCTTGACATCGATTTGAATAAAGTCTTACTCATATAATTATGTTATAGGACCGAATCCTTACTTGCGGGCAAAGCAATACGTCTAGTGCTTTTTTTCCTTCCTCAAAAAGCCTTTTCCTGATTCCAAAATATTCTTTCAATTGCAAAGTAAACCCTAAGAATTTTGACTAATACTTCTCAAAGAGAGAAAACAAAACATATTTTTCCAATCGCATGCAAAACAGTTTGAAACGGGGAAGATATATCTTCCATGCGATAAAATAAACAAAAATAGAATTACCTCATTCTAAGGTAGGCTGTCAGCTGTTAAACTGTTCTACTGCTTCCAAATACGACAGAGGATGATGTTCCCTACAGAGTTCTATTTTTAGAAAATATTCCGTCCACATAAAAGACTCCTAGTTGGGTCTCACAGAGCGTCACATAAGTCCAATATTAGCCATTCATGTGGGGAAAATTAACATTCTCAGTTTACATTTACGTTTGACTATCGCGTTTAATATTAATACTTTTTATGATTTATAGATGAGCAACTAAAATTTTTAACAAATTTTTAAAATGAAAAAGAAAATAATTATAATAAAGTGTAGACTTTCTCTTCGTACAAGTAAATACCTTTACTGTTTTTTAAATCCTAAATCGGTGTTTTATTTGAATCAAAGTGAAGTAAAGTAGATATACTTATTATCATGTACCTCTTGTAAGGTTTTTTTAACTTTTTTGAAGATAATTCTATCATCTATTCTGCTGTTTTCCAAAATATTTTGATTTGAAATGTTTAATTTTGTATGTCAACGTCAATTCAAGCTTACAATAGTTTGTGGGACTCAAAAAGTTCATCATACCTGCCTTTTACTTTACAAACTTAAGGTACGAGAAAATAAAATTAAAGTGCAAGAAATAATTCCGCCTCAAGTTGAGAAAACAAAAAAATTAAAATCTGTCACAAGTTGCAACTAATTCTTATCTAAATTGTATCAGTATTTTATGCACGAACTATATTGCGAAAAATAAAAGAATAATTTTTATTCCTAAAATGGAAATAAACCCTTGTAACAGAGGATGTTAGGAATGTTCTTAAATTTGTGATAAAATACCCGAGTATGTTGAAAACTTTCGCGGTGTGGATGGACGAATGTATACCACGTTGGAAAAAATAAAGTTTGCTGAAAACTGTTTAGCTACAGTATGAACAGCACGAGTATTTTCCATTAAGTGATGTTTAAGAAACAAGACCTCTTTTATTTTTAAGCGTTTGTAAGAATTATCCTGAATCTTTCTGTGTAGTCTACTGTTTTTTATGAAATAAGAAGTCACCAGTGCAAACACCTTACCAACCCCCAAAATATTCTCCTTATACCTTCATTTGTCTCTGGAAAGGTTGGAGATCCAGGAAGAAATTCTTCCTTGTGATGATTTTTTTAATAGGCATTTTTTATGCCTATAAAGATGCCTAAGCCGAGGAATTCTTGTGACACCACTGTTTATAAAGGAATATTTTCAAAACTATTTATCAGTAAGAGACTATGTTAACGATTCATCATCATTTGTATCTTTGTTTGCACTAGAAATAAGTAGCTACAGGTGAGACTTACGCTTAAAATTTTACATCTGCTAATATAAAGCATATAATTTCTCAAGTTTTCTAATCCAATACAAAATTCATTTGAGAATACTTATCAACCTATCTCGTATAAGCATTACAACAAAACAGTCCACGAATACAAGGTATTAAAAATATTTTTTAAATCATATTTTTCGTCCATTAACCTCTATTTTCCTTAAAAGTGCGTGCTTTATTTTTGCAAATGATGCTGGAAGCAAAATTTAATCGCATAAAATATCTCTTCACACGCTTAGATAATTGCCTATCAGGTAATTTTTACTGAGAAACATTAAACGTCTTTAAACAAACTATCCTAATTATCGGTGGAGTTTTCAGTTTATCTCATGAAAAATGGACTATTAACCAAAGTTCAGTACTTTTAGTTTAGAGGACGTCGATAATAACCCTACCTCAACTGTCTGATGACTCAAATATAGATAGACAACTGTGATAGAAGCCAAATAAACTGCAGAAGTTTAAAATACAGTATTTTACAAAAACACACTTTTTTCAAGGGAAAAATGTCTTTAATATAGTAGCAAGTATTTCCTGTTAGAAGGTGTTGTGTAAGAATTAATGTTTCAGCTCTAGATTTTTTTTTCTAAGGAAAATAGTACTTACAATAAAAATAATGATTATTACTTCCTCAAAGTTAAAACAAACATTTCGAACATTAGAAAAAATTAATAAATGAAGATATTCCACAGAAATCTTTGAACAACCTGTAATGGATGTGATAACGAGTTTTAGATTGAGAAAAGAAAGCTTAAATTTAAAAAGCAATTAATGGAACCTATAAAATAACTCCCCTAGACTCTTAAAGGAATTTTTCGAAAAAAAAAGTTTTTAATTTTCTGAAAATATCCTTTTATTTTATTATTAGTACATGGGATCAGAACTGAAATTCCTATTATTTATTGATTCATTTCTGGTAAGATTTCTTTAATCAGAAATAACGAGAAAATACAGAAAAAGACAAAGCATTTGCAATTTATCACTCGTCTGTCTATAAGTGAATGTTATTTGCACGGGTATTTTTAAAAGCTGAAATATCTTTACTTATACAGCCACTACAACTCGTTGGACAAAGCCCTTTGTAAATGTGTTTTAAATGCATTTTTTAAGACAACAGTGTACACCGAAGAGCCAAAAAAAAAGGGTACAGGCGTGCGTATGCAAATAACGGAGATATTCAACCAATCAGCGTAACGCGATGCGGTCGGCAGTGCCTATGTAAGACAACAGGTGTCTGGCGAAGCTGTTAGATCTGTTCCTGCTGCTACAATGGTAGGTTGTTAAGATTTATGTGACTTTGAACGTGACGTTATAGTCGGCGCATGAGAGATAGGACATAGCACCTCCGAGGTAGCGATGCACTTTGGGTTTTCGCGGACATCCATTTCATGCATGTACCGTGAATATCAGGTATCCGGTAAAATATCAAATCTCCGACAGCGGTGCGGCTGGAAAAAGACCTTGAAAGAACTGGACCGTCGACGACTCACAAGAATCCTTAAAAGAGATAGACGTGCAATACTTCCTCGAATTGCTGCGGATTTCAGTGCCGGGGCATCAGCAAGTGTCAGCGTGTGAACTGTTCAATGGACCGTCATTGATATGGGCTTTCGAAGCCGCAGGCCCTCTCGTGTACCGTTATTGACTACAAGACACAAAGCTTTACGCCTCGTCTGGGCTCACCAACACCTCCATTGCACTGTTGATAACTGAAAACACGTTGCCTGGTTTGACTAGTATTGTCTCCAATTGTATCGGGTGGATTTACGTGTACGGGTATGGAGACAACCTCATGAATCCATGGACCGTATATGTCAACAGGAGACTGTTAAAGCTGGTGGAGCCTCTGTGATGGTATGGGGCGTGGGCACTTGGCGTGATATGGAACCCCTGATACGTCTAGACATGTTACGGGTAGATAAGCATCCTTTCCGATCATCATATACCCATTCATTTCCATTGTGCATTCCGACGGACGTGGAAAATTCCAGCAGGACAATGCGACATCCCCCACGTCGAGAGTTACTACCGAGTGGCTCCATGATCACTCTTCTGACTTTAGACACTTCCATTGCCCACCTAAATCTCCAGATATGAACATTATTGAGCATTTCTGGAATGCCTTTCAACCTTCTGTTCATAAGAGATCTCCACCCCTTCGCACTCCTATGGATTTGTTTGATTGCCCTGCAGGATTCATGGTGTGAATTTCCTCCAGGATACCTTCAAACATTAGTCGAGTCCATGCCATGCCGTGTTGCGACACTTCTACGCGCTCTTGGTGGCTCTACACGATATTAGGCAGGTGTATCAGTTTTTTGGCTCGTCAGTGTATATTATCTAATGTATTTTTCCACTGAAATAAATATTTTGATTTAATTTTTAAAAAAGAACAAAAAATTACATGATATTCTCTGTTACAGTAAAATTAATTTTAAGAAGTCGGATATAAATTTTAAAGCTTGACTTTAATCAAATATTTTTTTTTCATTTTAGCTCAAGTATTATCAATAAATTATATCTTACGTTCTGAAAAGATTTTAATTGTTATGACCTATAAGTCAAAATATATCAACTGGCCTTACCAGGTATTCTTGGAGAAAATAAAAATTTTAATGACATTTCTTAATAGCAAGAACAGTAGTATAAATATCAACTATTTATCGAACTGAGAGGTTTTGTTCTTTTTCAGCTGGGGAGCTTTAGATGCAAAGTCTCTGATATAAACGCGGAAATCAAGAGCATTTTCCAGGAGAGACAATCTTTTGAGAAGTTTTTAAATATCATCGTAATTTTTCTGTTGTATCAGAATTTAATGATCTTCGCATTTGAGATAATAGAGTCTAATGTTCTGCAGTCTGAAGAAAGACTATACCTGTAAGACCAGAATTAATTGCGATTTATACAACCTAAGTTGGATATTAAAAAGCTGTTATTTATAGTTTTATATTTTATGGAGATTTCAGAGGTGCAACCGGGGGAGGGGGGGGGGGCTTTTCTCTAATTTCCCGAAGGAGTAAAAAAAAATCCGGAAAAAAACTAATTCTGGAGTCATTTTTCATTTTACCGCTTTCCCTCGTTTGAAATAAATATTTGTAGTGTCACAGCATGCTTTCCCCTGCGATGTAACTGGTCGTTTCTTACCTCTGTACAGTGATAAATTCCTAATTTATGGATGAAACAAATTTATAAATACTCACCCCTTTGAATATGAGACTCAAAGACTCCTGAGTTGTTTAACACACGGCAGTATTTGCACGCGGAACATAAAAAATATCTAATAAATTTCTTGAGTTTTAATAAATTTTATAAGCAGTTATAGTATTTATTGTTTATTGGCATTTATATGTAGTTTCGGGAGAGAACTCTTGTAATTTTTAAACAGTTTTAAAGAAAGTTTAAAAATATGAAATTTTGGATTTAGTAAACAATAAAACTTCTCTACTACACTGAGTGACCTAAAGTGACACACTTCATGCAAAGGTAAGCCATTTGCTTAATTTACTCGAAATATTATCGTTAAATCTATTCCTTCTGAAATATAGCACAGCCATGAATCATTTTCGTTAATCTTTTATGCATCTAGGTATTGTCCAAATAAGAAAAACGTGAAGCTCTCCTTTTATGGGAGCTAACATGTCTGCTAAAAAGAAAATCCGTTAAACAACGTCAAATTCTCTCCAGACCAGTTTAGGGAGTATGCCTCTTCGCTTTTAACGTAGGATAAAATGATCTCAGTCTCTTAGTTTTAACTAGTTGTTTTATTTGAACAGAAGTTCAAAAAATTTGAAACATGAATAGTTAATTTCAGTTAGTAAAATTTTAAATATAAATATATTCCAAGAATAGGTCGTCTTTCATTTTTAATCCGCTATCTAACCAAATTTCCGCTGTATCAATTTTTGACCGCGCTTTTTTTTTGAATTCTTAATTTTAAAATGTGCCAGAGAAGGGAATGTAAAAAAGTTGTCAAAAACCTTCAGTGTTGCTCATGGCTACGTAATCAGTATTTATGTAAATATAACATTAGAATTAATCTTTTATATGTCTCCAGATGGAAGCAAAATGCGCGTTATTATAAAACTTATTACGCAAATGTTTACTCATATAACTAGCAATCAGTCTAATAGAAAAACTATAATACATGGAACGCATTGGTTGTAGTTTTAGTCTTTATTTTAATAATGAAGACGTTTCGAATTAATACTCATTTCTAACATAGAAGGGTTGTCTAATAAATTGCATGTTAATTTAACGTTTTCTTTAATATTTACTACACCTTTGTTGGTATATTATACTTGAACTTGGGTGACAAGTAATACCATACGCTTATACATAACACTAATGAACATGTACTATACGCACCTGAGTGATGCCTTTTATTAAGTACAAACGTTGTAGAACCTTGAGCAGCTGCGATCACAGGAAAGAGGTGACAGGCAATCATATGACCTCAATACAGGGGTTTTTAATGGGTCAGTTTTTTACTTCACGATCAGCGTTCCTCGAGAAATATGGTTAACTTCAGTGACTTTGGACGTGATATGATATCTGTACCTCACAGACCTGGGTACAGCATTTCTGCGATTACTAATATGTTGTGCTTTTCTACGAAAACGGTTTTTTTCGTTGTTGTTTGTTTTTGTCCGTTTTGGACACTGCGCCCCAAAATTCAAATCAAACCTAAAACGTATGTACGTGTAAGCCGAATATGGTGCAACCCCCCCCCCCCTCTTTCCAAGAAAGGAAATAAAAATAAGTCCATCCCCAGGCAGTCCTCTGAGGTTGTCAACATCTCGGTAAAGATGGTGGTCCAAAAGAGCTTGAGGGACATCATACATAACACTGTTGCCATCCGACAACGATTCATACAAAAAAATTCCAGTACAGATGATTGCAGGGGGCGATTTATCACGCGCTATTCGCCGGAAAATTTCCCGTATGAGTTCCACTCGCGTACACGTCAAACAAGTTGTGGTTGCAGTGATCTCTTAGTACCTACAATGGACTGCTGGCATTTAAATATATATATATATATATATATATATATATATATATATATATATATATATATATATATATATAACAGTTCCGTAACTGACATACAACGCACAGACCAAACCACTGGAACTAAAAGGGCTGAAATTTTGCATGGCGATTCTTCTTAAAGTGTAGGGGTGCACTAAGAAAGATTGTTGGAAAATTCTTCATAGATTTTTTTAAATTAAATTTTTAAGCTGTTTTAGTAACATTTTTTAAGTTTGCATTTAAAATAATAATTTGAGGGTTATAAAATTTATATCACGAGAAAGATCATAAAAATACCTTTAAAATGAAATCTTTTTCGAATCTTTACCTCTATTTTCTGATTATCAGTGAATTTTTAAAGATTAATTTTTAGAATTTAATTTATTAAATTCTGATCACGTGATTTCTTTTTCTGGTACTCTAAATAAATTTATCGTCACATCATACCAACGAAATAGACTAAAAAATATTTTTCTTTTCTTGCGGCAGACGATTGGACATTATCTAAAAAAATATTAAAATACAGTACAAATATGTTCCTCAAACTGTACTAAATTAACTGTACTATAATCTTTAGTATGTCCTATTAGATTTAATTTGAATATTTTCTTCTACATTATTTTGTCTATAAAATATCCCTTACGATTTTTTTATAAATGTATTTTTTTACATCAATTGTATACATTGATCGTCGTATTTATTATATATATATATAAATATATTGGCATTAATTGCGTACATTGACCGTTGTATTTAATTTGAATGTACTCCGTAGCGAAGTGCGGGTTTTCAGCTAGTATATATATATATATATATATATATATATATATATATATATATATATATATATATATTTATACAGTCGAATCCCGTTATAACGAACTTCAAGGGACCAAAAGTTTTGTTCGCTATATCCGGTGGTTCGCTATATCCGAACCATTACTAATAATGTTAGATTTTACAAAATGTGTAACTCATTAGTTGCTATGTGTATTCAATAATGATTTTTGAAAGAATGATAAAATCTATTAAAAATGATCATTAATGAATTAAATTGACTAAAATCGATTACATTAAACTAACACAATACTAATTAAATTAAATAAAAATGAAGACAAATGGAAATAAATTGATTTTATCTTTAATAGTTGCTCACTGTTTTTATACAGATATAATCGGTAATTTTCTGCTGACGTGATGCCGATTTCAAAAACATTTTATGAATTTCTTTGTCCAATACTTCAAATGACTCCAACACTCTTTCTTCCGATGTTTGTGTTGACAAAAACTTACTAATTACACTCATCGCTGCTGTAGCATCTGAGATGGTGGAGATTTCGTCCTTTATGTGCTCCTCTTCATCAGCATCAGATGCAGAATCTTCGATTTCAGAATGATTCATCTTAATTTCTTCCACCATATCTTCATCAGTCGGATTTTCACATGTAATGACTTCATTATCACATGTTTCGAACAATTGCACGCCACAATCTGAGAATGATGAAATTTTGTGCTTTTCTATCCATATCGTGATAAGTAAATCTTCATCATCTTGTTCTTCAACATTCTTTGCTTTTTCAACATTCGTTGTATCTTCAACATTCTTAAAAAGTTTGAAAATTAAAAAACATTCAGTTGTCGACTGAAAAAAATGTTCGTTATAGCTGATTCTTAAGATTTCGGAGGTTCGCTATAAAAGGATAAATTAGCATTAAATACAATAGGAAAACGGCGGGACCAAAATTTTTGTTCGTTATATCCGGGAGTTCGTTATATACCAGGTTCGCTATAACGGGGTTCGACTGTATATATATATATATATATATATATATATATATATATATATATATATATATATATATATGATGTGATTCGTATTTCCTCTCATCTTGTTGTATAATAGCAGTGTGAAAATGTGGCTTTAACATCATGAAGCGATGAACTCATTTTGGGCGGTATCGATGGTACGGACCATGGAAGTTCAGGCTTTGCCTGGAGGTTGTTTTCATGGCAGACATTAGGTTTTTTTGATGAAAGTGAAGAACTCCTTCAAGGTTACATCATATTGCTGCCGAACGGATACACCCGTTCATGGCCATAGTCTTCTTCAACAGTGCCTCGTGCTTAAACGTTGCATATCTACAGCCACTCCACCTCGTAGAACAATTAAAAAAAAACCAGTTTACTTACTTTTTAAAATCAGGGAAAAATAATTATTTTACTGCAGGATGCACTTTCATGGAGCATCTTATATAAAAACTGTGCAAAATTTTAAAAACACTCATAAATTAATTAATTTTAGTGTTATTAGGACGTAAACGAACGCTGTTGTTACTCGAAATGTTTAACTTCGTACAGCTGCGCATTTTGTAATAGAGTCGAACCCCGTTATAGCGAACCCGGTATATAACGAACTCACGGATATAATGAACAAAAATTTTGGCCCCGCCTTTTTCCTATTGTATTTAATGCTAATTTATCCTTTTATAGTGAACCTCCGAAATTTTAAGAATCGGCTATAACGAACCTTTTTTTCAGTCGACTACTGAATTTTTTTTTATTTTTAAACTTTTTAAGAATGTTGATGATACAACGAATGTTGAAGAAGATGATGATGAAGATTACCTATCGCGATGTGGATAAAAAAGCACAAAATTTAATCATTTTCAGCAATTGTTCGAAATGCAATTGTTCGAAACATGTGATGATGAAGTCATTGCATGTGAAATGCGACTGATGAAGATATTGTGGAAGAAATTAAAATGAAGCTACAGCACCACAAAACTTGAAGAGGAGGGTTTCCACAATTTTAAAGTGAACCACAATTTTGTTGACCCAGAAACTGCCGTACATACCCAAAAGATCGAGCGTCTGTGGGGAAGCGCAAAATGGAGAAGCAAAAAACACCGGGGGAACAGCGCGGCAGCATTTGAAATCATACCTTGCTGAATTTATGCGGAGAAGATTAAGAAATGATCCATTTCAAAAAATTCTGAACGATATAAAAAGTTTTGGCCTCCCCCGTAATGAAGTGACTGAAATTTTTTTGTGTATGTGTGTGTGTTTATTTTACTATTAAATGTGTTACTATTAAAAGTGTGTTTATTTATGTGTGTGCTTTGTTGGCTAAAAGTCGCCAACAAATCGCTTTATTAAATGTGTTACTATTGAAAGTGTGTTTATTTATGTGTGGGAAGAAAGTTAATGAAGTTTGTGGTTAATTTGTTTCCAATTTTTATTCATGTTAATTTCAGGGTTATATAGTTGGGTCTCTGAACTTAATCGTGTTCTCTCACATAATTCATAACCGTTGATCTGTCATCTTCCTCCAACGTTTTGTGTATGGCAATGCTTCCTCAAAATTTTGTCCATCTATTACCTATTAAACTGTTTTCCTAGGGTTGTTACGTTGGAGACTTTTCATTCTCGCCAATGTCGATACTTAATAGGGCGAACTCTAAATGCGCCCGGCTAATGGAAAAGTACCGAAGAGGGAAATAAATTGTATACTAGTAAGAGAGGTCACTTACAGAAATATTAGGTATTCCAGTCTACCCTGGAGGATGTGTTTCCCTCAATTTCACAGTTTTCTAGCGATTAAAATTTTGCATCGCACATTGTGGAAGACATGGTTCTCTCCTTTGTGGGTTAGACTGATTGCAGTTTGTCAGTCACGAGAAAAAAATTAAGGGTAATTCTTATTTTGGAATTTTTTTCCCGCCAGCGAACTAGTTCTCTATGCTATGCTAAGGAAATCATAATTAAGTCGAAACCTAAAACCATGGCTTATGGGTGAATGAAGGAACCTTATTTCCTAATTTCTGTCTTATTTTTTAGAACTTTGTACAATTCTGAGAATAACAGTTCTCAATATAAGACAGTATATTTTTCTGGTAAGATGTCTATACACCATGTTTAGTAAATGGGGAATACTCATAATATAATTTGTTGGTTTCCGAAATCATTTTATAGTTTTCAGGTCTTTACACATTCCAAACATAATATAGGTTCTGCTGAAGTTTAACCCTATGCGTTACAGCTGAGGTGGCTTGCATGTACTAGAGTCTTCACAGCTTAATTAACCGCAAAGAACATAAACTTCTCTTTAAAAAAACCTCTAATCAAGTCCCCATCCCTGTGATAAGTTTTCTTTCTGGTTCGTTGGCGTATTCAGTGTCTATACTAAGATTAATCTGAGCTACTCTTATGATTAATAAAGCTTCTCTGTGCTTCTAAGGTGTCACGTTCTATTTCTCACTAGTTTTTCTTCCTGTCGTCATTTTATGGGTGCCACAATTCTTAAACGTAGTACAACACTCACCTGGGACGAAATGAAGCTATTTTGGAAGGCAGCGTTGAAATAAGATATTTCTGAGTTAGCATTAGGTTGTTTTGGTGTGTAGTTCAGATGTTATTTTCTTATTTGTTCATCTACCCTTTGTTCAAGCACAATTCTAATTCTTAAAATAAAAGACGAGCTTAAACATCCCCAACCCGAAAAACGAGCATAACAGTGGTGGTCATTTGGGCGGAAACTTTAAAACTATTTCCCTATAACTCATGTAACTTGTATAAAAGACGCGTTGTTCTGCATCTTTAAGAATTGAGAAGCCCACCGTGGTTTTTCTTCAGTTAAATTCGTTTGTAGGTCATTTTTCAAAAACATAAAAAATGAATGTTTAAAAAAATAGTAGGAATTTAGATAGTAATAAATAAATATAGGTATATGAATATCTAGCATTTTCCATCATAACTATCGTCTTTTTATTTTTGTTCGTAAGCCATAATATATTTTAAGTTCATAAATGAATATCTAAAGCACAAAAAATAAAAGCAGCGTTGTTTCACACACCAGAAGAGACATCTGAGCTTAAAGTTAAAATAACTTTCTTCGCTCAAGGCTTCAAATTGCCCCGATACTGAAAATAGAATCAAAACACATTTTGGAATTCTTTTTCTCTCTTTCTTCGTCGTTTCATAAACAGAGATATGAAAAAAAATTGATATAAAAAGTAATCACATTTTTTTTCTTTCCTTTACAAGATATTTTTATTACCCATATTGTTAAATGCAGTGTTTAAAAAAGTACGATAAATGATAGTCAAGAAGCTATATTTTTTCTATGCAAGATTTGGTGTACATCCCGTATAAACATTGCAATAGAGAAATAAATTTATATACAATCTATTTTATTAAAAATAGTACGTTAAAATCAAGAGGAATATATTACTCGGTTGATTTTTAGTCGAGGGATTTACTGTGATGTAATTTAACTAAGTTTATAATTGACAACTACTGCGTATCAATATAACAAATTCATAGCTCACAATAGTGTAGTGAAATCCTCCGACTAATAATGAAGGAATCTATCCTACATTCTCCTCAGTAAGGGTTCCAGGGAATTCCAAATCTCGTTAGTAAGTGTTCCAAGAGATTCCAAGTCTCGTTAGTGAGACCTGTAGTATGATTTGATGGTGTAATGGTAACGAGCACGTTACTGAAAAGCTGGAGATCACGCGTTCGTATCCGGGAACCTATTATTTTAAAGTTAAAACAGACATATGGAAGAAGCAGAGAATTGTGTTATCTTGATGCAGGCGATAGAACATCTAAACTTCAGTATCGGAAGTCACACTTAAGAAATCTGTCCATGACTGTTGCGTAAATATTCAAGAGACTCTCAAATGTACTGGCCTATTGTTCTATCTCTATCAACGTATACTGTCAGAATTGTGTTATCTTGATGCAGGCGATAGAACATCTAAACTTCAGTTTCGGAAGTCACACTTAAGAAATCTGTCCATGACTGTTGCGTAAATATTCAAGAGACTCTCAAATGTACTGGCCTATTGCTCTATCTCTATCAACGTATACTGTCAGAATTGTGTTATCTTGATGCAGGCGATAGAACATCTAAACTTCAGTTTCGGAAGTCACACTTAAGAAATCTGTCCATGACTGTTGCGTAAATATTCAAGAGACTCTCAAATGTACTGGCCTATTGTTCTATCTCTATCAACGTATACTGTCAGAATTGTGTTATCTTGATGCAGGCGATAGAACATCTAAACTTCAGTTTCGGAAGTCACACTTAAGAAATCTGTCCATGACTGTTGCGTAAATATTCAAGAGACTCTCAAATGTACTGGCCTATTGTTCTATCTCTATCAACGTATACTGTCAGAATTGTGTTATCTTGATGCAGGCGATAGAACATCTAAACTTCAGTTTCGGAAGTCACACTTAAGAAATCTGTCCATGACTGTTGCGTAAATATTCAAGAGACTCTCAAATGTACTGGCCTATTGCTCTATCTCTATCAACGTATACTGTCAGGATTTTTAAGCGGTTGATTAAAGAAAATATTTTTCAAACATAAATGTTTATCTCTATTATTTTACGAGTTAAAATAGTTTTCTTATCACTATTTTTCCTTTTACGTCCAGATATGAACCCAATCCCAAAATATTATACTCTAACAAAACTATTCCGACATCCTAATCTCTTTCTGTGTGTGTGTGTAAGAATATATCTATAAAGGAAATAAGAATGAACCGGTAGTCTTAGAAAAACCAATACAAACCGAACTGGATGAAAAGTAAGAAATTCTATAAAGTTAAAACTGCCTCCAAAAGTAGACGATTTACGCAAATCTGAAAATGGAAAACGCAATTCATAGAATATAAAATTAAAAATCTGCCTGAAAAGGGGAGCAAAAAATTTAAAAATCAATAGCATTGTTTCTCCAGCATTAGTGTCAACGTAATAAATAAACAGATGGTTATGTTTCTGAATAGTCTGATTAATAAAATGAACAGACAAACAGACAATGACCCTTAACACGATTAAAATAAAAAAATACACGCAGCTTCTCAAAATTCTAGTAAAAATAAATATTTAATCGTATTCCTTTTATTTCTAAATTACACTTCAGATTTATATATTTCCTGTTCTATTATTTACGTCTTTTTCTACCTATCTTTATGAGTTTGTTTCCTTTTCGGGAGTATTCCTTTGCGCGGGATTGAGAGCTGTTAACTGAATTGACTGCTGTTAACTGAATTGTGGTTGTAAGAAATCTTGTGACTTTTGAGTAAGGAGATGATTGTCTTAAAAAAATGGTTTTTCTTAAACAACTCTTGAAAAATAATTATTTTGACTTTTTATTTTTCTTTAGTTTTCTCCCCCGAAATCTATCTATACTTAATTCAGTTAAGGTCACATTTTATCCCAGATGATGAAGAAGCTGATAAAGTCTCTTTTCCATATTCGCTAGTCTAAATTAAAAGTATATGATACAACTAGCCAAAATGAATGAATTAAAATCATACGTGAATCTCGATGTGGAGTTTTTGTGACAGAGCTCCATGCAAAACCTTAAATAAAAAGAAAACAAATATCTGTAACAACACACAGATCTAGAATCGTCCATCATGTGTGTAGTTTAATATATTATCTCCTCTTTGAAGGAATTTACAAAATGATAATTCAAGCACATTTTTACCCCGCTTTTATTTACTTATTTATTTTGTATACTCCAGAGAAACACTTCATCGAGAGTCAGCTAATACCAACGATATGTACATGAGAATATTTTGTTCTTCCCTTTTAGTCATCAAAACGCAAACAAACAGTATGAATATATAATTGAAATTTCTTTTGTTCTTTTAAATTGTATTTTCACATACGTTTGACAGCAATAGAGCGAAATTCTTGATTTTTAATGAATTTCGATATTATTTAATACAAATGTTTCTAAGGTATAAAACTTCTAAAGAAATATGATTCTTGGTTGGTTCACCCGAAGGATTCACTCTAAGGATATCCACATCAAAACTGAATTGTACTTGATCTTGTGAAGTCGAACTAAACGAACCTTCACGACGGTGCACTTGGTCCTTGTGCGTTTCCAAATGCCTAGTGTTGTTTCAGTCTTCAACATTATGTTTCCTACTCTGTCGTACATCCTTCAAGCCACCCACTTAGGACTTACTCAAGGCTGAAGTTCCGTGCCCAAACAAAATTCCCTATTTAGAATCTAGAGGTGTTGTTAGACTGTGGTGAAGGTTTCGCATGCTGTTCAAAGTCTCTCAGTAGATCCAACCGACAACGCAGGGGACGACCTAGCATGTTTGTTGCAAGAGAAATCCCTGCAGCTGCTAGTGGTGTGCAACGATAGTGCAATAAAAATCTTGCCAACCTTTCACAAAAAGAGCCTACAGAAATTTTCCGAAGAGCACTTTTGATCGTGTGTACTGCTCTTTCTGAAAATCCATTGGAATTTGGATGATAAGGTGCAGTTCTGATATTCACAATGCCATTCTGTGCAAGAAATGACTGAAACTCAGTACTAGAGAAGGCAGTATCATTGTCGCTCACCAGACTCTTTGGTAGACCAAAACGTGCAAACAAATTTCGGAGGGAAATTAGGATAGTTGCTGAAGATGTGCTAGGCACAGGAATCAATTCTAGCCACTTTGAATAGGAGTCAATTACAATTAACAGTATGTGACCTTCCACTAGCCCAGCATGGTCTACATGGATATGCACCCATTGTTCTTTTGAAACAGGCCAAGAGGCCTGGCTGGGGGAGTTGAAGCATTTTCTTAGCTGGCAACACAATTCCAAACTTTTGACTCCAGCTCTCGGTCTATACCAGGTAACCATACATAAGCCACTGCTTTGATGGCAGAAATTCCTTGGTAACCCATGTGAAGCTCATTCAGGATGAATCGTCGAAACTTCCGAGGAATAAAGACACGGGAACTCTGAATATGATCTCGATCTCTACGCAGTTCATACCTTGTAGACCAAAACTGGTCTAGACCTTGAGGTACTTCGTTTGACTAACCCTTAGCAATGCACGACCGAGGACTAGACAACAAAGAACACTTTTTATCTCAGCTTCAATGAGATGTGGAGTAACACGACTGTCGTTTAACCCCTGTAGTAGTAGTACTGAATCTGCTGGAGCAAGTGGATCTGCTATAGGAATAGTTAATGGCAAACGACTACATGCATCTGCATTAGCATGCAATGCACCCTTCCTTAATTTGGTTTTGTAAGCATATGCCGATAGGGTTAATGCCTAACGCTGAATTCATGCAGCTGCCACAGTAGGTACTAGTTTGTTTTCAGAAATGTTTAATAGGTGACGATGCTCGGTTAGTAATGGGAAAGTCCGCCCTAAGAGATAATTTCGAAATCATCCAATTGCATTCGCTTCTCGTTCACTCTCTAACGCAGAGAAGAACTAGAGTGAGATCGAGAAAGAGACATGGGTTTTAGTTTTTGGTGTGACCGCTTGCAACACCTGTAGGAAAATTGGACATATTGTACGAATTTGCCAGTCCAAGATCAAATCGCCAAAGAAGCGTGCCTCTAGAGATGTAAAAAGTGTACAAGAATGTCAACAAAGATGATTTTCGCATACTCTCTTTAATCTTAGACACATTGAAGCAGCTCCTGCAGCCAAAGTTGCGTATGTGGTTCAAGGTGTGAACATTTGTTTCGAAGTCGAATCAGGTGCCCCATTTACACTCATACCACTGGAAACTTATGAAACGTTTCAAGAAATGTTGTCTCCCTTGAGAGAAAATTCTATTAAGTTACAGTCCTACACCAGTCATGCTATTGCAATACTGGGAGTAACTGATGTCAAGGTTACGTTCCAGAAAAAGACTCCCAATTTACCCTTATTGATAGTGAAACAAGGACATGTTAACTTAGCGGGTAGAAACTGGATTCATCCACTAGAACTGATGTCGGTATTTGAATCAGTTCAGTTGATTCCGAAACAGGCTAGTGTGTCGGTGATGCAAGAAATGCATCCAGCTGGATAAACTCTGGAAAGTATTCTGAATAATCATAAAGAAGATTTTCTCAAGATATAGGACTGCTGAAGGGAGTCAAAGCACATTTGGCTTGCCGTTCAACAGCAGTGCCTATATTCTTCAAGGCTTGCCCAGTTCCCTACGCATTGCGAGAGAAAGTTGATCAAGAGATCGAAAGGCTCTTACAACAGGGCATCCCAGAGCCTGTAAAAACACCTGAATGGACAGCACCAATTGTACCAGTCTTGAAACAAGATGGTAGAGTCCGAATTTGCGGAGACTTCAAGTTGACTGTCAATCAAGCTACAGAGCTGGAACAATATTCATTACCAAAAATACAGGATATGTTTCCACAGTTGCCAAATGGGGATTCGTTCTCCAAGTTGGATCTCTTGGGCGCATATTGCCAAATGGAGTTGGATGAATAATCCAAGAAATTCCTGGTGATCAACACTCAACGTGGATAATTCCGATGCACGCATTTACCATTTGGGGTGGCTTCAGCACCTGCGATTTTTCAACGGGATATTGAAGTCTTGCAAGGCAAGACCGGCAGTTCCTTCTATTTGGATGACTTACTAGTCACTGGTAAGACAAGGTTACTCACCTAAAAAACCTATACTAGGTGTTGACTCGCTTAGAGGATGCTGGTATAAAGTTGCATCCAGATAAGTGTGAATTTTGAAAGGATCTGTGCAGTACCTGGGACATCGCATCGATAAATGGGGATCTCATCCAATAGAATCAAAAGTGGAGGCTATCGAGAAAGCTCCAACGCCTAGGAATGTGGATGAACTCTTTATTGGCCTTATCACTTAAAAAGGGATCACTTATAAGGTTCTTTTATTGCCCTTATCACTTATGTCAAATTTCTACCGAATATGTCAACTGTGTTGGCTCCGTTGTATAAGCTGTTAGAAAAGAAACAAACATGGAAGTGGTCGCAGAGAGAAGAACAGACCTTCAATAATGCCAAACAGGCTTTAAAAAAATCTCCCTTGCTTATGTATTTCAATAGCAAGGATAAAGTGATCCTTACATGTGACGCTAGTCCATATGGTCTAGGAGCGGTTTTGTCCCACAATACAGCCAATGGAAATCGTACAATTGCATTTGATTCTCGTTTCACGCTTCTCTTTGCTTCTCGACTCACAAATTTGCAGTCGGCAGATTTGTAATTAAATTTACCAGAAAGGTAACACTTTGAACCGGACTTCTTTTGAAAAGCTCCTTGTTTCCCACGAGGTTGCTTATTTCTCTATGTTGAATAGCTTTGCCGAATTTGGTGCACTTCCGACGGTTGCGATGTGCTATGACGATGCCGCGGTCCGTAAGTCGACAGCATTCCGCGCTCCCACTTCCATCGCGACGGCGATTTCGGTAGCTCGTGCAAGCGTCAGATCAGGCTCAGACAGGAGTTTTCGCTGCATAGCTTCATCCTGGATACTGAAAAAAATCAGATCCCGCAGCATCATATCCAACTAAGTGCCGTAGTTACAGGTCTTGGCGAGCCGCCATAACTCGGAAATGAACACAGCTACCGATTCTCCAGCTTGACGCCCGTGGCTGTAGAATTTATATCACTCGTCGATCTCTGATGGTACCGGGTTGTAGGTCTGATTCAAAAAGCTATTAACTGTTCCAATGCCTGCGATGTCGGCGTAATTGGGAAGAGCAAGTTCCTTAGAAGGCTGAAGAACCAATGACAGTTAGAAAAACTGCACATTTTTGAGCCGGATCTGTAATTTCGTTTGCAATGAAAAACTTTTCTATGCGCTCAGCACAATGAGTGCATGACTCTACAGCAGAGTCAAAAACGCCGATCGTTCCATACGGAGACATTGGAACCACGTACGGTCGTTTTAGAGTTTGAAGATGAGGTTAGGCTTAGCACGCCACAGAACTGAAAATGAAAACGAAATCGAAGATTTAAAAACTATGAACTTAGTAAAAAAAAGGTTGAAATACACTTCCATCTGGATCCCATCCTCGTAACCATTGATGTAACTGAAGTAGTTACAAGAGTTCCTCGTCAAATAACCCAGATGGATACAGATCACAATACTTTATTGAACAACCTATCTTCTTGCTAACTTCATTGCAACTGCGAGAACCCACAAGTCGACGAACACCACGCCCTCTCTATATATATACAAAGTGATCTTCTCCTGTTCTACCCTCTTTTATACAACAGTACCTATGATGTTATTTAGTAAATTATTTATTAAATAACAGTATTCACAATTACTCGAAACTCATAATTACATTCAACCCATTCAGAAAAATTCGGGAGGTAATTCTAAACTGAGTCTAACTTGAGCCTATCGTGTGAATACCTGTACATAATAAACACCTTTTTTAAAAATATGAGCCAGTAACTATTGTCTACAAAGAATTACACTATATTGACAAATTAATTATGAACATAAAACAGAAAAAGTTAATTTTATACAGAACAGGGAATTGCCCTCTAATGTCTGTGAAGGATATGAAGAAAACAGAACGCGGAACACATGACACGGCATTTGATAAAAATAATTTGATTTCTATTAGAAAGTGGAACGATAACTCTATAGTCACTATAGCTAGCAATTGGGATTTTATTGAACCTCCAACATCTTCCAAACGCTATTCTAGGAAGGAGAAAAAGCCCTTTTCTGTAAAACAACCACAGTTAATAGCTAATTATAATTCTCGTATGGGTGGAGTTGATCTCTTAGATAATATCATTGCTTCTTACCGGACACAAATTAAAGGCAAAAATTAGTGGTGGCCAATTTTCACTAATTTCATCGACGTAGCAAAGGTGAATGCATGGAAACTGTATCGAATGTGCATTGATCCTTCAATAAGTTTATTAGATTTCCAAAGATATGTGGAAATTTATTTACTTAAAACACCAACAATCGATGAAACATCCAAAGAAGAAAATCATGAATCGCTAGAAAAATTTAAAAATCCTAGACGTCCCATCATCTATGAAAAATTTATTTTGAACAAAACGAAATAAGATTGCACCAATCACATAATTAAGAGAAATCCTGAAAATGAAAGGAGACGCTGCAAACATTGTAGTAGCCAAACTATAACAATTTGCAACAAATGCTCAGTACCACTTCATGCTAAATGCTTCAAACCATTTCATGTAACTCGGAAATAAAATATACCACTTTCTGCCAGTGTTGCGTTTCCGCAACATTTTGTAAATCACAAAGAAATAAATATATTTTTTGGACATGGTTTAATTCCTTTAGTTATTCAATTATAATCACCAGAAATTGATTTTGTCTATTTTTGTCAACGTTAAGTGTGTACGTCAGGTAATGGGTTAAGTTGACGTTCTTCGGTATACATTTCAAGAGGTTTCACGAATTTAAAAATATTGGCTTTGAAGTAAAAAATCTTCGAAATTTTCCTCTATGGATGTTAACACGGGAACAGTTAGTTCTAGTCTCCAAAGCTGAAAATGGCGTCGCACTCCGATGGCATATAAAACGTCAATAATTGAAAATACTTTACAGCATGTAAATCCTCCCGGTTAATTAAGTTAAATTTCCGTTCAAAAAAGAACCAATATCTTACGTAGTCACAAAGCTGATAACTACCACAAGGAAATTAACAATTCTAACAATCCCAAAATGATTTGGCATCTTTTTCGTACAGTTTTTATATACAAGGTTACCATACAAGGGGTATCATAATATTCTATTTGCATACGGATATCGTGTTCTTGGAAACTTTTGGCATAGCAACATTCGTAGCGAAATAATATTTATTGTTTTTCTCGTTAAAAATGGCATATCCAGGCGTAATCTTTTCAAAAATCATAGATCTTCAATATTCAAATGTATACATAGTAGGGAAAAAGTCTCCGCAAAATAGTGGCCATGTTAATCTCCATAGGGTTTCTTAGTTTTGCTCTCCACAGGTCTCCAAGATGGCGCCTCAGGGCCTGTTCTCATAGAATTCGTCAGCGTTAGTGTTACACGTATTGAGATACATTTAACTAATTACCTACTCTCCAGTGGCTTAGCGAGAGGGGGGGGAAAGGGGGTCTATCATGCCCCGGGCATCACTCGCAGAGGGGCGCCAAATGGTCCTTTTAACTAATTCTACATATTATATTACTATATGTTTTTCGGGGGGGGAGGGGTGCCAAAAAGGTATCGTGCCCCGGGCGCCAGTTATGTTCTCCCCGTCACTGCTAATTACAAACCTCCAAACTCTTCGCCACGAAATTATTAAGGTATGTGATTGGTTAAAAATATGTCAATACGAATAACGCTGACGCTGACGGATTCTATGTGAGCAGGCCAGTAGGGCTTGTTCACACAGGAGTCCGTTGCATTGCGTTAAGGGAAAGATGACGTTAAGACGAAAATAAACCAATCATAGGCTTTAAAAATTTCATTTCTAATCGTTTGAAGGCCTATGATTGGTTTATTTTCGTCTTAACGTCATCTTTTCCTTAACGCAACGCAACAGACTCCTATGTGAACAGGCCCTTACTCCGATGGCGTATTGATCACCAAAAACAGTGATAAATCTGAAATGTACAAAAGCATTCGCACTTGGCTGCAATCAGCCGACTCTGTGCCAAATGTTTGCGCACATAGCATAAAACTGTCGATTTCCAAAGAAACTTTTCAATTTTCTTTAAATATTGGGTTTGGAACAAGGTATTTAAACATTAAGTTGACGTTATTCGGTATATATTTCAAGAGGTGAAAGAGATAAAAAATATTGACTTTGAAGTAAAAAATCATCGAAATTTCTCTCTATGGATGTTAGCATGAAAAACGGTTAGTTCTGATCTCCAAAGCTGAAAGTCAAGTTACATTCAAATGGCGTATAGGCCTTTATCTCTTTAGGGCCAGTTCACATAGGAGTTTGGTAGCTGAAGGGTAAAAGGAAAGATGGCGCTGAGGCGGAAATAAACCAATTATAGACGTTAAAAATTTCGTTGCTATTCTTTTGGAGGTTTATCATTGGTTTAAATATATTTCAATACTTTAACGCTTTCGTTACCGGACTCCCATGTGAAAAGGTCCTTAGTCCTGGCGTAGATTGGGAAATTTCAAGTAAGTTTTATTCAATGCACTGAAATAACTTAGAATAATTCTTCTTTTGACCTGAAGAAATTTCGAAAAATTATTCAAACCTGCAAGCTGAAATTTCTTTCTTTCTTTTTTTAAATCTTTTTCGCTTACAATCTTTTACAATACATAAAACACTGAAGTTGATTTCATCCATGGCGTACTTCCCGAGAAAGGAAAGAAGAGAAGTGAAGTAAATATATGATATTAAAAATTTGTTATTATGGATGATGTTTATGTTAAAAAGTAGGTAATAACAAATTACTTTCAGTGTTTTTTCTTTTGGTTATTACGTATCATGATTATTGTATTTTATCAACTTTTTTGTGAATAATTTTAGGTTTTCCTGCTATCTCTTCGAATTGATCAAAATAATGTTATTTATGTATCTTGTATTGACATTTTGGGCGGTATCGAATTATTTTATGATCTAGTGTCGAATTGATCACATAATTGTAGTAAAAAAAATAAATTAAAAATTTATTTTATAACATTTATAAGTCTTGTTAATCTAAGTAAGTTTATTATAGGGTAAAATAAAATTTGTTAGTATTCACATTTCTTACATTTACACTTTTCAATAAGTGAGTTTTAGTTATATGTATTAAATTTCAAATGAGATTAAACTAGCATTTACATTCCTGCTATAATAAATGAGGAATCAAACGAAAGAGAAAGTTAAAAAAAATTGAAAACTGAAAATTTAACCTTTTTTAGGAAAAAATACGCGGTGAATATTAATTCATTGCATATGATATATGCAGTTCAAATTATTTAGAGCACTCTTTAAAATACGTGTTTAAAATTATTATATATATTTTATTTTGTGGGAGTTCTAAAAGAATTGTTTTCTTCTAATAAATTATTTTATTTAATGATACAGTGTCGAGTCAGATTAAAGATTTTTGCAAATTTTCTCTTGGCATACTAGAGGATTTCAGTTAATCAGTTTTATGTTAAAACTACGTAACATTGAAAATAAATTAATAGGTTTCAGAGTTTTACAATTATTTCACTTTTTTTTTCTTCATGTATTTCTAACACGCTTAGTTTAATATTTCAGATGTTATTGATATTTTAATATGTAATTAAATATTGCTCTTGTATAAAAATTATAACCTTCCTCATGCCAGGACTCTACATATGTTCTCACAATTTTGTGTTTGAATTAAAAAAAAAAATCACTACTGAATTTTGAATGAAATGCCTGCTTTATACATTTTGCAAAATATGCAATTTAAGAATATTTATGATGAACAAGTTTAAAGAATCAGATAATGGAAGTTATTTAGGGTTTTTTTTTTTTTTTCCTACAAAGTCACATTTTAAAAATAATCATGTTTATTTGTGTATTACATGTATTAAATCTAAAATCAAAATACATTTCAAATATTAAATATATACTTTAACTAACAGAAACATTTTATTCATTTTTATACATTTCAGTTTTTATATTATTGAACTATTGCATTATTTTAAAAATTGTTTTTATTAACATAACAATGGGAATATTCAAATTTTTTGATTTTTTCCCTATTGTTTGTACTTAAAATTAATTTAAGAATATTTACTTCTAATTACTTCTGTAGTTGCAGGTAAATGACTTAATGTGGTTAACAGTTATTCTTAGCAGAAAGGTAATTTGAAGCCTGACACCATGAGCTCATCTATCAGTTTAGGTATGCTTCAATTAAGTATTTATCATAAAATTTTGTTCTTTCCCAATATGTTTAACTCTTTTGAAAAATTAAGCTGTTTTTAATTTTATTTTAGTGTGTTTAAATATTTCTCTTACATTTGCACTTGTTAAATTAATGTTTAGAGTTTTATTTTCATTCTAATATTTGATGTTTTATTATACAAATTATTTAATTAAAATAATTTATTATTTGATAAACTGGATTTAATATGTAGGAGATCAGAGTAAGTCTTATAAAATCGTAGTTTCATAGACTTTTTATATTTAACTATTAATAGTCAATAATTAACCAGTAAAAGACTTTGCATGTTCTTTTACTGGTTAATTATTGGCTATTAATAGTTCTTTAATTTTATCTCAAGTGTGTTCAATTTTCATTATAAATTTTTTATTAAATGTTGATTGGAACATTTTCATTGTTTGGTTTATTTAATTTAAATTTTATATTTTATATAAATCTATAGAATCTTTTGAATAATGAATACTATCAGAAATCAAATGTTTTAAATTTTTATTTGGCATATCTCTCTCCAACTGAAGTTTGTTTCCTTGCATGTTGTCATTCATTTCTGAATAAGTACTCTTCATTTTGTTGACAAATATAATCACCTTAAAACCATGAATATCTTGTCTATGTGTTGTGCCTCGTCAAAAATTCCCTAACAAATGATCTTTATTTTGCACAAAATGGTGTAAAATATTAAGTTAACATTAGACAAAGGATAACTCAAAGAAAACATATCCTTAATGTCAAAAGAGACTTTCAATCAAAATGTGATATAACTGAGTTCCTTTAAATTTATATGCATATATTTGATTAGGTTATGTAAAACGTAAATACAATTGAGGCACTGTTCTTGGGCTTCAAATGATTGATTTAATTACTGAACACAGGTTTTAGGTTATTTTCAAAGCAAAGTGAATGGGACTGTCGCATCCCCTTAAGCTGCTGGGTAGCAGCCATATTGGATTCGCCCAGCTCAATATAAATTTTTGGAGAAAATTTTTCCAATGATTGTCAGCTTGGATTTAAGGATTTTTTTGAAAAATTACACACTGTAATAGATAAAGAAATTTTTTACTCTATTATCTTTTTCACTCTTTAAATGAAAGGCAAATAATATTTTAAAATTTCAATTATTCAGGGGGAAAAATGGGGTATACTGTTTTTTAAATGCACATAATATACCTTGGAGGATGAAATTTCTTAAATGATTTAGATAGCAGTATAAAAAATTTCTTTATTACACAGTACAATTATTTGAAATAATCTTTAAATCCAAGTGCGAAAAAAATTCTCCATAGGTTAACATCAATGAAGCTATTAGAAGAAGCAATGGCTCTGTGTTAAAAATGTGTCTCACATTTGGTTGCTGCCACTAGGTAGGACATGTCATAAATCGGGTACTGCTTTGAAACAGAAACTGTATGATTTCTATGGATTTTTTGTATTTTTCAACAGAAAACAGGTTATTTTTTGAGTGCGTATATAATATAAATTTGATTATTTAACTTAAAAATTGTTGATTTTTATTTCAAATGTTTATTTGAACTGCATTTTTTGCTAACTTCACTAAAATTCTTAGAGGAAATGAATAAATAATGATACATTATTTTCTAGAACTAGTAAGTTGACAGAGTATGTAATGGCCAAACATGAGATGACAAACATCTGACACATGAATAGTCATACTGCATTGTAGTAACAATATTTATTACAAATTGTCCAATATAGAATATGGTATTAATAAAAATACAGATGAAATGCATTCTCTCCTGAGAAAAAAAGTCATTATTTCTGAACTGCTAAATAAAATTTAGAAAAAAAAATCCAAACCAATTTAGTTATTTAATTAAATGCTTGGTATAACACAAAAAGTTTGAAACTCTAACTTGCTTACACCAGAATCCTTTTTCTGTGTTTTGGATAGCTATAATTGTTTGATAGTTTCAAAATAATTGAGTTCAGAATTTTTGAATAATTGAATAATTAAGGAAATGAAATTAAAGAAAAGAATTGTGAAGGAAACCTGTTATGGAAACAAAAATTCTGAGATATATTCCTGTTTAACCAAAACACACTCACATGGTAATATAAAAATATTTTTATTTACAGATAAGTATGAATAATACATCATACATGAAATTTATAGAAACATTGAAACTTTTTTTGATGGAAAATGTTGCCTTTAAAAAGAAAAGCAACATTTTCTATAATTAGAAAAAAAAAATTGCTTAAGCATCTCAGATTACGCTTTTTAAAACTGGGGGTATTACTTTCAAGTTGGTAAATTACTGATTAAAAATTTTTTCAGCAAATATATAAAAAAAAAAAAAATCCCTAATGGCATTGACACAGACAAATCAGCCGTATTTTTGCATTTTTACAAAGTGTGGAATCCATTGTCCTCACAATAAAAAGAATCTGAACACAACAGATTTTACATAAGTATTTCTATTGACAACATTGTTTATGAATAATGAAAACCTATTTACATTTCAAAACTAATTTAATAGTGATTAAATTCAATATTAAGGCTTCAGCATATTCACCAGTTATATGAAGTTTTCATGGCAAAAAAATTATTAGTAGATACTAAGTATTTTTGACTAATAGTTCGCAGAGAAAAAATATTAATTTCAAGTAGACAAGTAACTGGAAACATTTTATTTTTGTGAGCAATTTAAAATAAATGATGGCTTTAGCTCATACATGTATCTTAATTTGTCATAACCACAAAATATGTTGAATAGAAAAAAAGTATTTCATAATTATAAAGAATCGAAATTAACAACATACTCTATTAATGTATTATTATAAAATGAAAATTAAATGCTTGATATACAATTTACTGTAGATAAATTTGAATAAAAAATTATACATGACAGGTTTTACAGATATTGACAACATTATTCATTGATATTGACAAGGGAATTACTTGACAAAATTGAATAGAAATATAATTAAATTTAATACCATGGTTAATTTTAATGATATAATAAAAGATATTCAGTTCAATTATTAAATTAGTAGAAGAATTCAATTCAAAAGTAATATAAAATAAAAGCGTAAATTTAATAATAAATAAAGATATCTATAATTTGGATTGTTTTCTTAATTTTTTAACAATAGTGCATAGTTGGGCTTTTTATTTTCTTGTTTGCATATAAAATGCATATGTGTAATAAGATAAAAGTTTACTACTGTGATCGAAAAGTATCCGGAATGCTTCATTTAAAATACATCTATAGTAGATATTGTCTGCAAACTTTTATCAGACATTTTTACTACTTCTAAAAACATCTAGCAATAGTCAGGAATTTATTTCATTTTATCGTTTAAAAGAAATTTGTTTCTAGTGAAATAGGAATTTTCACTCTGTTGATTTTCCGAAATGGCGAATGTTATTGAGCAAAGAACATGCATTAAGGTTTGTTTTCGCAATGAAATTTCTGCTACAAAAACATTTGAAATGTTGCAAAAACCTTTTAAAGACGGTTGTTTATTAAAAACAACAGTATTTGATTGGTATAAAAAGATTAAAGATGGTAGAGAATCCGTCGTAAGTCATCCGCGATCTGGTAGACCATCCACTTCGATTAATGATCGAGATATCGATAAGGCCAGAGAATTGGTCCTTGGTGCAGTGGCGTAGCGAGAGGGGGCAAGGGGGGTCTATCATGCCCCGAGCGCCACTCGCAGAGGGCGCCAAATGGTCCTAAAATAACTAATTCTATACATTATATTACTATATGTTTTTCGGGGGGGGGGGGGGCGCGCCAAAAAGGTATCATACCCCGGGCTATGCTCGCTACGTCACTGCCTTGGTGATCGTCGTTTGACAATAAGAGACGTTATTGAACAAGTCCCTATATCATTTGGTTCCTGTCAAGCAATTTTAAAAGATCATTTAGGGTTGCTACGTGTCGCCTCTCGAGTTGTTCCAAGAACTTTGAATTTGTTCCAAAAATAACAACGTGTTCAAGTGGTCCGAGAGAGGCTTTCTCAAGGCGATTCTCATCTAAAACGCGTTATTACCGGTGATGAAACTTGGATATACGCTTTTGATACATAAACAGCTCAACAATCAAGTGAATGGCGTTTGAAAGGTGAAACAAGACCGAAAAGACCACGTCAAAGTCACTCAAAAATCAAGGTAATGTTGATTGTGCAAGTGCCTCCGCATTTGAAGGGGGGGGGGGGGATTTGGGTACGTGGCAGCCACTCTCGTTAGAAGTGAAACTTCACAGATAAAGGGATAGGAAATTTGTAGGGTACACAAATGTTTGAAACACGTGTAATTATGAGTTGAAAACAGATCTTTATTGAATAGTGTCCATATCTTCAGTGGAATCTATGAATGAAATACTGGTTTAGCTAAACTATGATACTTAATTTCGGGATTGGAGTTTATCTAAATATCTACAAAATACTGCGTCGATAGTTGTTCCGGATCTTGTAGTCGATATTGTTCTATACTCGGGGCAAAGCTTAGTTGACATTACTATTTATGCTACAACGGCCAATTTACACCTGCAACGTAAGTATCTTCCCACCGCTACAAATGCGGATTGCCATATTTGGCCTTTTATCGCCTACTGAGGATTGGTTTTCCATCGGTTGCTTTCCAGCAAAGTGGGAGACAGTTTTGTTTTCACATCACAGTTTGAACTAATTTTCTAAAGTACACCAACATAAATTTTCGAATTGTCTTAATTCCTATAGAATTCCTGTTCATTTTATGATTTCAAATAGTATGTGACTCTCATAGAAACCATGCATTCTTATAAATTGCTTTGCCAATTTTTTACATACGAGAAGTATTTACCTCTCTTTAGGCATTAAGAAAATTATGAAGGTTTTAAATATTTAGGCTTTAAGAAAACAATCACATTTTTGATTTCTATTTTCCTGTAATCAATGTATTTTGAAACTTTTAACCATGCATCGTTCTACTTACTATTTCCCGAAGTAATGTGAGGGAGTTTCAAAAATCCTCAATAAAATTTAGAGTCCTGTTTACTTTTATAAATACGGGATCATACAAAAATTTATTATTGTAGATACAGATTTCTGGGTATTTGAGTTTTTGAAATTGTTAGTTTTTTCTGAAAGCCAGCAGCTCTATCATTCGTAGCGAGGAATTTTAGAATTTTTATGGGTTTCAGAAATATTAAGATGGAAGAATGCTTCCATTTCTTCAACCAGCATATTGAAATATACATATGCACGTTTTACACACTTCGTTTAGTCGTTATTCTGAATAATTTTTTCATCTGTTTACGCAGTTTTCTTTTAGACATTAAAAAAAAGAAAATTTCCTAATCTAATAGGTCAAATCGGCTTAAAGCCGGTCCTGCCCTTTAAAGTGTTATGATTGCTACACTAATGACCTCTTCCAATGAAAAATCACATGCATTTAATTTTTTCAACACTTTATAAAATTTCCCATTTTTCTCAATTTAACTAGGGGAATATTTCGTCAAACTCTAATTTCATCCTTTGTGAAATATCTTCTCATAACTTGGTTTTTGTTAGCCATATTATTGCCCAGTTTAAAAATTAAATGAAAACGTGAAAGAATTTTTGCTTAGTTGCAAGTTTATAACTTGGAAAATAGACATAAGAAATCAGCGTTTAAACATTTCAGATTGTACAGCAAATCACGGCAGTAAATATTCCAATATGTATAGTGTTGAAAATTTTCTTTCAATTGTTAACTGCAGATGTGTATTCCTCCCCACTTGTCTCTTGTAAACACTGCCTTTTCTTAAGGTAAACCATTACCCATCTGTTCGACTCTTCCTTGATGCCAATACCGTTATTTAGAGAAAAGTGGGGGATGTTTGGTGACAATCTCCTCCTCACTTTCCACACCTCGTGAAAAAAGACCCCCCCCCCCCCCGAGTGGCCACTTTCTGGTGTTGCATATACATTGGTGCAGAGTTCTCTGCATGCAGACCCCCGACTCCTGTCATCACATTAGTCACGGTAACATTAGTCACGGTAAGCCCCCAAGGTCCATCGTGTTTCTTGATCTAGTGTCCCCCGCCCCCATTGTCACCATTTGACCCCCAGACCCCGGGTTCTTTGATGCTCTGCATCCGGACCGCGAGGGGAGGCGATCCACGCATATACAGAGTACGGAGTGAACATCAATCACTGGATTCCCCAAGGCACAGCAGAGCAGAGTGCATGAATGCAAACGCAGCATGAGAGATTTTCTCTTCGGACTTTGGGGTTACCAAAAATTCATATCCACATTGAACGCCAGATACTCCCGCCAAGGAAACGAAGCCTTGTGAACGGTCAGATTATTCTATGACGTTGCATTCTCTCTTGCATGCTGTAATGCGCATTATTTACTAAATACATGAAACACCACATTTTTGTTGCTCAAATATGTCTACGCTTTATCAGTTAAATCATTATTTTAATGATTTATGTCTGAAATGTACGTTTTATCAACTCTGTTAATAGTAAAAAGTGCGAACTATATCGCAATGGCGGAATCATACTGCTCTAGCGTTTTGCCTGTATTCAGGTTAGGTATTCCCCGAGTATATCATTATTTATTTTTAGTTTCAATTTGTTATCTAAGAAGTCAATCAGCTGTTGTGCTTCTGGCTTACCGCTCAATATAATTAGTATTTCACCCCAATTTTTGTTCAATAAAGCGGCACCCTCTGGAGTGTATGCAAGCAATATATGGTGTTTAAAATCAATTATATCACTGATTCTCTTATTTGGTGATATATACACAGCCTTAACTTGAATTGTTTGGCCGCTATCTACTGTACATCGTGCTGCATATATTCCCCCCACTGCTGTTGTATTCACAGACAAGGCATTTATCTGTTTTAGCGTAAAATCCTCATGAGCAGTCACTGCAGTTGTTCTATCAGTAAAATTTTGATAAATGGCGACTCCACCAGCTCTCACATCCTGACGTTTAAATTTGACAACGCAATCAAAATTAGGTGCATTATTCATTTCCTCATTCTGCAACCAATGTCTAAGAAAAAAATCAGTCGTGTTGATTTTTGCGCTACTTCATCAATTAAATCTCTCGCATGAGCGTTCAAATTTTCACAATTCAATGAAAATATTAAGTCCTTCCCTGGTGCTGATAAAATCATTCATTTGTCAGCTGATGGGGTCCAATTTGTTGAGTGTGAGTCTACGAAATTCAGCTTGCAAAGTTCCCATGGAAGTTGGTGTTCTTCGTCCATGATAAAATGTGGAATTCCCTTCAGATGTCAGAATATAAAGTTCATTGATACTTGTGACTTTAGATGATGCCACAAACAACAACTGCTGTGATTGAGTCTTGGCATATTCATACACGATTTCGTCGAAGGTTCCTTCTTGTGCTTTATGTATAATAACTGCACAGGTAGACACCACAGGGAAATGGTTCCGTTTAGCCGCAATAGTTTTATTATAGCAGAAGATTCCATATTGACCGTAAATATGTCACAAACTCCTATCTTCATAAATGGTATCCGTGGTGAAATGAGTCTTTCGAAACTAATACCGGAGAGTCCATTGAATTTTGAAAATGTGGGAATATGATCGGGATTCAGGGCTTGAATACAACATTTGCAAGCCGTTCGATTAATATCACCTTCTGGAAATTCTGTACTCAGTACTTGCTGATGTGTGTCTGATATTTTTTTAAAATCATCTTTAAACCATAAACGGTCACAAATGCCACATACAAATCCAAAGGATTATGAAAAAATTTTTTATTAAATTCTTTATGTGCGCTTTGAATTGCTCTGAAATTTGCGTATGGATGAGCTGTGTTGGGCGAACGAAGCATAGCACTCGTTGATGCATTGTTACTTGTAATAGCTCCGGTGTAGACCGAAGGATAAGGATGGTAAGGTGTATCTCAGGATTATGTAACGGCACTCTTGCGGTAGCTACGTTTTTCAATGTCTTCTGTCTTTCTCGAAATTCCCTGGCACGTTGGACACCACTTTTAAGACAGTGAAGAAATTTAACTACTATATTCTACTAGAAACTAAACAAAGGAGTGAGAAATCTTCAAAACGAAAGTGGTGCAAAGTTTAAATCATCTTTACATATTTTTTAATGAATTTAATATATTTACATATTTACAAGAAGATAATAATAGGCTGGAAAGCCTCTACATTAACTAAATTCGAAAGAATAGACATATTATGGGATCTTAATCCCTTTCAAAGAAATCTACATTCTAACAACCGATTCAACACTCTCTATTAAGACAAGAACAAGCGAATTCTAAACATTTGAGAATAAAATCAAACCGATGGGCTTACAGCGCCATCTCTTGACATATTATTTCTCTACACACTCCCCACCTGAACTCTGATAGGAGTTCATCTACTCCAATACAATCATGAACAAAAAATTCCCATTTCTAAAAAGCAAAATTTCTAATCAATCAGATTTTTCAAAAATACAGTGCAAAAAAGAGAGAATAAACAATAGGTTAATACTTGAATTAAATCACATCAATATCAACAATACTTTTCAATATCTAGAGTATATAATAGGCATAAAGTTCTATCTAAAATAAAATAGGAAAGCGTTTAACAAATTAAAAGGTAATAGGAATTATTATTAAAATAAATGCAAATATAAAGAAAATTATTATTAAACAATTCAAATAGTGAAAGTTGAAACTTCAAACTTAAAGGAATAATAAACTAAAGAACATTTCAAATTATTCAATTCAATATTTAAGTAAAATAAAAAAGGATATATAAACGTTAGAGTTCAATATAGTTCAAGAGGATATAAGTGTTGTGCAGTTCGTTTCAAAGTCCCATTTCCAGTTTTTAATTCATAAGATCGAACTTTACCGTCACGTCCAGGAACGGCTTTAATGATTTTACCTAGTTTCCATAACAGTTTGTTTTTGCTATCTCCTTGAATCAGCACAACATCTCCTAATTTTAGTTCGGGTTGAAAGTCAGGATTTTTTAAAGAATGGGCGGTTCTAAGGTCTAACAAATATTGCTGTTTCCATTTACTCCACAACTGTTTTAACAGCAATTCTTGATAGCGTTTTCTTTTTAAGAGAGTCTTTCTTGTTGTTTCGATACCGATGATTTCAGCGAAAGTCAAAGGGTGCGTAGGATCAGTTCGTCCAAAGTTCAGGAAACACATTGGAGTCAAGGGTTGTGGCTCATCATTTTCATTATAAACGTAGCTCAAAGGTCGTGAATTAAGAACAGTTTCTACCTCGACGAGTAGAGTAGACATTTCTTCGAAGGTCAACAACGCTTTTCCTATAACTTTTCTCAAACAGTTTTTGACGGATCTTACGAGTCTTTCATAAAACCCTCCCCACCATGCGGCTCGCTCGATGATAAACTTCCACTGAGTTCTCTCTTTGGCAATGAAATTTTTAAACACATCATCTTCTAAAATTCTAGAAAAGTTCTCAACTTCTTTTTTAGCCTTCTTGAAGGTTTTTGCGTTATCAGAATAAATGATTTTACAGTTTCCCCTTCTACTCAAAAATCTGCGAAATGCAAGTAAAAATGATTCTGTCGACATGTTTGAAACTAGTTCCAGGTGTATAGCTCGGGTTACAGCACATGTGAATAATGTGATGTATGATTTTTGAGTATCCTTTGAATTCTTTACGTAAACCGGTCCAGCAAAATCAACTCCACAAACAGCAAATGGGGGTGATTCAAGGATTCTGTCTTTAGGTAAGGGCGCTGTCATCTGGTCTGCAGGTTTGGCTGAATATTTTTGGCAAATTAAACAACTTTTTATAGTCTTTTTGACTAACTGACGTCCTTTCGGGACCCAGAAGCGAGATCTAACTTTAGCCAAAGTTGCAGCAGTCCCTCCATGCATTGTCTTCTCGTGTTGTTTACGTACAATTAAATAGGTCAATCTAGAATTTTTAGGCAGAATTATTGGATGCTTATTACCTAGTGTAAAGTCAGAAAATTCTAATCTTCCTCCTAATCTCATGATTCCCTTTTCATCAATATATGGGACAAAGTTGTACAGAGGGGAGTTCTTGTCAATCGGTTTACCTTCTATTAAGGATTTATATTCTTCGGCAAAAAACGTTTTTTGTTCAGACCGAATCCAGAAATTTTCGGCTTCTAATAGTTCTTCTGTTTTTAGAGTTCCCTCAACACTACTACATTTTCTCAATTTTGAAACGAAGCGTTTTATCCAAGCGGTGACCCTCAACAGTTTCTCTAAATTACTATATTTTGATAAGTCAAAGAGGTCATCAATATTTACGGTAGTACATTCAAGCTGATGTACATCAGTAGATTTTTTCCGATATTCAAGTTTGGTTTCGTCAATTGTGTCTGTAAGGTCTAATTTTGGCCAAAGATCAGGAGAGAGCTGAAGCCACCGTGGACCTTGGGTCCAAATGGGTTCATTCGTTAATTTAGATATTTTCGTTCCCCGAGATACGAGATCTGCAGGATTGTCCACCCCTGGACAGTAATGCCAATTTTGAGGCGGGGTCAATTTTTGAATTTCCTCGACACGATTCTTTACGAAGGGTTTGAAAGTTGCCGGTTGTTTTCTGATCCAAAAATAAACAATTGTCGAGTCTGTCCAAAAAAAGCAAGGTATATTTAACTTTATCGATTTCAAAATATTGTTACTTAACTTTGCTGACAATAGTGCTCCCATCAACTCCAATCTAGGCAAAGTGAGAGCTTTTAGTGGAGCTACCCTATTTTTAGAAGCAACGAAGGCAGTTTTAATTTCATTATTGTTTGTTGTGAAACGTAAGTAGGCAACTGTACCATAGGCTTTCGTGCTTGCGTCTGAGAAACAATGTAATTCGATATTTTGGACATCAAAGTTCGAGAATTTGAAAAAGTAATGACGAGGGATAGAAAATTCGGCCATTTGAGGAATCTCCTCACACCAGTTTCTCCATTGGGAGGTTAAATCTTCTGGCAGTGGTTCATCCCAATCTATACGCGATGACCAGATCCTTTGTATCAAACACTTTATTCTAACAGTGAAGGGTCCTAAAATTCCTAGAGGGTCGAAAATCCGACCCAACACCTGTAGGATAAATCTTTTTGTTTCTATAGGTTTAGACAAAAATGACAATAGACTTCGAACATCAAAATACAACAGATCGTTAGAATTATCCCACGCCATACCTAGGACTTTAAATGGGAGATTTTCTTTATCAAAAGTTTCGGGATCTTCATCTGAAACGATACCTTCCTTTATCCACAGTTCATGTAATTCTTTCGAGTTAGTACGAAACTTATGCAAATGCATACTAGCTTCTTTGAAAATTTTGATCGATTCTAGAGTCGTAGTCAAAGTTTCTCTGACTGTCAGCTGACTTCCGATTGCGTCATCTACGTAAATATTGTCATCTAAAAGGTCCACAGTTGTAGGATAGACTTCTCTATATTTTTTCAGGTGGTATCTAATAGTCGCTGCCAACAGAAACGGAGAACAGTTCATCCCAAATAACACTCGAGTAAATCTATATATATTAGGGGGGATGGTTTCATCAGAGGGAATTTCGGAGAATAGAAATCTAGTTACATCTCGGTCTCTTTCATCTATGAGAATTTGTAGAAAGGCCTGTCTGATGTCTGCAGTGAATGCAATAGGATTATATCTAAACCTTAATAGGATGTCGAATATCTCAGGGTACAAATTGGGTCCTACATGAAGACAGTCATTTAAAGAATTCGAGCCTGGGGGATGCGATGACGCATCAAAAACAATACGTAATTTGCTCGTGGTTCGATTCTCGCGTATAACTTCCCTATGTGGCAAGTAAAATGTAACGTTTTCTTCACCTTGAACATCTGTTACTCGTTCTATGATATTTTGATTTAAGTAATCTTGTATTACATTTTGATATTCAAAAAATAGATCTGGATTTCTTTTAAACCGTTTTCTAAGTCGATCGAACCTTTGTTCTGCGATTTCCCAGTTATCATTCAAATCTGAAGTGTCATGTTTCCAAGGTAATCTAACTTTGTAGCGAGAATTTTCGTATGTTATATTGGATTCGAAATGTTTAAGTGCTTCATTTTCGGTTGAATCTAAATTTTCTTTTTCACTAATAAGTCCTGAATTTTCTAGACTCCAAAATTTCGTTATTTGTTTAGAAATTAGATCTTCCCCTACAATAACATTGAATGATAGAGAGACTTCATTCTGACTCTCCCTTCCTTGTAAACACCAACCGAAAATAGTCTCTACTGCGACAAGATTTTTATTCAAACGCTTAATGTGTCCCATGACAATATCATAATAATAGTCTGCTCCGATTAAAATGCCAATTGATTCTTCACTATCGAGGGAATCTGCGAGTATCAAATTCTTTAGTTGTCGAATTTGTCTAATTTCTTCTAATCTAGGAGTCGGAACGTTTGAGCCTGAAATTTGATCCGTTACTAATAATTCAACTTCTATTCTAGAGTCAGAAGAACTTTTATGTTCCAAACTCAATTTAACCACGTCATAATTTCTTTGAATAGGTGTGGTGTTCCCAAAGGTGTAAACAGTTAATTTTTCTTTCCTAGTTACTTCGAGATTTAATTTGTTAGCTAATTCGCGTGTGACGAAACTTTTCATGCTACCCGTATCAAGAAGGAGCCTGGCAAACATTTTTTCTTTTCCTGCTTTAATTTTTATCGTGCAGGTCTGCAGAAGTATCACATTGTTAACATGCGAAACGGCGGAAACAATTTTTTCACTTCGTGGTTCAACTTGTGTTTCAATTTTTGAAATTGAAGAAACCTCACATTTATCAGCTTCCGAATTTTTGACTGCCGTGTTTGATTTAAAACATATACCTTCATAGTGTTTGCCCCCACAGATCCTACAAGCCTTTGTTTGTCGATAAGGGCAAAATGCAATTTTATGTTTCAAAGACGTGCACAAAAAACATCTATTGCTCTGCTTTAAAATGTCTCTTTTTTCATTTACTGTAAACACTCCGCAGTTTTCCGATAAGTGTTCCTGAGAACAAAAAATACACTTCCGGTTTGGTAATGTTGTCGCAATAAATTCATGTGTGGTAACCGACGGTTTTTGTTTTGAATATTTGTTAAAGTCTTTTCTTTTAACATTAGAATTCCACGTATACTTTGAGTCAAATTTGTTATATGTGTTCTTGGATTCCAGAAGTTGTTTTGATTTGTGAGAAAGCGACAAACAGGAGATTTTTTCCCGGGATTCTATCTCAGTCCGTAAAAATTTGAGAAAATTGTCTAAATTAAAAGTTCGACTATCTATATTAGTACGATGGAACTCCAAAGCAATATCGTTGGGAATGGTTTTCAACAAAACCGGAATTAACATGTTAGAATAGGATTCTTGTTTTACATCGAGAGAGGAAAGACTTCTAATTTGAACATTTATTGTGTCATACAATTTTCTTAATTTTGTTACATCATTCGAGTTTTGTACAGGGTTTAAATTCAAGAGATTTGACATATGCATATTGATTATCAACTGGCTTTGACCAAATCTATTGGTAAGAATCTCTACAGCCGAATCATAATTGGATTCTGAAATCGAAAATCCATCAATAGAACTTGCTGCATTTCCACCTAAATACGATTTTAAATAGTTGAACTTCTCTACTTTTGAAAGCGTTGTATTTTCATGAATTGTAATTTTAAATGAATTCCAAAAGTTGCTCCATTCATTACAATCGCCATAAAACTTTTGTATCGACATTTTGGGTAATTTAACATTACTTTCAGATTCTGAATGCGAGTCGCTAGAAATATTTTTAGAAATATTTAAGTTCAATTTTTGAGATTCGACGTTCTTGAAATAACGTTTGATTTTTGATTTCGTTATTATTATTGTATCACTATATTCCATGGAAGTTACAATATCTAATTCTAATTTACCATCCTCATTTTTAATCAAACTTTGGATTTTTTCATCTAAATCCCGAATTTCTATCTCTTTCGAACTTAAAAGTTCAAAACAATCATCCAATCCTGATTTATCCTGGTCTTCAATCAATTTATCAACATTTTTAACGATATTCGTGATGGAAGAACGTAAAGTAGCTCTTCTTTTGTTTAACGCCTTGACATCCATAATAAATAAAGTATCAAAAACTTTACCTTTGGCAGTTTTCGCATAAAATGCTATCCAATTGCTTGAAAATATCACGAACACACAACGATTACTAAATATTTTTACTCTATACTAAACTATTAGGTTCCCGGCCGATGCACCATGAAGAAATTTAACTACTATATTCTACTAGAAACTAAACAAAGGAGTGAGAAATCTTCAAAACGAAAGTGGTGCAAAGTTTAAATCATCTTTACATATTTTTTAATGAATTTAATATATTTACATATTTACAAGAAGATAATAATAGGCTGGAAAGCCTCTACATTAACTAAATTCGAAAGAATAGACATATTATGGGATCTTAATCCCTTTCAAAGAAATCTACATTCTAACAACCGATTCAACACTCTCTATTAAGACAAGAACAAGCGAATTCTAAACATTTGAGAATAAAATCAAACCGATGGGCTTACAGCGCCATCTCTTGACATATTATTTCTCTACAACAGTTGTTTCGGTGGCTTGTTTGCACGCCTCCTGTCACGGCACTTCCCTTGAGCGCTCAGTTGAAATTTTCGACATTTTAATCGAAACTCTATCCACTTATTTTGTTATTTTATCCAAATATTCAATCGATTGTCAATAACTATAAGACTTCAATAATCTACTTGAACGATAAAATTAAACAATAAAGTACACTAAAACACAATAATGCTATTGGAAATGTCTATACAAATTTTCACAATTTTAAAATGCACCAATTAGTTCAAAAATTAATCCGAATAATTGACAGTTAATGGCACTAAACGTAAATTGCATTTTTAAAGAGAAAACTGTCGTTTCCAGCTTAACGAAAAATGCAGCTCTGTAGCGTCGCTTCACTAATGCTTGCCAGAGAGTGAGGGGTGGGGAACTCGTACACCGCGAATACACATTCGCAAAAGGGGAGCGAATTGTAGGGGAAACAGTGATTTATAGGTCCCCTCGCCGTTAACCCGAGGGTTCACCTCGCTCCCTTCAGAGGGCGGTTTTCTGACGAATGATCAAAGGGACGAGGGACCTTCTCCCCACGTTGGGGGGGGGGTCAAAGGGGTAATGAAGTCGGGAAGTTGCGAGCGGCGGGAAAGGGAAAACGGTCGGTCGGGTCGATTAGTCACGCTCCTGGAGCGTGACTAATGTGTCGCGAGGGGACGGAGGGGAGCTGATTCGCTTGTGTGTACATGCGACTGTACAGATCAGATGTCACCTCCAGGTCAAATTCTTGGAGGGAGTTGCTCGCTTCTGCTGCACTTTTCGTTACGCTTCGACTTACCCTACCGGCTATAAAGAAGTTTCACTTCAAAAAATTCTGTTGAATATTTTGAGGTACTCGTGTATTTTGTACTTTAGTTAGGAAAAAATTCCGTTTTCGTTCAAATCAAATTACTTTTAATCTCGTTTGAGTTAGCATCTGCATTTTAGGAGTCAAAGTAAAGACTTAACTATCGTTGAACGCTTAGCAAGAGCTCATGCCTTTCTCTCTGAAACCGGTTGACGCCCCCAATGCAGCTTCTGACCTCAATGCTACTCTTTAATTGAATAACTTTAATGCTATTTAACTGATGTAATGAGCGAAAAAAAAATCACAATATTTTCCTTGGGAAGAAATAGGAATTGCATAGACGTGATAATTGAGGGAATTGGGAATTGAGGGATTTAGGAATTATCAATTGAGGCGTTCCCGTTGAAAAGAGGGTAAGTGCCAAAATTTCAGAAGAGTATTTTTTCACTGATACGAGGGTTTTTTCCAAGACTAATGGCGTGGCAAAGGGAGATAAGTGCCTAGCTACTTTTTTTTTTTAGTAGTTTGGTTTAGTTCTGTGCTAGGCACTTACCTGCTTTTCCACGCCATTAACCTTGGAAAAAACCATTGTATCAGTGAAAAAATACTTTTTGGAAATTTTGGCACTTTACCCTCTTTTCAACGGAAACGCCTTAATTGAGGACGTGATAATTGATGATTCCTAATATTTAAAGTATAAAATTCTTCAAAAAAGGAAAAAATAGTTAAAAAGGAAGTCTGAGATAAAACTTGAAGCAGATATCTTTCTCGAATTCTCATCAACAGTTTTATGCCTACGAATTCATTTACATACAGTGAAATTTCTCTAAACGGCCATATTTTGTTCAGAACCGATTAAAGACTCCATTGAGCCATTGTTACGGAAGAAACCCCTTTTCTACGGCCACTTTTTTCGGAGCCAGTGCTGTTTCATTGTATATATATATATACAAACACACACACTGTGAATATTTGCGCTTCTATTAACAGTTTTTTTAAAAGTTCAATGTCATGTTGCTCACATTAATAATCAGCTTTTAGCTGAATTTTAACACCCACGAAGTTTAATTTTTTCGCCACTTTCTCGACTCGGTTGCTTAGGGCATCATAATTACTCGAAGTTGGCGAGGTGTATTTATTTTTAACGTCCTAATAAAAAACGGATTACGTCGAAACTGTTTTTATTTACAGTCTTCATAAAAGTCGCCGGCGTTATTTCGTGAACTAAGTTTTATTTCTTTTGAAATAAGGAATCGCGGATTTATTTTGTACGAGATAAATAAATGTTTGAATTTTACTTCACTTACATGTTCTAATCAACCTGACAAGATATTAAATCATTCGGATAATGAAGTATTCTATGTTTCAGTGACTGTGTGTGCATTTTTATTTTCCATGATTCGCGGTTTTTTAATAAGTAGTTGATTGTAAACCGTGGTTATTAGAAATTAGTATACGTCGGCTGTTGAAACGAAGTCCTTTCCAAACAATATATATATATATATGCGTCTGCTAACTGCAATAATATTTTTTGCTCGAGACAAATTATCAAACTGGCGCCCCAAGTAATGCCGAATAAAAGTCTGTTCAGTCTTTTGGAGAGACTGCTTGCCGCCTGTGTCACGACTGTTCGGCCATTGAGATTTGCATCGATTATCTTTTTTGACTGAATGTGAACAAACGTTCTATTAGCCATTCTTTCGCAAGGTTATAGTCTCTCTCTTAAGGGTATGGAGAATATGTACCTCCTCTCTTGAATTTTTCAGCGCAAAATATATTTAGATTATGAAACTTCAAAATCCAGCTAACTTCTTCTAAATTTCCTCAATTCATTTTGAGTGTGTTCTTATTTAGGTATTGTAGAAGAGTTTAATAATGCGTATATCGCTAGCATTCTGTCGGAGGAAAGTGGGATTGTTAATTGTCTATGGTCATCTTATGCTACACGATGACTAATTAGATTGGGACCCACAGCTTCAAGTCGATTCTGAGTGGCTGCGATCAGCCATGACAATTCGAACCCCCTTACTCTGATACTAGACGCTAGCGCTACCGTCCATTCAAAACCTGGAAAGTAAGTTGACGGAGGATTTATGCTTTGAGGGGGGGTTAGAAGAAGAAAAAAAAATACTTTCCCTATAACAAGTTTCAGCTTACCTATTCGAAGAAAATATATTGATATCTCTACATGCGTATTCGATATCTTACTCTGCCCTGCAGCATTCTGAATTTCGGGAGTCGTAGAAGCTAAGACTCGGTGTGCTTTCGATGTTATCTGAATGCTGGAAGATGATGAGAATAACTTTTCTATACACTCATTTTGAATGAAGTATTTTAAAGAATATATCGTGGGATGCTTAAATAAATAACGGTGATCATAATAATAATTAGTTTGTCTAATGTTAGAATAGTGATGGAATCCAAAAGATATCTCAGTTTTTTACTTTTTTTCTTAGAGATCATTAAAGTACGGCGTAATTGTTTTTCTTATTAGAGAGTGACACAATTATAACTTTTAAATTACGTAATTATCGTTGTTTGCATCAGGAAATTTCCAAAGATAACTTCTTGATTCTCGTAAACACATTTAATCTGATTTGTTTCGATTTTACGACTACTCTAATAAAATATCTTTTCCAAATTACTTTGTTTTAAATATTATTTCATCATTATAACCCCCTCTTTTTTTTTCTTTAAGGACTAGCGATAATATGTGTTTAAATTATAATGTCATGCAAAGATTCTCCGTATTAAGAACATTTTTCTTCCAATTTAATTTAGTTTAATAATCATTTTTTCAGTTTATTAGAAATAAAATATATCAGTATAAATTCAATGTTATGCTTATCTAACGATCTGACTTATTGATAAAACAGTAAGGTTACAAGTAAATTTCCTACAATTTTTCATACTTTATTTGTAGAACCAAAGCAAACTGAGAGCATGTAATTTTTGCCTGTAAAAATCTATATGCATTTCATAAGGAATGAAGTTTGCGTGTATTAACAAACTGAAAAAATTACAATTATTTCAAAAGTTTATTTATCACCTGGTTTTGAAGAACGATAATTGGTATTTTATGGATTTTTAAAAAATTATTATTAATACTTAGGGCCGAACATGCCATTTTTGGAGAACTTTATAGCATCACCTACACGATTAAGCGTGTACAGTACATCGCATCATTCCTACTAAAGTTATTCCTAATATGAGGCTAGAACTGCTGTATCTATACAATCTATATGAATAATGTTTACCTTTTTGAAGGTGTGAAAATTTTTTAACAGTTAGGAAAAACCGAGTAACTCCGACAATCATTGATGATTAGTTGATTGATGTACAGTCGAACCTCCATATATCGAAGTAGCAAATTGCGCGAAAAAAATTCGATATATAGAAATTTGATACATAGAATTGAGCTTAGTCTTATCATAATTCTCGTAAAAAAAATAATAATAATAAATTAAAGCTAATTTTCGTATACGAAACTCCATTTCTAATGTATATGCGAATCCCATTAAATGAAAGTTAATAACTAAAATATTAATTAATATGAAAGATTTATTGATTACTACATACCTTTAAAAAAAAGCAGACAGCGGTTACAACGATCATAGTTACATTCTTTAAAAAAAAAACTACGAATAATTTGCTGAACAGTTAGTTTTGCGGAAAGTCCAAAGAAATGTTCGTATTTATTCAGTCCACTAAAAACTTCATCAGGGACATTTTCCGCGAATTGAAGTCCACGACGTATTGTTTCAAATGCCAAAAATTGGGAGATTTTATTGGAGTGGAATAAAATCTCCCAATTCGTCTTGAAAAAAGCTTCGATATATAGAGATTTTTTCGATGTATAGAAACAATTTTTCTATGTAATGAACATGGAGATTTGCTAAGAGTTCGATATATAGAAAATTTCGATATAGGGAAGTTCGATATATGGAGGTTCGACTGTATTTAGATACACAAAAACCTTAATTGGATGATTCACTGTCTCTCTCATTCTCTGAAAGAACTCGGTTGGGGACAAGTTCTATTTAACTTTAAAGCAGCCCATTCGGATAATGTTCTGTACTGCATAGAAATGACCATCTGAAAGGCTTTGTATACTTGAAACTTATAGACGCTATTTCTTAAATTCGAAATTCTTCAAAAATTAATCAAGTTTGTATTATTCACATGAACGTTTGATTGGTATGTGTTTGATTCACTGTACGAAAAAAAAAATTGCTGACTAGCATCGATTTATGGCATTGATCAATCAATTTGTGTGGGTATCCCTTTTCAAGCCGTGTTCTTGTGGATGCTTGTATAAAACTTGTGGAGTAGTATAAATTTGTAAAAACAGCTCCTTAACCTATCAAAGGAGATCTATCAAGGAGCTCCTTAACAGCTCCTTGATAGAAATGTTTGTAAACACCTTGTATATAGTATGCAAGATCGATTGTACGCTGTTATTAAAGCTAAAGGGGATGCTACAAAATATTAACTACCATTTACTTCATATTCATAAGTTAATATTTTTCGTAAAATTAAATATTCTAATATTTTGAACCAATCTAAATTTTATTCTAATATTTTGATGTGTTTCAGAAAGCTGTTGTATACCTAATTTATTATATTTTATATTTTGTAAATGTTAAAATCTTATCTAAACGTTCCAGATTTAATTTTTAAGAAATTTAATTGCATTTACTTAGTATCAAAAATAAATAAATGGAAAATAATTTCTTTCTTATTACTTTTTCTCAATTATTCTAATATTTTGAATATGAGCTGTAGAGCCAGTTACACTGTAGTTTCGGGAAATACAAAACATTATCAATTTAAGAGACGAAGTCTACCGTGTATTACATATTACTCCATATGCAGTCTGCTTTAAAATGGAAAGAGTGCAAGACATAGAAAGGGAAAAGTAATGAAATAAGTTTATGACATGCATATTCGTCGAGTTCTGATCCATCAGAACGCTATTGCTTGCTTTCGAAAAATGACTAGATTTTGAGTTGTTGTAAAGTAAAATATTGAAGTCTAGAGATTTGAAACGCACGAATTTAGAATTGCACTCCACTGAGATATAAATCTTAGTTTCTGGTAATTACTTTTAATACTGCACTTCATATTTCCACCATTAATGTAGTTTTTGAACAAGCATATCAAAATGCAAATATACACCAATAAATAATTTTACCTTGGAGCTTTTTGTTAAGAATAAAAAGACTTTCATGAAGCGGTTGACAGAAATAAATAAATTGAACGCACAGTGAAGATTTTGTTATTGTCGATACAGATGAAGATGAACTTTGAGACAGACGAAACGGATATATACTGCCGTCAGCGAAAAAGTTGAAGGAGCCTATAGGTACTGAGATTGGAAAAGAGGAATATCTTCGTTTACGTAGAGGAAGAAAGTGGGTGCAAGTCCTTTCTGATTCTGAAGGTGACCTGGATTTCTATTGACGGAAAAATCTGGATAAAATTTCAAGACGTCTCCATACCTAGAAGTTTACCATGTCATAGCATTTTTAAAGTGTCAGAACTCATGAGCAATGCTTACTAAAACATGGCAATAGGACCTCATTTTCACTGCTAACACTAGCCAACAGTGAAAATGTAACTGGAACGAAACCTGTTGTTATTTTCTAAATCAACCACGGTGATTACGGAAACGACCATGAAAATTAGCTCCAATTAGCTCTAGTTTCCAAAATATATTTTCTTATACAGTAAGTGACGAGGGCGGCAGTGATTCCAGTGCTACCCCATCACCTTCAAAACCGAGTCCATCGAAAAATCCTGATTTTCTGTGTAAGGAGGATTCTACACTACAGCATAAAATCACTGAGCTGAATGATCTACAGATCTAGAATTACATAAAGGTAAAGCAGAATTGTTGGCGTCTATACAACAGCAGTGGAATTGTCTTGACCAATTGGTAAATGTGACTGCGTTCCGTAACCAAAATACTCCATTCCTTCCATTTTTCAAAAGTGAAAATAACTTGATATTTTGCAGTAATATAAAGGGAAGCTCTGAAAATTGAGTACAAAACTGATAAATGGAGATTGTTCATAGATTCTTCAAAATTAAGTCTAAAGGCTGTCCTACAACTTGTTTCCATCGGTTCCGATTGGTTATGCAGCTTTCATGAAAGAAACGTATCTAAGCATGAAGCAACTGTTATGGAGAGTAAGCTATGACAAGTTTAAATAGCAGATTTCCGGTGATCTCAAAATCATCGCTATATTACTTGGACTACGACAGGGTTACACCAAATTCTGTTGCCTCTTTTGTGTCCGTGGGACAACCGTGCCAAGGCACGTCACTACAAACAGAAAGATTGGCCTATGCGTTGTAACATATTCCGTGCTTGGTGTCAAAGCCGACACGCTAGGTAGCGTCACACCGGTTATGTATAGTGATCAAACAGCTTGCTAATAAGAACTCTGTTACACTAATATCGATTTATTTGGAATATTCTGGATTAAAATATTTCACGATTAGGTCGTGTTCTGGAACATCAATTATACACTAGTATTGCCCGTTGAAGTCTGCGACGCACGTTGAAAATAGTCCATTCGGCTGGCTGGATGCACTGTCGCTACGGATCGTCGATCAGGCCTTCAGGAAATAAAGCTCTAATCGCAGAAGTCTCAGTTGCTGGAAACGGATCCCACTCGTCGGAACCGGCTGGAATGAGGCGAACTCGAACTCCAAGCGTAATTCGATCTATTTATCACAGAGTAGTGGACGGCTCGTCCCACACTCTCACCAAAGAACTCTAAACGACCCTTCTCAGCGAGAAAGAGGTCTTCACCTTTCGGAAACAGGATCGGGATCGGCCTAGGATCTGGATCAGATCCAACAGCAAAACCAGTCTCCGACTCTCCTCTCCTCTCGTCTCGTCTTTGTAAAAATCTCCTGCATCCGCTTTTAAATCTTTTTTCCCTGGCGGGATCTGTAACAACCCCGCGCCTTGATCTGGGCTCATAGGCCCTTGGCTTTGACCCGTGTGCAAAACGATACCTGTTTTTCACATCGTTATCGCACGGGTGGATCATTACGGCCTTTCATCAGGAGGATGGTCTGCTTTTGTTACGCTTTTGTGTTATAGTGTCTACGCTCGAGACATCGTGGCGACTCGCTATTGTAAGTCGCTCCTCACCTGCGGGTCGAACAGCTGACTCTTTTGTAAGCCACCCCTCGCTCGAGGAAAAATATTGCATCTTCGCAGTTCGCCGATGGGCTTACTCTGTTTCAAGCCGAGGTTAATAAATTTCCTGGGCCATGAGGAGGGGAAATGTCACAGCGTCAATCAATTCGACCTGGAGCACATATTGATGTCGATGCACGTGTCGAATCCAGCAAAGTAATACTCCGTGCTCTTCGTGGGAAACTGGGCCTTATGAAAAACTTTGTAAATGCCATGTATAAGACTTGAGAACCATTTTCCACGTCTCAGTGAAGCCAAAATAAAGGAGGGGGATTTCGTTGGTCCACAAATAAACTGTTCCAAGATGAACATTTCAATAATATTCTCACATGTGATGAGAAGTTAGCCTAGGATGCCTTTTTTCAAGTGTCCACGGACTTCCTTGGGAATAAAAAGGCAGAAAACTAAGGATCGTGTGGAAAATATTCTGCAGTGCTATTATAGACTAGGTTGTAACATGTCCTTAATGTTATATTTCTTACATTCACACTTGGATTTCTTCCCCGAAATCTGTGGTGCTGTTAGCGACAAGCATGGGGAACAAATTTCGGATATGGAAGAAATATGTCGGGGAAAGTGGAGTGAATCAATGTATCCGATTACTGCTGGACATTTTTCAAAGAATCACCAGCAACCGAATGCAAACGGCAGGCAAAGCGATTGTGCCATCACTGGCCTTTCTTCGAGGGAGATCAACAAGCTAAATACATGTATACGTTTATAAGGGCAATTCTGAAGACTTGAAATAGTAACTAATAAACTAGACCTAAACTTGCATTTTCATGATCATTTTCGTGTTCGGCACCCTCGAAAACAAAGTTTAGCTGTTTTCATCAGTTACCAAAAAAAAAAAAGGTAAAATTTTGTTGGCTAGTGTAATCGGCCATTCAATCATGGAACTTAGAACATACACAGAAGCAGAGACGTGTCGAGTTTTCGGGTTTTTATATGGGGCGTACGAAGTGAAAAATTTTAAATTTTCATAGTCGTGATCTAGGGAGAAAATCTGTCCCCCCCCCCTCATTAGACTTCAGCTGTAAAAGAAATAACCTAATCTTTAAGTGGTAAAAATCGCTGAACGAGTTATGCTTGACCAATGCCACTGGAATTCCGGGAGAGTGCAATTTTCTTGTTTATTTGACTTAAAGCTGGGTCAATTTTTTTTTATGTGTAGGAAAATCAATAACGGTTTTTGCTCGTCTAATAATTAAATTGCGCCGTCACTACGGTTGAGTGTATGAATCATTGGAAAAGGTCAAGAGGTAAGGAGGGCTCAGGTTCTGACTGACAAAGTGATACTATCCCCAGGAGATGGCTGGAACTTCGATTTCTAGGTGCAGATTGAATCCTTGTTTCGTTGTCGTACTGAATGTATTCCAAATGTGTAAGATATTCTGCAAAGCTGTTATAAATGCTTTTAAATGATGGGGGAATTGCTATTAGAAGATCCGAAGATTCAGGAAGTGCAACCTCTTTCAACACTCCATACAAGCTCACGACCCTTCATAACAGAGTTATAAAATGAAAAGAAATTAAAATTGTTTGGTTTTGAGAAGTAGTATTGTTTTTCGGGGGTGAAACTGGGGCTAAAATCGGATGTATAAAATGAAAGAAATTTCAGTTAGAGCTATCGTCAGCTCACAGAAACCCGAATTTCTTCCTCAGATTCGGGAAGAAAATAATTCCTTGCGCTACTCATTTGGATTGCAATTAAAGGAAAGACATATTTTCGACTGAAGGGCTGTTTTCAGATTTTTCCTCAAGATAACTAATTCAACATATATTTTGCTTAGTTTTTGTATATTATAATTTATTTTTAAGTTTCTGAATTTGGCAGGATTAAAAGTATTGTGTTCTTAATCTTGCATTATTTTCGAATTTTAAGCATGGTATTTTTTAATTTTTCCTGAAATATGATGAAATTTTCCTCAAGCATTTTACCTAATAATTTTGCTGTTCACTTCATATTGACCGTGAATGTTTAAATTTAAGCTACTGAAAATTTTTGTGTTATACCAGGAGTCACAAATTTTAACCATTTATGCTACCAGGAATTTTCTTTCTTTTTCAAGCTTGGTTAGGTTACCCAATTCAATTATGTGCTGTAATTCTACTGAGACCATTCCCTCTAGTCAATTCGCTGTTGAAACAGCACTTGACAAATACGAAAAGAAGACATTCTTGAAAACTAATTTCGATATATATACTTATCGAAATACTTTTACAGATATAATGTGTGTGAGTGTGTTTGTTGTATAGTTAATACTTTTGCTTATAGTATGCATTTCATATTTTAGCCTTCTAGATTTTCAATGCTAATCAATTTTAACTTCATTGTGTTAGAATTGGTATCAATATCGACTTCCTGTTTAAAAATTAAATGTAAGTTCTCATTAATTTTTTCCTTCTCGTAACTTTGATGAAATATGTATGATTTCGACTTCTGAATGCTAGAACATGTACACTGTGCATTTCCTCATATTTTCCCATCTACTGTGCCGAAAGAATGTTTTTGTTTAATAATGAAAAAAGTTGAAAATCTTCGCGGTATTTCCTGTTCTAAAAAGTCCAACGCCTTGTTTATCGATTTTGTCTCTGAATAATGTCATGTGAGCAGTTAGGCATTGGTCCCTCTTGCTCACGTGACCTCTCGGTTTATACCCGCAACGCAAAAGACTAGAGAGAGTAAGATGGATACACATTTTGTTTGCGATGAATCTCCTCAACAATTTCAAAGCTCATCCTTTTATTTCCAATGATAGCCAAAGATGGTATTAAATCGTAAGTTCGATTCCATTTCAATTTTTATTGTTTTTGATTATCGGTGCAGCATTTACTGCTAGTGTTTGCATTCAAACGTTAAAGATCTAACTAATAACGCGTGCTTCACTGTAAGGTGAGTGCCTTTGCAGTGAAAATAATTCAAAGGGAAAATGCATTAACTTGTCGTTTTAAATTAGTACTTCAGTTTTGAAACTGCAGTTCAATTTAATATCGCTTGTAATATTTTTTGTTACCTGTATTTACGTTCGAGAATATCAATTCTTATCAGCATTTGTGTATTTCTCTCATGCATGCTCGTGAATTTTCTCCAACGAGTATATTTCTTTATCTGTTTGGAGAAACTTTTTCAGCTTTGCATTTAGATTTTACGTAGAGTATTTTTAATTTCTCTATCTACCCTAATTATGTAATTTTTATTATTAAAATGCTGTTATTGAATTGTACGTTTACATTTTTTTACATGATATCTTTTCGCTGAATTTGTTTTCCCGTTGGGGAAAAAGAGTAGAATTAAACGAAAAATATTATATTGATCAAGCTCCCGATTTATATATGCATATTTATTTATGTTGATATGAAATAAATTTGATTTTTGCTTTTTGGTGGGCTTTGTTTATAGTGTAACAATGCTTTGGTTATAATCTTCATTTCTATACAATCATAATCACGTGTATTATTTATATGTTTTTGATGCTGAAATTCCTCTTCCAGGTTTCAGTCTTGGTGAAGATATATTAAAATTTTCATATGGCGGGTCATCAAAAATTTATTTGCTTAGATTGTTGCACCCTAAAATTTTTTTAAGAATTATGGTTGACAGAAATGGGTGAAAACGGTCAATACTGATTTCTGCATTTGATTAGCATGTGTATATTAATTTCTTGTGAGATTTCTTGCCTTGTTTTGTAGTCGCATGGAATATATAAGTATTTTACCTTTTATTACGTTGCATTGGAAATATTTACTTTATTTAAAGGTATTAAGTAATATCAACTTCTAATCAGAGGTTTTCTGTTGACACTTTTTATTCCAATGGCGGAAATATCAGTAAATAAAAACTTCCGTGTCGATGTGGCTTAAGATTTCATAACTTCTAAAGTTTGAATAAATTGTGTCTCTGCTATCTTTTCTCTAAGTAAAAAATGATTGTGTTTTAAAATTGCGTGATAAAAACATCTCTTGTTAACGGAGCAGAAGTGTCACATATTTGTGTGTGGATTGCAAGAATGTCAGAGAGCGATTAGAGATTATTAGTAATATTATTATTATTTTGTATGTGTGATAAATGTTAATTTTATCAGCGAGTTAAATAGCTGATAGTTTTAATATTTGTGATAATCTGTGCTATTACATGTCTGTAATAATTCCTAGTTTTGCACCACTTTCATTGTAAAGACACATGCTTACTTAAGCGGATTCAAACTTGCGATTATAATTTCGTCCTGTTTGTGTTAATGGAAATTTAAACCGAAACTTCGAAATTCGGGAAAATTAAAAATTACTACGCGTTACAAATTCTGCCATCAGACACAATAAAAATGTATGTCTAGATGTTTCAGTTTTTGATGGACCAGTGCCAAAACATGCGCCACTCTTTAGGGAGAAACTATGATTTTTCCTATTTACCCAGTTTCATTGTATTTTCCTTAAGAATTTGTATCTTTATTCCCTATAATTTAACAATTTTTTTCGAAACATTGATAGTTTTTGTTACACTGATTTTTCTTTTAACTTTTACTATTTTAAGCATAAATATGAATTCTATTTAACAATTTTTATTAAAAAGTAAGAGGAGAAATTTTAGATTCTGTCAAAATTATTGAAGGACAATGAGTTCTAGGAAGATTTTAAAATAGTGAGCAGATGTTCATGTTATTTTGCTTTTTCTATTTCCAGTTTTACCTACAATTCTTTCCCGATCGATTAGATGTTATTGCCAAATCTTAACTTTGTGCCTGTGAGGATCTTTTTCAGAAAACGTTATTTAATGTTACGATGATCCTTTTTCAGAAAACGAGGCCAAAATATTGAAAGTTTCTATAAAATTTTCCTTTGCAGTGGCACATAGTATTTCATTGCAATAATTACGTTTTAGTTACGTGTTTTGCCGCTTTGTGGCAAAGTGATTTAGGCACAGCCTGTCACGCCGGGAGGCTCGGGTTCGAATCCTGCATAAGACATCGTTAGTCAAAGTCAGTCTTCCTCTTACAAAAGGAAAACCCGTCCCGAAAGGAGAAGCAGCACCTTCTTTCGTCCATCAACCGATGCCATCGTTTGTCAATAAAAATTGCGTGCGAGTGTATACTTCTATTTCCTGTCTTATCTTCATATAAGCCGTCGTGAGTCCTAGGGGCATACAACAACAGTCATGTGTTTTAACCACGTAATTTTTATACGCAGATGTGTAAAAATTGCATTGCGGTGTCTCAGTGCAGGTGCCTTTTCGTAACGCATTCGCAATTTAGCTAGTGCACTAGAGGCCTCTTTTCTTTGTTTTTTTACCAGTCTTTTTATCGTGAATACAGAATATCCGCTCCCTTGAATGTTTTCCATGTATAGTACACGTAGTCCCTCATTAGTTTTTCATTTAATTTTGAGCGGAATTTAATTTTATCGTTTGTTTTGCAATCACGGTTTTCAGATGTCTATCTTTTTCCTGTTCCTGTTAGTTCGGCGGTAAATGACAATTTTCTTCTAAATTTTGTTTATACGTAAATTTTTAAACTATGTCGTAATTATTGCTAACAGACATCCCATTGACCTAGAAATTTAAGAAATAAATTTTAAGTTGTTCCAAAACCTTATTTCATAGGTATTAAAATCCTGAAAACATTCAAGGAAGCATATTTTTAAAGATTTAATTTCGAGGAGCGGCCATTGGGCAACGGACATCGTCGTTTGAAAACGTTTGTTTTGTAAGCTTTCTAAAAATTTCTTAGCAAAATACGATGCGTCAGATAGCTATACGATGTAAATCTAACCATTGTTCCCATTTATAATTACGATTTAGTAATACTAGAAAAAGAATTGGATTTTGGGCATAAAATGAAGATACGCACAGAAAATATATTGTTGGTGGCTTTTTATTGGTTTTCCTTTTAAATTTTCATTTTTTAAAACTTTTCATAATTTAAAAAGTAGTATGTTTTTCTTTTTTTATCGCTTTCAATAAAATTTTATAATATTTTGCATTTTAGGATATTATTTGAAATTCTTTATCGAACTGTAAAATATTAAATACGATTTGTAAGCATGTTATTACCAATTGAGGGTTGGTTGGTTGAGAGCGCTGCGGTCAGGGCCCGATTATGAATGCTGGGGGCCCCTGGGCAGAGGCTATTTGGCCCCCCCCCCCTTACAAACATTTATAAAAATAAGAACTATCCATGGGCTATACATACTATTAGAAGTACTAGGTGCATACACCAAGGAGGTTTTGGGGCCCCCTAGCATCAGGGGGCCCTGGGCAAAGTCCCTATTTGCCCATGTGATAAAAAGGACCTGGCTGCGGTTAACTTTTCCCACACAAGAGCTCATTTGACTAGGACATACGGTTTAAAGCCGATTCCGAACGCCTACAAACATACATGCCGACAGTGGGACTCAAACCCAGGCTCTTGAACAAATGCTAGTGCCCTAACCATTCGACCATCGCCCGGCAACCAATTGTGGGAGATGGACGCTTGTACTTTTAAAGAGATTCTACTGTTAATTTTTAGTATTTCATTATATTTATTTATTACTTTTCTCAATCCTTTAATGGCAAAGAAGTTTACAGTAAAGTGTTTGTAATGTTTGCATTTTGTTTTTATTTATTTGTTTATTTTTAAAAAGTATATATAGTGAAAAATTTTTATTATGTAAACATTTTTCTGCTGTCGTAGTGATGTTGAGAACATAATTATATCATTGCCAGTACAGTAAATTACACAGCATATGCATGCAAATGACTTTAACTTTTCTTATCTAGCTAAATTTAATATGATAAATATGTAAAATATTTTTTTAGAAAATCATTGTATTTCTTTATTCTGCAAGTGTGCAAGTGTGTATATATATATATATATAAAATATATATTGCAAAATTATCTTCAGTAAGGTAATAAAAGTGGTTTGTCAGTTACTTTTTCCCTGTGTATATGGTTAAGGCTTGGTTTAATTTTAATTGTAAATTTTATTTTAATTCCTGTGTTATTCTAAAAATTTAAATGATTATGATTATTTTTTAGAGACATTATTTATTTGATAATTTTCCTTTGGGGTACCATAAATATAATCTAGTGGTAATGCAATAATTTGTTTAGGCTTGGAATTTTGTTGGTTGGCTTTAGGAACTCTACATTGGAACCTACAGTTTAAAGGTAATTGAGAATAGGCACAAAAACATCCATGTTATATGTGATATTTTTAACTTGCAGCTTCTCATACCATAGGTAAGCATCCTAGACTTTTGGCCGTTATCCAGCTCATTTAAATTGAGTAAATGTAATATACTTAATTACATTTACTCCTGACGGTTTAGATGAAGTAGCAAAAATTCTCCTGTATATCTGTTTAGTTGACAATTCTTGTTACAGTAAATAGTTATTAATTTGCTCTATGTTTTCTTGATTTGTAGGTTCTTTATGTACTTCATCTTCATTTTGGCTCAATAAAGTAATTTTTTTAAGTGAAACACAAAACATTATAAGTATTTATAGGAAATAAGTATTTTTTCTTCAATTTTTTTTCTAGAAAATGGACTTCTTAGTTATACTAACCCCAATTATCAGCTGACTGCATCTGATGAAAACTGTAATATTGAAGCTGATGATGGATTTGATGATCTTTATGAAGGTCTAGATATTGCTTGTCGAGTTAATCGTAGACCTGGCATCCATAACCGACGAAGTTATGCGACTTTGGATCCTTCATCTATGGGTGTTGATGTTGAAACAGAAACCTCACCAATGCTTTCCGTAAATGCTGAAAATAATCTGTAAGTGTAAAGCCATTTCTGTCCTTTTAATTTTGATGCTATATGATACATATGTCAGAAACATGCTAATGGAATTTAATTCTCACATTTCAGTTCACAACAATTTAAATAATTATGACTTATTTGTGTATACAGCATTAAGCATTATTGTACCTTCAAAGGTATTTTGTTTTATTAAGTGCTTACTTTAGAATAGTTTCTGATACACATTTCTTTCTTTCTTTCTTTTTTTCAAGAATTGGAAAAGAAAAGCTTCCAAAAATTTTTTAATTGTTATTTGGATGACAGTCTCATATTAGCTGAACCAGACAATTAGTGCTTAGAAGATTTGTGTTTCTTTTCAATATGTTAAAATAATAATGGCTGGCACATGGGTTACTTATAAATTAAATGAAAATTTCATGAAATTATTCATTAACATTCTCATTACTGTAATAGCTTATTTCATTTAACATATCTCAGATATATTTTTGAAATAATAATTAAGTTTATAGAGTGAGTACTAAATATACTGGTATAAAGCAAACATCTTATCTCCTTGTACTTTGCTTTGTATATCATGTTTGAAAAGGTAGAAGTTTATTGAAAAACTTGTTTAAATTGCAATAAATTGGCCATAAATGTTTCTGTCTAAATTATTTAAAAATCTTTTCAATGTCTAACAAAATGTCTATGTTAGACCAGTAGGAATACTTCTAGTTTTTTAATATTCATGATAAAATCACAACAAAAAAATTACCATAGAAATAATTTCTGTATTTGTGCCAGATATAAGATCAAGGTTATATTCTGTCTGTGTTTGTTTATTCAACTTACATTTCATAAGTATGTTTCAACATATCTTTATAATTTGTAATTAAATATTTACTTATTAAGTAATAATATTTCCTTGCTGTTCAATATTATCAATATATTGCTCATTTATCTTGCTAGACAATAATTATATGTTCCCAGGGGATGAAAATGATTTATTTTTGTTTGTATTCTGTCTTGTGAAAGAAATTGTTGATTACATTATACATTTAAATGTCAGAATACAGTTTTAATACACCAAAAGTTATTTTTTAAAATGGGATCTAGGGTTAAAATATTGAAATTTGATACTGAATTCATTCTGAATTTCTTTTTCATTAATAATGCTGCAAAATGTATTTCTGAAAATATGAGTGATTACTTCAAGCAACACAAATTTTTGTTATGTTTGATAAGTTGAGAGGATAATGTGTAGTTAAAAGTGCATTTAATTGTTTTATTTTATTCAAAAGCTCAACCAGTTTCTAATTTTACTTTTGTCTAAACATGGAAAATCAATAAAATACTTATTTTATTAATTTTAATGAATTATTTTTGACATTATATTGCATTTCTTAATTATTTGTGTATTATGATCGATCAATATCTGTGTTGAGAGTCAATGCATTCTTACTTTAGGAATGAAGCAGATGATGTCAACTCTCCTATCAGACAAAAATCATTTCAAATAGTTGATAATGGTAATTCAGTTTTTGATTCCAATGACAATAAAGAAATGGGAAAGAGGTCCAATTTATTAGATTACTATATTAGCCTTGAAACAGCTGCTCAGAAACAAAAGAAAATACCTGCACTACAACCTTTTTGTAATCGTGATGGGTCTGCTCCTATGTCACCCACACCAGCACATACAAAAGTGTAAGTTGATTTACAGACTTAAAAATTTTGATTTTTTCAATATGTTTAGTTCTTATTCTTTAGTATCTTATGACAAAATTATTGTATTTTCTTGTGAACTCATACAAGTCTAGTTAAAACTAATCTCTTGCTTTCTGTTCTATCTAAGTACCAGTCTATAGAGAAATAGTCTTTACAGTAGAGACTTCCCTTTTTTTTAAACAGTATATGATTTTAAAATTTTTTTTATTGTTTCTTATGATCTTATAATACCTAAAATATTATGAAAATAGATATGCGTCATTGTTTTGGCACTGATTTTATTAAGATGGCTTTATTCAATAGTAATGATAATGATTATAATTATCATTGCATAATCTTGGGAAGCCCCTGTCAAAGTCAATTAATTTTATATTTGGATGCTGTTGTCACATTGTTTTAGTCTCATACCTTTGAACATTTTCATTATATTCTTGATAATGAACTTGATTAATTTGTGCCTGCAACTAGCCAAAGTATTGAACCATGGACCATCTGCTTTCTAGAGAGAGGTACATATTTGTAAACTCCAAAGTTATGTCTTAAACTTCTTGAATTATCTGCATAAGAGAGACAAGGTAACACCTTGGCCTCTTGTCAAAGAGAAGTTTTGAACTTGAATGAAATATGTACTAAGTACCAAAAAAAATCCTTTTGTGGTATGTAAGTTAACTAATAATATTTATTTTATATTTTATTTCATTTGTATTTCATCTAGATTTACAAGGTGCTATTAACTTTTATCTGCAATTAATTTTTTATCTATTTATATATCTTTTACAGAGAATACATGACAATAGAGGGTCAAGATTCTGGGAGTTGTCATGATGGTATGTACTACTTTCAAGGTTAAATGGCTGATGCTACTCATGCTGTATCATGCTTAGCAGACAATAGTGAATTTTTCAAAGTTTCTAAATCTTTTTCTTCATTTTCAGGAACCTCAAGTCCTGATAAAATTTCCTCATCTGAATCAATTGATAGTGATTCACTTCCATCTGGTTGGGAAAAGCATGAAGGTTTGTGTACTTAATATATGATACATAAATAAATTTGAGCCAAATTCTAAAATAATTTTCAAAAATTGCCAGAAATGGTGTCTTTTTCAAATTCTTCTTTCTTTGTTCATGAAGTATTACATCCAGAATATTTTGCTTATAATAAAATAATGTAGTTTTTAATCTGTTAAAAACTTCGAAACAAGGGAGAACATTAATAGTTCAAGGCCCTCAGTTGAGTAGGAAATGATATGCACTTGATAATTTGAGAATAATCTAGAATCTGTTTAAAATTACAATAAGTATTTACAGTACATGCATCTTATCCTTTTGTTAAAGAAAAAGTTTTTCATAGATGTAATCCTGGAGACTATTAACTCCAGGAATACACTATTCTCTCCAAAAATATACTATGATAAAGTTTTTCATAGTGTATTCCTGGAGACTATTAATATATATATATATATATATATATATATATATATATTGGTGATTAATTGAGACAATCAGTTTTTTTTTTTACATTAAAAATGTTTAAGAATTAATATAAAAGATTGATTCATTCAAACATTTCAAGTAACTTTTGTGTAAATAGAATGACATTATATATATATATATATATATATATATATATATATATATATATATATATATATATATATATATATATATATATCTTTAACTCAAACTAGTCTTAGAATAAATATGGTTGCTAGTAGTACAAGTATAAAGGTAATTTTTAAGACTGTTTGAACCTGTACAAATGTTGTTTTCTATGAAGTATTTTATGCATGTATTTATATATTACAGATGACAGTGGACCTTATTATTGGCATATCAGTAGTGGAACAATTCAAAGAGAGCCACCAGTTTTGCATACAGGTTGCAACAGAACTCCCACAAGATTGTCTAAAGATCTAGATTTGGTAAAATTTTATGCAGTGTTTGAAAATATTTTTGTTCCTTAATATTTAAATTTTACCTCTTTAGAGGTATATGCTAAATATTCTTAATTAATTCAAGGGATATGTACATTGCAGTGTTATACTAAAATTACACATCTTATTGTTAAAATGCTACTTATTTTCAACAGATTTGCTACTAATGGCTGTATTTTTGTCTCACGTAAATCTGTGATATAAATAAGTTTTTCCAGTTGTTGAAGAATATAGTATTATTTCCCCAATTTACCATACAAAATATACATGAGAATTTTGTAAAATTTCCATAGTGAGTATTTTTTATGCATTTTGGGTAATAAAAAGCAACTATTGATTTGTTTTCAATGCAGAATTTATGTTTTCTGTTCGTTGTTAAATATCAGTCTGTTTTTATTTAAATGTTATACTATACTTAAATATACTAAGGCATAAATAAATGTAGTACTGGTGAGTTCTACTTATAATTTTTCATTTTATTTTTTTTTTCAAACATGTGAAATCAGAGAATTTGTTATGAAGAACTTATGAAATCAGAATGAATTTAATAAGAAGAAATAAATCTAAATTAACTTGTCAAGTACATGAAGGAAATATTAAATGATATTTTTGTGTTAAACACCTTGACAAACAAATTGAATGGGATTCGGTGTGACCATAAAATAACTGGACTAGGGTCAAATGGCTAGGGTGCTGGCATTTACTACCAGAGTCTATGGGTTTGAGTCCCACTCTTGGCATGGATGTTTGTAGCAGTTCAGAATCAAGCAATAGGTTCCAGTCTAATTAGCCCTCGTATAGTAAAAGTTGACTGTAGCACGACAAACCAATTTAATGTGACCATAAAATACTATGTATTTTTCAATATAAAATTTGTGTAATCTTAAATCAGTGTGTTTCTCTGAGATGTCAATGTTTACATTTGCTTAAGAAACACATAATATATCTCAGACATATATGTATGTCAAGGGGTTAATTGATCTTTAAAAATATGCTGTAATGTAAATATCTCTAGTCTTAAATATTTTCTGTTTTCATGTGCTGAGTAATTTTTTATTCTATGATTATGCCGTTAACATCAAGAAATGTTTTTTAACTTTTATAAAATTATAAAAATTCATACAGTTTAGTAAACTTTTTATATTTTTTAACTCCCCAATTAGAACAGTATTACACATTTTTTGCTTTCACTTTAAAATTTTACATTTTAATGTACTTTGAGAGTTTCAATTACTCTTCTTTCTAGACTGAAAAATATTGACAATGCATCCTGTAACTATAAAATATGAGAATATGCAAGATCACCATAATTTTTTATAACTGCTCATACAGAGGGCGGATTAATGCCATTCAGTACTGTTTTAATCTGTAGTAGATGAATAACATTCTGATTATTTATTTTAAACTTTTTCTGGTTCCACTGTTTTACTCATAATGTTTATAAATTATATTTGATGGATTGATCTGAGGGGAAATTATGTATAATTAGGACACTTTTCATTATTTTCAGCAGAAAAGTCTGAGCAAACATTTTGAGGTCTATGAGCTGTGTATATTCTTCAACCAGGAAAATTAATTTATTCTAATTATAGTATATTTTTCAGCTTTCATCAAAAATGGAATATTGCCTCAGTTCCTGTAAATCATCATGTGGTCTATACCATGCAAATGATACTGCAAGAAGCAAAGTATTAACTTTGCATTCTGTTGATAACAAATTTAAGTAAGTTTTTACTTAAAATGATCTAAATTGTGCTCAAGTATTTTCAAAGAATAAATTTGTTTTCCTTTTTGCTATATATAGTTGTAGTTTTACTTTCTCAACATATATTTTCTATTTAATATGCTTGGATTCCTCTTAGATTGCATAATTTTCTTATTTGACAAAATTAAAAGTTTGTCACCAAGAACTTACTATTCTTAATTTATTAACCCTTTCATGACCAGTGCAAGAAGAATTAAGTTCTTCTTCAGGCTCAAGCTTTGTGGAACTGGCCGCTAACTAAAATTGAGAGTAATATCCGGCTGAATGGCTGGGGCATTGGCCTTCAGTACCAGAGTCTGTGGGTTTGGGTCCTACTCTTGGCATGGACGTTTGTAGCCATTCGGAATCAGCTTTAAGCAGTAGGTCTCAGACTAATTAGCCCTTGTGTAGCAAAAAATTTATCATAGTGCTCCAAACCAAACCTAAAAAATTTGCTTATAATTATTCATAATGTAAAATATGCTTTAAAAAATAGTCTGCTTGATATATCCATACCTGAAAGAGATAAACTTTTAATGACATGATATGAGGGTCATTTTTTAAGTAAGAACCGTTTTGTATTGGAGTAAGAGAAACTTTAGTTATGAACGTAAATTGTATCACAAACTAAAATATGAACATTTTTTCACTTTTCAACATAGTCACCATTAACATTTAAACATATGTCAAGTCGTGTCACCAGCTTTTGGATTCCATCATCAAAGAACTCTCTGCCTGACCGTTAAACCAGTTAGTAACAGTTTCTTTCAACATGTCATCATTTTCCAAGCGCTTTCCACCAAGAAATTCCTTAAGTTTTAGAAACAGATGAGAGTCTGATGGTGCTAAGTCAGGGCTGTATGGTGGATGATCCAGTAATTCCCAATGAAAATTGTCAAAATCGACGGTGGGGACTGCTCTCTAATGGCGTCGTTCTGCTTCATGACAAAGCTCGGCCTCACATCGCTGCAAGAACAAAGACGCAACTGGAAAATTTTCATTGGGAATAACTGTATCATCCACCATACAGCCCTGACTTAGCACCATCAGACTCTCACCTGTTTCTAAAACTTAAGGAATTTCTTGGAAAGCGCTTGGAAAATGATGACATGTTGAAAGAAACTGTTACTAACTGGTTTAATGGTCAGGCGGAGAGTTCTTTGATGATGGGATCCAAAAGCTGGTGACATGACTTGACAAATGTTTAAATGTTAATGGTGACTATGTTGAAAAGTGAAAAAATGTTCATATTTTAGTTTGTGATACAATTTACGTTCATTACTAAAGTTTCTCTTACTCCATTACAAAATGGTTCTTACTTAAAAAATGGCCCTCGTATTATTAAAAAAAAGAGACATTTTAGTAAGAGATGTTAATGCATAAAATAGGGGCATGTATTGACATCCTAAATAATAAAAATTGCTCAAAGAACTTGTTATGATAAAATTATCATAAACAAGTTTTGGTTATAAAGCTTAAAATTATTTTTAAAAACTGGATTTTGTGCTCAGTCCAGCATTCCATATTTTTCCATGAAAAATGCTTACTGTCTCATACTTCTTTGGAAGAAAAAATTTTTACATGCACTTAATTTCCTACTTGACATTGTTACCAGGGCTTGATGATATCTATCCAAGAATCATATCCTTTTTGCTCTTATGTAAATATCTCCAAGCAGACTAGAAATATTAAGTGTCAAATGATTACTGTCTGAACCAGAACAAAAAAATGATCTATAGGATCAAGTTCCCAAGTGAATTCAGTCCATAGGATAGATAATTTTTTCTTCTTCTGAATGGATCTGGCTCGGAACAACAAAAATTTTGTTCTGAGAAATGTTGTTCCAATTAAAAAGAAATTTGTATACATATATAAATAAATATTTCCACACATACATATGAGTATTATATATATAATAGTCGTTGTCTCTGTATAACACTTCCGGGCTGTACTCATCTTTCAATTGAAGCCCTCAGTAAACAAACAGCCGGTTAGGCTTAATTTCAATTTCAGATGTGGATCAGAATTTTTTCTTACCTAAAATCTAATATCTTCTCCATCAAATCACATTTGTTCAGCCTATTTTTCTATAAAAGATTCAGAACTAAAAAAAATTGGATGCTTTTAGCTGTATATTTAACAGTTTTTAAAAATCTGTTTACTTTTGCGATGAATTCTGAAAGTAAACAACTTGAATGTGAATGAATCAAGTAGCTCAAGTATTCATATCGCGTAGTGATCTGTAAAAAACTGGATGGCAGTCTACTACTCCAATCGCATGAAAAACTAAATAAATAAAAAATAATGAAAAGGTTTGCTTTTACAAGGTGTGGATTAAATGCAATATTGTTAGATAATACAGGATATTTTTTAACTTTCATATACTTTTTCCATTATGACGTCATTATTAGTATTATGACGTCAAAATGACGGGTTACCTTCTAGTATATATATACACATACACACACACACACAGTGGTACCTTGGTACTCATCGTCAATTGGTTCCAGAAGGCACAATGAGTACCAAAAGCGATGAGTACTAAGCAAATTTTTCCCATAAAGAGTAATATAAATTGAATTAAATCATTCCTGAAAACCACAAGTTTCCATATTTTACAGGTTCAGTTTATAAATTCATGGGGTTGCTATTTTTATACAAAATCTTTAAACTATAGACAGACATAACTTAAAAAAATAAATAGATAAAATAAAATAAAAATTTGTCTTTACTCAACCTGTACTGAGAGGAGTTGAGGGCCTAATGGGATAATAGCGAAGTAGAGGTGGAAAGAGGTTATTGTTTGGAAGGGGAGTCTGCTTCCAATAAAACATCAGATGCTTACACAGGGATTCCTTATGTAAGCATCTGATGTAAGTTCCTTTCTCTTTTCTGTCTCTTAAAACCACTGATCCCCGTCTTATGCATGATACTCAGGTTCTGATGGGGTTAACTGCTTGTAAATTGTTAAATTTGTAAAATACATCTGTAATAATAAAGATTCTAAGAAACATAACAATTTTTTTTTGGTATTGAATATATAAACCTTGAATTTAATGCTATATTGTATCAGGGTTTTTCTTTTTTATATTTTTATGATCTATTCTGTAACTGAGAAGATTTTTTACATTTAAGGTCTGCTGATTTGGTTTGAATATAAATTTACATGTCTTAGAATATTTTATTCGTTGTTTTATATAATTACTGTGGCATATGTTTTTTAATTTAGAGAATTTATTTGATTTTTGTGGTTGTGGTTACTTAAGAAATTTGTATATTATCAGCTGAGATTTATTTTGCCATGAATATATTGTATTTTTGCATTTGTAGAAGGAGAAGCTGCCCAGATGGTTCTTGTAGCTTGACACCTGATAAAGTAAGTAATTGTGTAGTATAATTTTAATGTATTGATTAATTTCTGTCTGGGAGTTAAAATGTTTGAAAAATGAAAGCATGTATTCATTATATATTTCTGCATCTTTTTAAAAATAATCAAGTCTGAAAAATTATACTGAATATGTTGATAAAAAGTTTTATTCTAGTTTGCATCGATAATTTTTAAACCCATAACCTTATATTCAAAGTAATGGGTGAAAAGAGCACAGATATCTCATATCTATCTTATTTTAATGCATATATCTTACATTTGTTTATATCAACTAACTGAAGGAATATCAACTTATCCTGAACATCTGCCCTCAATAAATATGTTTGAAGAGGACAGTATCCACTCAGCAATAATTAATTCATCCAGTGAAGGTTTATTTAACATGCGTCTTAGCTGTGATTATGTATGAAATTTATTTCAGATATTTATTTCATTTGGGTTCTCAAATTTTGTATTATTTAATCTGAACTTATCCTAAATTCTGAAGTTTAGTTTAGGAGTTATATTTGAATCATCTTCTGTATTATTTAGCAATTTTTGAGCAATTACAAATATCTCTATAGCTAATGTTTCATAATGAACAACTGATTCCCAGTGTAAGTAACATGCTTAAAAGATGAATTTTACCTGTAAGAAATAATCAAAAATACTGTCCTGTTTCAACATTAATATAGCAATTTTATTTATTTATTTTTTTTACATGTTTAAACATGTGTTTCAACTTAGGTTTCTAGACTATTTAGAGAAATAAGTTTCTGAATACTTCTCTAGAAATACCACAAATACCTTAATAGCAAAGCATGATATTTTTATGATATTAATTACTACATAAATATCTTCAAGAAATTAGTACAATTTTTGCTTATTGTATTTAAAGTGCATAATTTACATTTTATGTGCCCTGAAACTTATTTGAATTCTGAATACTGAAAAAGTTGTGTTTTGTGAGGCATAAGTAATTAAATACATATTTACTGGAATATCTTGAAAGAAAATTTTCCCCCGAAAGATATTTCTTTTAACTATTTAAACAATTCAAGTCTAAGTAATCATTTAAATAGTTTCATGTCAGTCTAATCAAATCCTTATTCTGGGAATTATAACTTAAGTTTTTTTTTCTTTTCTTTTTTCCAGAGACCTATTCGTTTTGCTGTTAGGTCTTTAGGTTGGGTAGAAATAGCAGAAGCAGATTTAACCCCAGAGAGAAGCAGCAAAGCTGTCAACAAATGCATTGTGGATTTATCAATGGGAAGAAATGATATTCTTGATGTTGTTGGAAGATGGGGTGATGTAAGTTCTTGTCTTTATTCTAAAATTATTTTTAAAGTAAACTCAAAATTAATTGTTGTAACTTTCTTATCAGTTTGACTTTCATACTTTATCTTAATAATACAAATGCCGTTGGCATGAATTATTAAATTGCTAGCATACAAATTTAAATTATGTAAAAGCAAGAAGGGGAAATAGGTCAAAATCATTAATTTAAATGACGAAATAGAATTTATATATATATACATTTAAATATTTATTAAACTCAAGTAATTTCTTGTTATTAAAAGTTATTAGTTGTATTTTCTTCCGTCGATTTCATGTGCGCTGGTTCAAGACAAAAGTGAATAGACTGGTAATTTGTATGTTTAATCAGATCGATACTGACTTTATTTCAAAAATACGAAGATTCTGGTGAACTGACGCATGATAGGTCAGTGCCAGTCGAACGACAATCAAAGACTGACTAACAGTAGCGCTCCTCGCTAGAGGGTGTTGCAGACAATTTCACATAGGAGGTGCCTTAATACCAAACAGTTGTATTATAAGTGAAAATAGATATTGAGTAACTTTGTAAAAAATGTTTTGACTACAAATATTTTCATTTTCATTTTCATCCATAGAATTGGCCTATCAATGGGCAAAAGGCTAGTGGGCCAGTCAGAACCAGAGTCAGCTAGTTTGAATCCTGTGATATTTAAGTTCTGTTAGTAGCAATTAGGAATCATTTTTAAGTGTTAAGCCTTGGTCAATTTAACATACATGTTGCATAAATTGATGAAGTGCTCCAAATCAACCAACCAACAATTCATACATTAAATTGAAATAGCCACTTTTCATGGAATATACATGTATACACTGAAAGGGATGTATTCTTAAAAAGGAATTATATATGAATGTATGTATGTATGTCTCTGTGTGTGTTTGTGTGTGTGTGTCTTGAAAGAATCTTTAAAAAGCATGTTTTGTACTTGTGAAAATTGTTCAAAAACTGAGTTTAAATCTTGGTGATTAGTTAATGGTTAATTTTTCTAATCTTTCATCTTGGCTTATATTTAATAAAAGAACCCTTTCTAGAAAACTTATATAGCATATCTATCTTTAAAAACAATGACAAAGATCAATAAACTATATCATGGTTTCTTGATGAATTTGTATATGAGATAATAAAGTCTTATTTTAATGTTATATCCTCTTAAATATATGTCAGCTATTGACTATGAAACATGTAAGTTTGAAAGTGCTACTTCATGGTTTCATACACTCTGTAGTCCTTTGTTGATAACATTTCTTAGTCCTTTTTTCAGTTATAATTACAACAACAAAGTCAGCCAAAAAGTTTTAAAGAACTCATTCATTTTAGGCCTTTTTTTTACATCTTATACTTTTAATATTGTCGATTCATTGATGAATATTATCAATATATGTTTTTATTTTTGCTGTTAATATAATATGTTAGGTCACTGGCATTTTTCTTATATGTCCTATTTTGATCTCTAAGAGATTTGAATCTTATAAAAATATTTTCCATTTGGCATAGAAAATAGACTTTTTGCATTACCAAAAATTATACTTAGTAATGCAATCTTTTTTTTTAATAGGGGAAAGATTTATTTATGGATTTAGATGACTATTCCTTACGTTTAATGGATACCCAAGACTTAACTGTACTCAATACGCAACCAATTCATACAATACGTGTTTGGGGAGTTGGACGTGATAATGGAAGGTAAGGGATTAAAATGTGAAATTTGTTTATATAAATTTCTTTAATAAGATTTTACAAATAATACATCTTTTTTTTCATAAGCCTATATTCTTTTGTATTTAAACATATGTATACCTTACTTTATACATTATTTCACCACTTGTTAAGCATCTTTCTGTTTATTTACATTGAATGGATGTTGTTAAAATTTCTATTCTTGTGTTTCTGTTCTTATATTTCAAATAATTTTTTCTGTTATTTTTATCTCTAAAAGTGTAAAGTATTTCAATACATTTGTACCTTTATTTTTCTGTAATATACTTCCCAAAAGGTAGGAACTCTTGACTAAAATACATTTTTTACATATAGGTAATTTTTAGTGCATATGTAGGTTTAATATTTTCTGTTACTAGCTAGTTTACTACATTTTTGTTAAAAAGGTTTCCCCTTTCTAAAATTTCCTTTCATCCTCTGAGCCATTTTTTTAGACTAGTAAATTTTTGTATTATTTAAATTAAAAGAAACAATTTGAACCAATATTCTAACAAACTGTATTTATTACTGGACTCTTAAACAATAACTCCTCTAAAACATTAAATTTCTTGCATTATGTTTATAGTTCAGTTCTTGATGCAGCAGAACATTTCAGTTGTATTAAGAATAATATCTCTTGATATCTGATATGCACACAAACCTTTTTATGATTAGTTCATGTCTGTATAATAATTTGCAAAGTATATATTTCTGAATTCCCTAATACCAGTTTCATATTCTTATACAATTTTTATCTTTTTCTTCCTTTTTTCTTCCACACTGGAATCTTCTGTAGAGAAAGGTAAATTGAAACTTGCACAAATTTTTCCTTCTTTAATAATAATTTTCTACAACAGTATTTGTGTAAAAAATTTTGCAGTTTAAAATATCAGTTACTGCATGTTTAAAATGATTAATTTTTCAAATTCCTGTTTGTAGGGATTTTGCGTATGTTGCTCGTGATCGTGTTACTAAAAAGCACATGTGTCATGTTTTTCGATGTGACATACCTGCTCGTATCATAGCAAATACATTGCGAGATATCTGCAAAAAGATTATGATAGAACGAAGCCTGCAGCGTAATTTAGAAAAGCGAAATGAGCCTCCTGGTTGTAAACAAAGTGAGGACTCAACTCATGGTGTTCCTACTCGCCCTACAGATTTGCCTATGGATCAACGGCCGTTCCAGCATTCACAGTCTCAGAGCTCATATTCAGGTAAGAAATAAAAGGAATGTTTATATCACTTAGATGCCTTCAACAGATAGACAAATGTAAATAAAGCAAAGTGTTCAAGAATAATTGTGATTCTTTCTTTATAGCTCAGTTTTTTCCTACTCCTATGGAAGAACCTAAGAAAGTTCTTAAAGTCTATTATTTGGGGTCTACAGACGTAGATAAAGCAACTGGTGTAGAAACTTTGAATAATGCTATTGAGAAATTATCCTCATCTCTTTCAAAATCTGAGTATAAATATGTAAATGTGGCTGTTGCACCTTCAACAATAACTATATCAGAAACTAATGTAAGAGGCTTTTATTATTTTCACTGTTTAAAAATTCTTTTTTTTTTTCAACTTCTTATTTAATATTTTAATAATACTTTATCAATTATATCTGATATCTGTTGATATATCCCCTGAGATTTTTAATAATTACAATGGCAACCATATTTAATTAAAACTGTTCTTGACTCTTTTTTTTTTCTTTCTTTCTTTTTTTCCATCATCAATCTTGACTGTTTTAAAAATGTGAAAATGAGATGTCAAGTAATTTGTTAGACATTATTTAATTGCCCTGCAGAAAAACTGACTTGGGTACAGTAAAATTCAAATTGTTTTGCATCTGAGTGAAAATTTCATATACTTTTGAGTTTTTTTAATGTAACAATGTTAGTTATTGCTGTAAATAAGATTTAAGTAATTCTCATGCATAAGTTTTAAAACACAATAGCCTGATTTGTATAATTAAGTATGTTATTAACATGCAGGATGATGGAAAACAATTAGCTTAATGTCATGTGTGATTTTAGCCTGATTTGTATAATTAAGTATGTTATTAACTTACAGGAAGATGGAAAACAATTAGCTGAATGCCGTGTGAGATTTTTATCTTTTCTTGGAATTGGAAAAAATGTTAAGTATGTGCACTTTTATGTTCTGTCATTTTATGTTAGTTTTCTACATTTTCTAGATGATAATTGTTTAACACTTACAGTTATATTTTGTTTATTATTTGCCTTTTACCATTTTACTGTACTTATTTTTGATAAATTAGTACAGTAATTTTCCAAAATTTTTTAACTGTTGTTTATACAGATGTGTTGATTATTTTTGTAATTTTTTGTTGTTATTGTCACTTATGCCGCCTGGCTGGAATGTATTCCAGATGAGGTTCATATAGACTTGTAGGCTGAGGGGCATGGCACCACAAGGTTTGGAGTCTGACTTAGCTAGATGCCACCTCAATTTTGACTGAACAACCCTAGGAGTGACATCTGGGGGGGATTGTACCTTCCCCATCTACTGACCTTGAAGAAGGTCTTTCTGGTCTACGGATTTAATGTTCCATATCCGGTTTAGGCACGAAGGTATTTAATGGTGCTTATCGGGATTCAATCTGAGCACCCTCAATACCGAAAGCCAACTCGCTACCACTAGGCAACCTCTGGCCTTTTAATTTTTTAGTTTTGATAGTCATGCAGCTCAGTCATATTTTGTATTACATTTAATTTAGATTCATCAATGATTTTCCATTATCTGCATGTTATCGATAATCACTTTCTCTTCTGTAGCCAGACGATGGCAAAATGGCTAGGGTGCTGGCTTTTGGTACCAGAGTCTGTGGGATCGAGTCCCACTGTTGGCATGGATGTTTGTAGCCATTCAGAATCAGCTTTAAGCAGTAGGTCCCAGTCTATGTAGCCCTCGTGCAGGAAAAAGTTGACCGTAGTGCTCCAAAGCAAAGCAAACCAAACCAAACCAAACCAAACCAAACCAAACCTGTTCTGTAATTTACAACTTGTTCACTAATATCTTCTACAATTCACTACTAACAGCAGTTGTAAACAATCCTAAAATCTTGTATACTTGACTTATTCTTGTCCAAATGGAAAATATTGTATTTATAACTGTCTTCTCTGATTTATATTTTACTCAACTTACTGCTGTTATATGCTACTTGGTAACAGTGAAACATTTCCATTTACTCTTTCTCCTGTACATTTATGTTCTTGATTACTGTGTATGTGAAATTCAAATTCAAGTATGCATTAGTTTTTAATGTAATTGAATTGTCAAACAAATTTTTAAAATCACAGCTTTAAATGGGTCATGTAAAATCTAATGTTTAAGAAACTGCTTAATATTATGGAAACTTCTTTTTTGCCTTGTCTAAGTAGTTATTGAAGATTTTGATTAAAAATTGGTAAACTTCTCTTTTAGACATTGTGGGTTTATTGTGCATACTGCTCAAGATGATTTTGTAGCTCACATATTTCATTGTGAACCATCATCTGGAGCATTGTGCAAAACTATCGAAGCAGCTTGCAAGGTTAGTTTTTTTATATGACTATATTATAAATATTTTGAAATAGGTTTTAAATTAAATTGTTGTTGCTAAAACAAGAATTATTATTTGTCTTGTTTTCGTTTTAGTTGCGCTATCAGAAGTGTTTGGATGCCCACAGACAAGATTCTGATAGAAAAATGTCAGAGGCGCAGAAAAAGGTATCAGATTTCTTGTTTAAATGATAAGTTATGAAAATTTTGTAACATTTATAAGGCTTTAACTTTGAATTAGAAATGAAATTTATTAAATATGCTGTACTGTAGCCTATCTTATGTATGACTAATGAATACCAGAAATTCAAAAACTAATTTTAAAACATTTTACTTTGAGGATTGAAATATTTTATCCTCATTTTTAATATATATTTTAATATAAGTGCTAATATATCTTAATAGCTGATGAATTCTATATATTATTTAAAAAAATGGTAAATACTGTATGTGAGGATTTAATAAAGCTTATTTCTTTCTCTTCCTAGAAAATATGACTTGTTGAAAGGAGTAAATCAGTCCAAATGTATATTTGTTAAGTGATTATATATTATATATGCTTGTCTTTTTTAGGGTCTAGGAACAGCTTTGAAAAGTGTTTTTGGAACTTTCTTTTTATCTCGAATGTCTAAGAGTACTGAAACATGAGGTGATAAATATGCTTCTAGATAAATTGTCCAGCCATATTTATTTACATATTTTTTATTTTGGTAGACATTTTATGTACAGTATTGTAGGTTAGTGTTTTGTTCAGTTAAAATTTATATTATTTTAGACCAAAGACTCAAATGTCTTGGGGTTTGTTTTAGCTCTTATAGAAAGCAGCATTAAACATTCTCATACTATTGTTATCACTCCAGAGTAATAAAGACAAGTTTTATTACACTTTATTTTTTAATTTCGTTTCCTAAAATGTAAATAATTGTATAGTATTGTTTTTCTGTACACTTTGATGCTGTGTTATTATTGTATGGTGTCTTGCAATCATAATAGATATTGAAAATTCTTTCTTTATATGACTCATAATATATCTGTCCATTAAAACATTGTAAATTACCCTAAAAATATTGTTTGTCATAAAGTTTTTGGAGCATTTATTTTAAACTGAAGCTATTTAGATGTTATATGTTTGTTAGCTATTTTATTTGATTGTCTGGGTAATAAAAGATTATGGATATAATAGAGTTTCATAAGTGATGTTAGATAACTAATGTAGGCAACAATTTTCTTTCTAGAAAAATGTGAGTGGGTGAATGACTTTGAATTTTAGTGTGCCATAGTTTCTTACCCAGAAACACTGCCAGTTACTATTTTCTTTTTATACTTTTGAATATTATTAAAACAAAGCAATTTTTGTAAGTTACATGTAATGCTTTTCTTTTTTAAATTTTATGCTCTTCTGCTAGTTTCTGTTTTGTTTTTAATGTTTATTTTGTATTATTTAATACTATTTTATACTCTTTTACTGTCCATTTATGAACACTGAAATGTGATAATGTAATTTAAGAATACTGTGATTGATTTTATTAATTATAATTCATGTTTTTACCTGATTATTAATCATAAGTAGTATTAGAATTTTTCAATAACAGACTAAAAAAAATTAATTCGAAACACATGATGTATATCATCATTCAACAAATATTGAAACTAATTCAAATTACCTGTTTGGTAATTTCTGAGAGTATAGTGACATGTTTGCTGAATTTATCATTTTTATCTTTACTTTTTTTTAAATGTATACTAAAAATTCTTTTATGAAGGCATACCATGCCTGTTTCAGAGCTATCAATGTATATGATTCGAAAATTCCTAATTCATAAAAAGAGATACACTGAAAAAAATTTCTACACTTTTAATTATTTATTAGAAATTAGCTAATATAATTGTAATATAAGTTTGCATAAAACATACCTGATTTTCATAGAGGCAGCTGAAAATGTAAATTCTCAAAGCAAATATTTGTTTGACTACTATGGCCAATTATTCATCTTTTGACTTTGTGAAAGTATAATTAATGTATTTGTTATATTGTATAAAAGATGATAGTGATAACCTCTCATCTTTTTTAAATCATTATTATGTATTTGTCACTAATGAAGAAAATATATTTTTAAAAATGAATTCAATATGGACATTATTAAAATTTTTAATTAATGAGAGTTATACGTTCACAGTTATGTGTGAATTATTTTGCTGTGCTTTTTTCAATCACAATCTTTGCATATTGATAAGTATGTTTAGGAGTTTTGAGTAACATGCATATGGATATTTTTCCATGTTTGTTGGGCTGTGCAGACTTTTCTAACTCTATCTAGTGACTGTTTAGTATTATATCACATGTGTCCTTAGTAAATTATTTGATTGTACATTTATACAAGACATACTCTACTTAGATACGTTTTGTTAGTGAAAATTTTTTTACGTAGCTGTAATCATTCACTTCACACTTTAAATGGCTTTATTACATGTGAGCATATATGTCCATACTTCATATAAACCATGCTGAATTCATGAATACTCTAACTAAGTTGCTATGAATCTATTATACATTAGTTAATTTCAATTGTGTCTTTTTTTTTTTAACATGCCATTGATCAGGTCTGTATGAATCATCTTCCATCTTCAATATTACTGAAAACAGTCTGAACACAGTGTGTTGCTCATTAACTATTTCCAGTGTTGTTTTCCAATGTTGGGCAAAGATAGTTTACTTTTTGCTTTAAAATTTATTCTTTGCATTTTAACAGCCATCTTGTCTCTGATTCTTTTAGTTTGTTGAAAGTATAGTTTTATACGAATACTGAATCATACAATATTTTAAAATCAGGATTATTGAATACTTTATAATATAGTATAATTTATTTATACAGGCTACTGTATATTTGTGTTTTTGTGGTACAATTTTCTACCATTTTTTAAATTCCTGTTATCTTAGAAATTTCAAACAGTATTAAATCTATTTAAAGTTTTAGTGATAATTCCAAAGGGTGTTAGCAAAATTCATTTTTATGAAACATTTGCTAAAGTCTTCTATGCTTTTTCTCTAGATTTACCCCAGATTTATACTTTGTGCAGCCCAAATTAAATTTCAAAATTTAACCAGAGCCGAAGGCCATAAAGAGTTATATTTATTACTGTATGAGTTGACAGTTCTTTAGCACATTTGAAAAAAATATTTAAGATTCAATTATTGGTTAATCAAATTTGTGATATGGCTTTATATTTTTTTCCTTGATTTTATACATCAGTTCTTAAAATGTATTAGGATCGATCAGGTTTCTTTTTAATAATCTAAAATAACTTTAATTTTGCTCTCTTCAATCTGAAATTGAATAATTTCTTTAAAAACATGATGAGAAAATCCTCTTGTGTACTTTTAAATTGTTGAAATATCTTACAGCCCATTTTAAATACTATGGGATTTAGTTGAGTTGATCATATTCAAGTATGAAGTTGAAAGTTTTTTTCTCGATAAAATTAAATTGGGTGTAAGAAATAGGTTAGAATTCTCTGGATAAATGAAAATGCAACGATTAGTACTCTTTTGAGGTGGATTCTCATTCATATATTCATATTTATGAGGTAAAAAAAAGAAAAGAGAAGAAAAAATCCTGTAGGAAAAACAAAATATTAATTGTAATTATAATTAATACTAATATTAAATATTAAAAAAAACTAAATTTACCACATCCCTATATTATAATTTGTTTGTAGCTGTTTGAAGATATTGCTATGAAAACTTGGGTATGAAATGTCTTTTTCCAATCTCAGCAGTACAAAGCAAAAGCTAATATAAAACATTATACTCAGCATATGTTTTTATTTATTTACACTGAGTCGAATATAATTAAAATGGGTGCAAGTGCATTATATATGTATCTCATGCCATAAAAAATCTAGTAAACCTATCACTGAAAGGCTTCATGTTCAAACTAACAAGGTGGGCTGGGCTGCATATGTGTCAAGATATAATGGAGCAGACATCCAAAACACTGGATTGTTTGCATCCAGTAAGTTAATAAATTTTTAAAACTGGTTTGATATAATTCATAACAAGAAATTGAAATCTTGGAATTTTTATTAAATGCCATTTTCTTTGTTTAAAAAGTATGGTGTGTTCACTAGCATTACAGTGAAACTTCATTTCGATAATTTTTATAATTTTCGCTCTTGGTACAAAACAAAGCATTCTTACAAAGACTCTTTGTACTTGATTTATGAATCTTGCAAAATCATATTCTAGCAAAAACCTTAGCTGTGCCAATGTTGTTTGCACAACCCAATTGTAAATTCGTATTACAGATTATGTATGTGTGAACTGCATGGAAAATGATCATACATAATTAGTTTAAAAGTTTTTTTAGTGTAAGAAGAGCAGCTATTTAAAAATATATTTATTTATTTATTATATTCTTAAAACTTATGTGTGTCTTGCTTTTATCAAAAGACTTACTTTTGAGAAAACTTTTTTATTGTGTGATTTTAAATTTAAGTGCCATTAAGTTTTAAGTTATATTAACCCTAAATTATATATATATATATATATATATATATATATATATATATATATATATATATATATATATAAATCATGATGTTTAGAAAACTTAAATCATCCTCATTTTACTCATGTTTACATTTGGGATGCATTTTGTTCATCATTGAACCTTGGTCTCTATATATTTACTCATCGCTTTTCTTACTGTGTCCTGCTCTCTTAATCAAATCATGAAGGGACAACTGGATGCATGTATTTAAGAAGAACTTGCTAGAATAATAACAGAGTTTACTATGAAGTTGAAATTCCATCAGATTTATAAATTAGGTATTTTATGTAATACATATGTATGAGTATAATACACAGAGTAATATAGTTTCTTTTTACACTTTGATATAGTTTCCTTTGAATAGGTTGAACTAATGCATTATCAAAATTACAAAAGACTTAATTCATGATTTTAAACGTTTCATTTATTATACTTTTCATTCCTTTTTGATAGAACGTCTAGCTGTTTGAAATAATCTATCACTTTATCACAGTATTAAATCATGAAGTTTCAATCTTATTTATATATTCTTTTCATAATTATTTCAAATGAACTTACTTTCTGTATCTGTTTTAAGTTGTTGGTTCGTGTTATTTTGTTAAATCTAAAGAAGCATTTATTTTGCAATAGAAATTTTGCCTTTGAAGTTGGCACCCTTGTTATGATGTCATATACAAAATGTTCAAGAATCTAAACATGATACTTGTACATGAACAGGGGATCTATTTTTGATAAAAGATGTAACTGGTGATTTGTTATAAAATCAAGGTGCATTATTCCCATATTATTTTATTGACATTTAATTTGTTTTAATTTTCTGCTACTCAGGTACTCATTATGTTGAGATTTTAGCTGTATGTAATTTAGTTGACTTTTTGTGCTAATTTTGTAAAGATTATTTGGTATGAAAATTAGTATAAACTAGTCTTTCTGAAAGATGGAATTAATTTGCAAAACTTTTTACGTATTATAGTTTTTTTTAAAAATAAAATGTTTGAATTTTGCATCAGAAAAGAAATGTGTTTTACTTTCAACTTTTTTAAGCATAAAAAAATCGATCTAGTACCATTTAAAAACCTGCAATCTTTTGTTGTAGAAATTCATGAAAATACTCTCCCATTTAATATTCTACAAAGCTGTTGACGTTCATCCATGAAGAAGTGTATGCTTTCAAATGTTGATGTAATAAATGTTCATTATTTGAAATTGATATCTGTTAATTCTATTTGTATTCTGTAAGTTTTCAAAGGGTCAGTATAATTGAGTTCTGATGGTTATCAAACTTTAATATTATTTTTTCAATATTTTGAGTAGCATTTAAGTTATGTCACTATTGGGGCTCATCATCTTACCATATCACAGCATCTCACTTCAATATTTCACCATTCTTTGACAAATACAATCCGTAATTTACCACTATGATTTAAATTTCAGATGAATTGTTTATTGTTTCATTAATGACACTGTTTTGAAAGTATTTAATATTTTTGCTCATGGTTTATATGTCATAGTTATTTATGAATAAAGAATATTATTATTGATTTAAAAACAGTGTATCGAAAGTTATGTAAAACCAAAATTTTGCAATACTTCACAAATAGATACATATATATGCCACATAAATTTCAATATATCCAAGGAAATGGCTATATTTAATATATATATATATATATAATGTAAGGGGAAATTTGATTAACAAATGTCAAATTGGAAAGAATGAGACTTGTGACACTCATCGCCAACTTTGAAACACATACCTACAAAATTACTTCAGATATTTATAGTAAAGCTGAAGTGCACTCAACCAAAGTACTGAATTGTTATCTTCATAACTTTACTCTCATCAAAATACTTTTTTCATACTCTAAATCATTAAAATTACAGAATTCAGCTTGTCTTTTTGTCTATTAGATACTATTTGAGTTAACTGCAATTTCCACATTCAACGGTGGTCCCACTAAGGCATTCGAGATATTTTCTATTTCGATTTTTCGGCCCTTGTGTGGCAGCAAATAGCATAAGAGGGCCCCGACAGATATTTTTTTTATCGTAAGGCATATCCGTATAAGTAGTTAATTCTAAATTTTTCGCTATGTTGCAGTTCTGACCTGTAGGGAGCGAGGTATTCATTTAAAAAAATGACCGTAGAAAACCACGTGTTCGGGACGGTCTTTTTCGGTCTTTCGGCCCACACGTGGCCGCAAATGGTACAAGTACGCCCCCGCCAGATATTTTTGTATTCGTGAGGGATTTCCGTATAAATAGATAACTGCAGGGTCTTTTTATCGCATGGGCAAATCGGGACTTTGCCCAGGGCCCCCTGATGCTAGGGGGCCCCAAAACCCCCTTGGTGAATGCACCTAGTACTTCTAATAGTATGTACAGCCCATGGATAGTTCTTATTTTTATAAATGTTCGTAAGGGGGGGCCCCCAAAATAGCATCTGCCCAGGGGCCCCCAGCGTTCATAATCGGGCCCTGGATAACTGTAAAACTTTCGCTACAAGGCACCCCGGCCCGCAAGGGGGTATTTATTTATTTATTAAAAAACTGTTTAAAACACTTGTTCGGAACGTTTAATTTTGGATTTTCGAGCCACACAAGTTCGTAAATGGTGCAAGAGGACCACGCCAGACAGTTTTGTAATCTGGAAACATTTCCGTGTAAATAGTTAGTTATAAATCTCTCGCTGCGTAACACCCCCGACCCGCAGTGGTGTATTCATTTTAGAAAAAGACCATTTTAAACCAAGTGTTCAGGGTGTTCGATTTCAGTGTTTAGGTCTTCAAGTGGCCGCAAATGGTACAAGAGTGCCCCGCCAGATATTTTTGTAATCGTTTGGGATTTCCGTAAAGATAGTTAAGTTTAAAACTTTCTGTACGTTGCTGCCCGTCCCGCAGGAGGGAATTCATTTAAAAAAAGACTGTTTTGAAACACGTCTTCTGGACGTTCGATTTCGGATTTCCGTTTGCGCAAATTGCGCTAGATTGCCCCGCCAGAGATTTTTGGTCATCGTCGGGTATTTCCGTATCAGTAGTTAAATAACATTTTCGTTAAGTTACATTCCCGATCCGAGAGTGTGTATTCATTTTAAAAATATCCTTTGAGAGCACTTATCTGGGACGTTTCATTTCTGTTTTTCGGGACCTACGTGGCCGAAAATGATGCTAGAGGGCCCCGACAGACATTTTCGTAATCGTTAGAAATTAACATATATGTAGTGAATTATAAAATTTTTGCTATTGCACTCCTGACCTGCAGGGGTGTATTCATTTTTTTAAAAAGACCGTTTTAATGCATGGGTTCGGGACTTTCCATTTTGGAAAGGAAAGATCCACCGAATTAGCATATGACGCGGCTGGAGGATCGGTGCCATAGAACGGGAGTTGTGACCGGACAAGAATTTTAGTATAGGGTCTATGGCGAAAATTTCGGGAGGGTCTAACTCCTGTTCTAATGAACCCGTTTTTAAAAAACTAGCATCGATCTTCTATCCTCTTCAGATTATTACTCGAGGGGATCTCTACTTTCCGAAATGTCCAATAAAAAAAATATGGTTTGTTAGAGCAGGTGTTCGTTAAACCCTCCTGAAATTTCCGCCATAAACCCCTATACTAAAATTTTTGTGTGGTTCTATGGCATCGATCCTTTAGCCGCTTCAGATTATTATTCGGGGGATCGTGCAAAATTTTAGTATAGGGGTCTAACTCCAGTTCTAATACACCGATTTTTAAAAAAATGAAAATTTTAGAAAGAATAGATCCCATGAATTGGCATATGAAGCGGCTAGAGTATCGGTGCCATAGAACGGAAGTTATGATTGGACTGAAACAATGAACAGATAACGGTGTTTCCAGCACTTTGTTGCATTTAAAATTTCAGGAAGGTCTAACTGTGTTTCTAATGAACTGATTTTAAAAAGACTGGATATTTTGGAATGGAGAGATTCCCCTAAGTTTGCATATCAAGCGGCTAGAGAATCGGTACCATAGAACGAAAGTTATGACCGGACTGAAACAATCGACAGATATTGGTGTTTCCAGCACTTTGTTGCATTCAAAGTTTCGGTAAGGCCCAAGTCTGTTTCTAATCTTAAAAAAAACTGGATATTTTGGAATGGAGAGATTCCCCTGAGCAGTGGCGTAGCGTAGAGGGGAGGGGCGGCAGGGAACAGCCGAGCTGTCTAATCCTGTCTGGAGCATCAGGCCATGGTAATTAGATCAGATAACTCTATTGTCATCGGGACTACACAGGTACTTATGCAGAATTTCAAGACAAGTGGAAGTGGTTCAAAATAGAATTGTAAGATTTGACCTAAATAAATATACTTACATGTATGTAAAGTTAAATAAAAGCTTGTCTAATATTTTATTCAAAATAAGAAAATAAATTTCACTTTTTGAATTTCGAAACGGACGCGGCCGGCCGCGATCCGCTGTTGCCACGCAACAAATGTAATTAGTGTGTACGTTTTGAATTTTGAATTATTGTCTAATTTAGATTGATCAACTCGTGACAGTGAGAGGTGACATTTAATTTCTTCAACTTTTTTTGTTATTTAGAAGAGCGGTGCAGTGTTGTTATTGTTTATTTTATACTTTGATTAAGTTTCACACGTACCTAAATTCGTTAGTTATTGTAAAGTCAAGTTTATTTGTTTTATACGACTCGTCGAATATATTAGGAGTGTTAAGTTTTTTTTTTTTTTTTTTTTTTTTTTTTTTAGGGGGTGGTTTTTACCACGTAGAATGTTATTTATCCGTTTTAACGTATTAAACAAAAAGTAGTTTAATTTTACGCGCGCGCAAAGCATTCGTGATATTTTTTTTTCTATCATGGTTTTGTGTTGTTATAGCCCACCTAACCATGAAAAGGGTAAGAGAAAATGGAGAATCGTATCGAAATAAGAAGACAAGGAGGAAAGTATCAGAAAAAATGAAGGGGCTATACTAAAGTTTGTGAAAGTTTCTTCAGAGAAGTCAGAATCTACGCCAGGGCCATCAGGTGTGAGATCTTCAGAGGCTAATGCTGCTCAAAACCAAGAAGAAACTGAAGTAGTGCAAGTATCCGACACTGATGACTTGCTAGTACCCGTAATCGATACTCGAATTTGTCAGCTTCACGTGCTTCCGATGCGATTGCTGAAATTGCGACACCAGAACAAACTGTAACCACATCAACTGGGTCAGACTTTGTCGGAAACGATATTGGAAAATGGTCTGAAAATATATATTCAATCATGCGTTTGCTATTAAGGCGACAATGGGCCTTCAGATTGACAAAAATATATTCCCAAAACGATTTTTTTTTCTTTCAGAAATGATTCTACAACTCATCAGTTTTAAATTTTAAAAAAAAGTATGTTGATCCGATCATTAATAACCGAGTTATAAGTATTTTTTTCAAACGTAAACAATGGAAATATTAGTCAAATTAAAACTTTAAATGCCATTTTCTCAAAACAAGTTTTCATGTCGTTTCGCTAAGTTCAAAATGTTCCATGCGTCATAATTTTTCTTGAATTTTCATAAAATGATTATTTATATATGTTAAAACAGTGGCGCACCCAGGATTTTTTCTTGGGGGGGGGGGCCGAGATGAACGGATAAAAATATTCATAATGCAATTTCTATTCCTTTGGGGGGACCAGGGTCCCTTGACCCCCCCCCCCCTGGGTGTGCTACTATGTTAGAATAAAACTTAGTAATCAATTCATTATAGTATTTTAAACCAACTTAAAATTTTTACTATAAAAAAATTTTTATTGATAAAATTTTGCATAAAATGACCTATTTTTATCGATTTCTTTTCTAGTTTTTATAAATATGACTGTAAATCAAATATTGCTACTAACTTTTATTATAACTATATAAAGCTAGCTTAAGAGAGAAAATTAGATATCTGAGACAAAAATTAGTGCGCATGGAGCATTTTTAAATTGAGTAATTAACAAATTGATTTTAATTAATATCTTAATTAATTATATTCTGATTTTTTTTTTAAATTTAGAATTTCCATATCTAAACAACACTGTATAAGTATACAAAATTTCATAGCAATTGGTTAATAAATAAAAAAAGAGTTTTTCATGGTCCATTGTCGCCTTAATACGCGGGGTCCCGAATTTTTTCTGAGACAAAAATTAGTGCGCATGGAGCATTTTTAAATTGAGTAATTAACAAACTGATTTTAATTAATATCTTAATTAATTACATTCATATTTTCTATTAGTTAAAACAACAATGTTAATATCTTCCTTCTCACTAATAACAACTGGTAATATAAGCTGGGTTTTTCTATTAATACAGACTTCGCTGAAGAGCCAACAGAACCGCGCATGGTTCAGTCAGAGTCAGACACGGACTCGCCGAAAGTATTGTCAAGGAGACGGCTAACTGTTAGCGTACATGTAAAACATGCACGTCAGCAATTCTTATAAGCCTTCTAATATACACTGAAGTGCCACTGAATTAGGGATACCTACCTAGTAACGACTTGGGCCTCCTCTGGCCTTGATAACGGCTGCCACACGACGAGGCATAGATTCAACAAGTTTCTGGAAACGTTCCACGGGAATGGCTTGAAAATATTGGCTAAAGCTGTCCATAATTCAGTAAGGTTCTTTGGTGCTGTGTGATGGCCTTTCACGCCTTGTTCCAAAACATCCCAAATATGCTCAATGGGGTTTAAGTCTGGGCTTCTAGGTGGCCAATTCATGACAGAGAAGTCAGAGGAATGCTCATCCAACCAGCCAGTAGCCAACCGGGACTTGTGAGAGGTACAGTTGTCTTGCTGGAAAACTCCATTACCGTACGGATAACAGAACAGCATAAACGGATGGAGGTGATCACCCAGCAACTCTACGTACCGAATTGCATTGAGGGAGATTGGTACACGCACCAAAGATCCCAAACTGTGCCACGAAAAAACACCCCAGACCATGATTGAGCCACCATGCCCTTGTACAGTTCCAGCCAGGCATGCAGGATCCATGGCTTCATGAGCCTGACGCCATATTCTCAGCCTCCAGTCGGCGTTAAGTAGTCGGCATCGAGACTCATCACTCCATGCTACTCGTTTCCAGTCCTCTACACTCCAGTCCCTGTGCTCTCTTGCCCAGGCAAGACGTGCAACCCGATGGCGAGTATAGAGCAATGGTACTCTCGTAGGTCGACGGCTCCCGAAACCCATACGGTGAAGCGAGCGTTGCACAGTCATTTTACTGACTGTACGACTGGCACCGTCATTAAACTGGGTGGTAATTTGAGCTAATGTTTGGCTTCGCTGGCTCCGTACAATACGCCTGAGCCGTCTCTCACCACGCACTGTCAAGGCTAATTGTCCTTTAAGGTTTGCCCGATCGCTAGTTTTTTTCCACCATCCATGTATTCTTGGTATACTCTTGACACTGTCGACCTTGAAAATCCTAGCTGTCTGACGATTTCGGAAATTGAATGGCCCATGCGTCGCGCATCTACGATTTGTCCGCGATCGAAGGCGTCTAAATCAGGCAGTTTACCCATACTGGCAATTCCAACAACTAATTCAGAACAACCACAGTACGCGCTATATATGCAGTTACCACAGCGCCCTCACTTGCGCATACATGATGCGCAGCGCTACACAATTTGCATAGGCTTTGCTATCCCTAATTCAGTGGCACTTCAGTGTATATCTTTAAATACCAGAGTAAAAATGTGCAGTAAAAGCTATGTTTGTTGAAATAGGGTATACGTTAAAACTCTTGAAAATGCTCAAAAAATAATGTAGAGATGACTAGCCTTTTAACAATAGCATAATAAAAGTTTATTCATTTGAAAAATTAGTTAAAACAACAATGTTAATATCTTCCTTCTCACTAATAACAACTGGTAATATAAGCTGGGTTTTTCTATTAAAATACTTCGTAAACTCGGTTTATTTCTATACTGTGATGGATTATCATAGAGCTCTAATACGGAAATGATACAAAAGTTAAATTAAACTAAACCAATAAACGAAAATAAACCAATCATAGGCCTCCAAACGATTAGCAATGAAATTTTTAATGCCTATGATTGGTTTATTTTCGTTTCAACGTCATCTTTTCCTTAACGTAACGCAACGGACTCCTATGTGAACAGGTCCTAATGCATCAATATTTGGGTCAATTGAAATGGTTGCAATTCTCAGGGAGTTCTCAAGATGTTCAGCTGATGTTTTGGTTTTAATTAGACTCTTAGTGTGCTTCATCCTTGAAAATAGTTTTTCACCGATGTACATGCTTACAAACAATGCCGACATGAATAACGCATGACTATGTAGTGAGGGATATTTATCAATGGGCATGTATGATTCATAAAAGTCCAACAAAGAGACTTGATTAAATTTCTCTTTAAGTTGGATGTCAGATTTCAATTCTATGCCTTCCATTTGAAAATTTGCTGACAGCATATCTATATCAACTGTAAATGGAGTAGTAAAGATGCAAGACAATTGTTTATTTTTCCAATAGTCCTGAAATCGATTTTTAAATTCTTGTACTAAATTGGAATGCAAGGCTGCATATTTTTTTACCATTTTTAGAATTATTCTTGGTCAGCGTCTCGAAATGTAAAAAACTGTGAACATTTACTTGGGTTTGCTATAATTTCAGTTTCATTTGGAACGCGTTTATGAATTGAAACATTCTACTGATAAGTTGGTTTTTACCCTGAAGACGGGTGTTTAAGTCATTTAAATGGGCAGTCAAATCTATCAAAAATGCTAAATCTGCAAGCCAGTTGTCATCATCAAGTTCTGGCACAAGTTTTTTTCCAATGTCATAAACAATTTGATTTCATCAAGTAGGCTATAAAATCTTTTTAACAGTTGCCCCCAATTGAGTTGGTAAAACTGTTTTGCTAGCATACATATATTCATCAAATAATCAAATAGAATGAATAAATTTCACATCAAATAATATACATATATATAGATAACATATACTATCACCTGAGCACGTAACCTTGAATGTCAATATTATATGTAGTAAAGTAGATTTATGTGATAATACAATAAAAATGTGACAGTGAAAATAATTAAAAAATATTAATATAATAAATGTCAATGAATAACTGTCAATGAATAATTGTCAGTGATTAACTTTCAATGCTTAATTGTCAATGAATAATTATCAATGCTTAATATCAATACCTAATTGTCATTGGCCACTATCAATGTTTAATAACAATGTTTATTATTAATGCTTATTATCAATGCTTATTATCAATGTTTAGTATCAATGTTTAGTATCAATGTTTATTATCAATGCTTACCCATACCAATACCATATGAAAACCATTACAAGCAAAAAAAATATATATATAGAAGCCAAATAAATATATAAAATAACAGGGAAAAAATCAACGACTGAAGCAAAGTATGCAATAGATCACACTAGTAAGTGATAAAATAATTAATAAGTGAAATAAATAAATACATTGGATAATTACATTAATGGTGAACATTCATAAGGTATAACTTATTTGCTGTAAATATAATTGTACACGTGCTTTGAAATGTAGATGTTGTCATCATTTGACAGACAGGTGAGAAAACAAACCAGATATCATTATTAAAGTCAAGTTGAAGTTTAAATTTTATGGAGAATTCGTTACCTTAAAGTTTATCATTTAAATTTGAACTCAAATCAGTCAATTACAGTTTATAATTATATTCAAATATTACAGCATCATTGTAGATTTACTGAAGATTATCAAATTTTGAATTTAGAATAATGAAGGAAAATAAATATATACTAAAGGAAACAGAAAATACAGTGGGGGGGGGGGGGGAATATATCCTAAGAAACGCCAGCATTGAAAGGAAAGAAAGTAGAATATTAGGGACCGGTTCTCCCAACATACTACCAAAAAAAGGAACTCACTGTAAAACTGTAGACCTCAAGAAATACCTATTTTGCAGAGGAGGAGGGGGTTGGGCAATTTGAAATATATTAAAGGGGTAGACGGGGAATCTTGTAGATGAAGTTTTCTTGCAGGGGCAAAGTGCAAACGATCAATATGGATTTTACTAATAAGAGCGAAAGAATTTGACAGTAGCCTTATATAATAAGTTACTACAGAGTGACGTTAAATAACTTCAAAAGGACCAGTAAATTTCTTGTTATACCTGTGTGATGTTGTCATCACATCACTCCATCGCTATTTGCAACAGCGATTAGCGATCACTCTTTTCCCCTTGGTTTTGGTGGAGAAAGTGAAGTGGAGTGACGAATGCAGGGTTTTTGAGCGGGAAGAAACAACGTGCTTGCATGTAAAGGTGGTTTTTAGCAGTACGGTGGTATCCGCAGGTTGTGATAGATTTTGCGTTGGATTTCGACAGTGACGGTGTCTGTGGCGGAAAGTAAAGTTTAACGTTTAAGTAGAAATCATGCCTCCTATTCCAAGTGGAAAAGCCGTGAAGAAAGCGGATAAAGCACAGAAAGCTGTACGTACTGGGGATAAGAGTAAAAAGAAGAAGAGGAGGAAGGAAAGTTTCAGTATTTACATTTACAAGGTATTGAAACAGGTGCATCCCGATACCGGCATTTCTAGCAAAGCTATGTCCATAATGAACAGCTTTGTTAACGATATCTTCGAGCGTATTGCTGCTGAGTCGTCTCGTCTAGCTCAGTATAACAAACGTTCAACTATTACAAGTAGGGAAATTCAAACAGCTATTCGTCTATTACTTCCCGGAGAACTTGCCAAGCATGCAGTTTCTGAAGGAACCAAAGCAGTTACGAAGTACACAAGCTCCAAATGAAGCTGACTTATTTCCAAAGACCTGATTTTTTTTTGGGGATGAGTATTACTTGTGTTCCAACGTAATGTTTTATCGTTCTCAAGTTTGGAAGTTTTTAAATCTTTAGTAGTTCCACACCTTGCAACTTCAAATTTATAAAAGTGACGTGCCTGAAAGACGTGCAAGTAAGTGCTACGGCTCGCTATTATGGTGTACCAGACGAAAGTGGTAACTGGTGCTGTTTATTACGACAGCCACCATTTCACTGTTTTTGCTTTATTTTTCTCATTGGAACTCATTAATTTGCTAACTTTAATCGTTTCTAAATTTTAATGTGGACTTTATGAATATCGCTACTGGCCAATAATTATCAGTGTTTCAACATGTATCTGCTTGAATTGCTGCAAATTGTTTTAAATATTCATTCCACTCTTTGTATGTTCATGAAATAAAAATTTGATGCTGTCAAAAAAAAAAAAGGAAAAACATCCTATCACAACCTGCGGATACCACCGTACTGCTAAAAACCATCTTTACATGCAAGCACGTTGTTTCTTCTCGCTCAAAAACCCTGCACTCGTCACTCCACTTCACTTCCTCCACCAAAACCAAGGGGAAAAGAGTGATCGCTGTTGCGAATAGCGATGGAGTGATGTGATGACGACATCACAACCTGTCCTTCGACTTAACATATACAATATCACCTGGAGAAAGTTCACGTAATTTTGCCTGTTGATGTTGCTTAGTATTTTGAATATGGCGTTTATCCGTTAAATTTTGATAAACTATATTTTGTATATCAAACATATTTTTAAGCAGATTGTTGGGAAATTGAGGTTTGTCCAGTTGTATTACAGATTTTTTTGTAATTAAAATTGTCAAATATTAATGCAATCTCTCTTCCAAAATGTAACAAAAAGGGAGAAAAATCAGTCGAAGAGTGGTGTGATGCATTGTACAAATGTTGGTGTATTAACACAGCATGTTTAAAAGGAACCTTTTGTTGTAACACAGTTAATAGTAGATTTAGCAGAAATGTTAGTCCTTTCACAAATAGCATTTGATTATTTTTTACTTTAACCTACTGGCTACAGTTACTTTCTAATTTTACCTTTTCACACAAAAGTACAACACAAGATGGCATATCACTTAAATTATCATTGGCAACACATGGAAAAACTTTGTCATGATTTAAATGGTTATTCTGTACATTAAAACACTTAGCAGTAGTTTTCATAGCATCAACATGATCATTTACAAAATTGTTAGAAGTTAAATTATCATTTCCTTGGTTGAAAAGACATTCTGGTGTAGTATCACACACAAAATTAGAAGGTTGTTCAATAATTTTAGAATTAGTTTCATTGTTACTTGCCAGATAATTAGGAGCATTAAGGAGAGGTGACAGTAACTGTAGAATTTAAGTGACAAGAATTTTGAATAAATGGAATAGTTTCCCCGTTAATTGTTAAAGCATTAATGTTGTGATCCATAATTACATTAAACTTATTAAGAAAGTCATAGCCAATTAATATATTAAATTTAGAAGAAGATAGATCAGTTAGGAAAAATGTATGTTTGAATGACTTTCTGGAAAATTTAAGGGATAATTCAACACAAGCAGAGTATTTTAAATTAGAGTTAAGAGTTTTAATAGTTACTGCTCGAGAAATTAACCTACACTTGCATTGGGACTTAATTAATTGAAAAATAGTTTCATCAAAAAGAGATAAACTGGATCCTGAGTCCACCAAAGAAATTAACGTGTTATCATTTAAATGTGTGTACACCAAAGGCAAGGAAAAAAATGATGATTCCTTAATATTTAACACATGAGGGAAATCATTCTGAAATAGGTACTGAGAGTAGACATTAGTATCATTAAGTAAGGAATTTTTCATCTCAGTGTTGAGAAACTCCATTCTTAGTTTAAATTATTAGTATTATTTTGATTATTCTGATCATTAGCAGGTACATAAGCATTTGCACGAGGGTTCAAGCTACTGTGATTGCCTCTGCGATTAAAATAAGTTTTGGGTCTTACACGACCTCTACCATGATTCAAATTATTTTGCATATCAGATCTTGCAGACAGCATGTTTTTAAATTGGAAGCAATTTTTCATGAGATGGTTAACTATACCATAAAAATGACACATATTTCTCCTCAAAGAATTGATTCTAAAATTTTTAGAGTGTGGTCTGTGAGGGGCTGGTCTATTTGACCTAAAATTCCTATTGTTAGCATTGACATTAGCAGTAGAAGGTTCATTAGCAAGAGTAGTGGGATTTTTCATGCCAATCACTTGTGATTTTAGAGCATTAACCTCAGCGATTAATTCAGCATATGATGGCTGAGAAGATGTACAAGGGGCTAGGACTTCAGACTGAATCTGAATGTCCTGCAATAGTAGGGCTTTCTTAACGGCTTCATCAAAAGAATCCAGACCACTCTCTAAAATTTTTAGTTTATGGCTGGTAGGTAGGGCATTGAGTAAGTGATATTTTATTGAATCCAATTTAGTCTTTTCTTTTATTGAAGGATGCACCTTCCTAACTAAATTATCTAAGCTATGCGCTAAATTCTTTATGGTTTCACCTGGCATGAGTTTTATATTATTAACAGCCACACGTAAGGAATGAGTGTTGGCCGGTTGAAAGAAATCACTAAAAACTTGTTTCATTTGATCAATAGTAGTGCAATTTTTAGCATCCGCTGAACTAATGAAAAACTTGAGGGCATTGCCAATGAGTTTGGATTTCAAGAAAGTGAGGGCTTGGTGCTCCAACAACTTGTTCAGCTCTTTTATAACAATTAGTTGTTCGAAAAAAAATTCGAGCAGATCAGCATCACCATCAAATGGTGTAAGAGTACATTGAAAACTGGTCTTAGTAGACATGATTGAATATACGATAACTCTTAGCAATTGACACAATAAAATAAAATAATTAAGAATGACGAGAAAGAAATTATAATACTACACACTAATACATTTAACTTAAGGTGACTGCCTACGTTGAAAATGACATTTTTTGGCTATTTTGATCAATTTAATTTTTTGCAAGAATCTTGTAATTCAATCTTTTCTCTTTTCAAAACAGTTTTCATTTTCATTCTACATCAATTAGAAGCAGAGTTATAGCTATTTTAAAAAATATCGTCTAATACAAAATTTAAGTGACAAACAACTTTAAATGCGTCTATTTTTTGACCATTTTGGTCAATTTTATTTTTTGCAAGAATCTTGTAATTCAATCTTTTCTCATTTCAAAACCGCTTAGATTTTCATTCTACAACAATTAGAAGCAGAGTTTTAGCTATTTTAAAAAACATCGTCTAATACAAAATTGAAGTGACAAACAACTTTAAAGGCGTTTTTCTCAGAATTATGTTTTTTAGCACAAATCTCTACCGTTATCATGATATTTCAGATAATAATGCATATAATTTGATAAAATTTTCATGAAATGTTTTAGATGCTATTGTTAATGAAATGACTTACAATAATTGATGTATAATAAATAGTTTTTTGTTTGGGGCTGTTTTTATAAGGAAAGGAATTGGGGAAAATTTGACGAATTGGGGAAAATTTTCATATTGGAACATAAAATTGTCTGTATTATTTTTGCATTTTAAAATTTCTCTTAGATTGTAGGTCATTTTGAAGATAACTATTATATGTATCATGTGTAAGAAGGAAATTAAAATAGTAGCATTAGAATTTTGTTCAGAGTGATAAGCGTTTTAGCTAAATTTCATTAAAAATTTCTTCAAATTGACCATTTTATAAAAAAGTATGGTAGTTGCAGGAAAGTTTTTTTTTAATTTTTTATTTTTAAATGCTGTTTTACCATAAGAGACCAAAAAAGTCCTTAAAAAAACAATTTTTTTAAAAAATTGGCTCCGAACGTAGGCAGTCACCTTAACACAAAAAAAATTTGGTATATTCAAATACTGCGATATGTAGGTATGACACAATAAAAAATATATATACACTGCTGGCCACCCAAATTGCAACACCAAGAAAGACAAGAGATATCACAACAAAATTTATTTTGTAGATAACATGTTGACCAAGTATCAAATGATTAAATTTATAGACTTCTGTGAAGTGTGGTTCCTGCCAAAATCAGTAGCCAGAGTAGCCGCCATTGTTGGAGATCACCGCTGCCACACGCCTCGGCATTGATTCAAAGAGACTTTGGATGAGTTCTTGGGGTACAGCAGACCAAGCAGCTTCCACACGTTGCCAAAGTTGATCTGCTGTGGCAGCTGGAGATGGAATCTGGGTCAATCGTAGAGCAACCATGGACCACATGTTTTCTTTTGGCGAAAGATCCGGACAGAGAGGCGGCCAGGGAAGCAATTCAATCTGGCGATTGACGAAGAACCGTTGGACAATGCGTGCCACGTGTGGTCGCGCATTATCCTGTTGAAATATGGCTGTGCGCAAGACCTGAAGGTAAGGAAGGACAACTGGCTTCAACACCTCGGAGATGTAGCGCTGGCTGTTTAAAGTACCGGCAATGCGTACTAGAGGTGTGCGAGAGTGATATCCAATACCGCCCCATACCATAATACCCGGTGCAGGACCAGTGTGGCGGTGCATAAAGCAGCTGTTCAGCATCCTCTCTTCACGGTGTCTCCAGACTCGAATGCGACCATCGTGGTGTTGCAGACAGAAGCGTGACTCGTCAGTAAAGACAATTTGATTCCATTCTGCCGTCCACATACTTCTGTCATCGCACCATTTGCGGCGGAGACGTCTGTGGTTCTGCGTGAAGGGTAGACAAAGCAATGGACGTCTTGCGGACAGACCAATCTGCTGTAAACGGCGTCGAATGGTACGCGCAGACACTGGATGATGCGTTACAGACTGCATGTGCTGTGCTATGGTTCGTGATGTGACTGAGCGATCCGTCACTGCCATGCGCACAATTTACCTGTCATCACGTGAAGTGGTGCGCTGTGGTGGATGCGATCGAACACGCCGGTCCGTCGTACCCTCCTGCATACAACGATCACATATCCGCATTACAGTTGTTTGGTTTCGTCCAACACGACTACCGATTTCCCTGAAAGATAATCCACAATCTCGGTAGGCCACTATCCTTCCTCTGTCGAACTCGGATACTTGATCAAAAGATGATCGCTGTTTTCGACGAGGCATAATTGATCGTTTTTTTGAAAAATCCACAAGAAAAACACAATTGCCGAACTTGAAGTCGTCGAAATCTCCAAGTCTTAAATAGCGCTTTGAAGTGGCGCCACAGGCGCGCGTGATGTGCGTCTGCGCTGAAATTCTAATCATTCGCATATCTCACCTCCGCTAATGCATGTTGCAAATTTCATGTTATTTGCATGTTTCCTTCAGGGTGTTGCATTTACAGTGGCCAGCAGTGAATAAGAAAAAAATTTGTGCTTGCATAAAATATCAAATGTCAAAAAAATATTAATCACATAAATATAACATAATAAATTGAAAATTTAGTTACCAGCTAGATGACAAGTGACTGGTCTTGAGCACCATCTGTATTAAGCAATTATTAGGTGCTTTCTGTAGTGTAAAACTTGTAAGTCTCTGGAAAGGATCATCTATAAGGACGAATAGCTAGAGTTCTGTAAGAGATGGTGTAGGGATCATCTGTCGTGGGGAAGAATATGAAGTTGAAGAGGATATTAAACAGTTCTCCAGAGACGTGAGGAATTGTCCGTTGATGAGGAACTTACGTGCAAACAGAAATGTTCCTTAGGCTCACTATACGCAATCGCGAAAGTTCATAGCCTAGTTGGTTAAATCTGTGGAGACAGCCTCAGTAATGTTTAATTCAACCGCTACAAAGAACTCAAGCAGAGAAATTCTGGGGAGGTAGAGATACCAGTTCATTAGATGTAGATTCTAGAAGAATTATCTGGAGGAGGTGAATATCAAAAAATCAGCGGGATATGAAGACTTCAACTTACAGGATTGTCAGCAATGTAGATGCTTCAACGAACTACTGAAAAAAATTAACCTCAGTTTGGCCGAGTCGATACCTGCTTAATAGTGGAGTGCGTTTACCAACAATACCCACAGGAACATCACCGTTAACATCTTAAATAAAGCTGAAAGCAGCTGGTGAACTAAATAATCTGCCAAGGCTTCTTTTTTAAATAGAAAATTATTTATTCTGTGTCAGCAAACATGAAGCCGGTATTGATTACAAGTGAAGTACTATATACAGTAAAATATGAGTTGGAAGCTTACATGAGCTTATAAATTCGATAACCGTACAGGTGTAAAGTAATACAGCAAATGGTATGATAAAAGTATCCCCCCGATACAGTCGAGGCCAGGGCTAAGAACTGAAGGGGTGCTTAAACGTATACAATTTTAAAGAGAAACTTCTCTCTTAGGAAAATATGGCTCACTGATATTTTTTTCATCGCTGGACAGAAATGGAAAACAAGGAGAGCGAGGGTTATAATAATTTTAAAATTACCGCCAAGCGAAGCGAATATAGGGAAATACCCGAGAGGACGCGTACAGGAACGGCGCAGACGAAGAGCGCGATGGGCAGAGAGCTGGTGAGATTAGAAAGGGCGATTCACCGCCAAAAAGGAAGGAAAACTTGCGCCAAGCAGGCGAAGGAAGCGGCGCGCACAAACCTCATTGGTCAAGCGAGGGATGACGTAGGAATGCGCCAAATTTTAATTGGATGAAGTTTAGACAGAGGTGAACCAGGCGAGATTTTCTCACGTGGCTGACTCAAACACCCGCCGAAAGATGTTATCTGAGAAAATTGGAGTCAGACCGTCTGCCGTTATTGTTAGCGACAGCAATTTACGATACAATTAAAGTACCCCCAAAGGAGAGAAAATACGGAATAGATATATCCGATCTTTTTGCAAAGAAGTCATACAAAGAAATCCAATTTTACTTGACCACGGGGCAGCGTTTCGAGAAACGAACAGATTTTAATAGGCTATTTTCCCATGTAGAAGAGCAGATGTGGCGATTTTAAATAGATTGTTCCCAGAACATCAAAAATGGCTGATAGATCAGCTTCTGAAACCTCCCAAGTATTGGGGAACCAGCAAAAATTGAACCATTCAATTTTTCAAGACAAACTTGCTAATAACTTAAGCAACCAAATTACAATTCGGAAACTTAGCAAATAACTTATTCTTAATTTGTTTAAGTAGCATTTAACGTTAAAAAATTTAAACACAAGGACTATAACGAAATTTCTCGTTATAGTCAATTTCCCACGTTAGTTTCTAAGTTATTTACCAATTCCTTTGTTCTTGGAATCGAAAGCGAAATTAGATCTACACCCAAGGAAATTTAAAAAGAATTTAGATTTTTGAAAAGGTTTTGAGGTTTTATATATTATAGAATATCCCCCCCCCCCCCGTCAGAGAAGAGGCTGCCCACTAATGCCTGCATTAGTGAGCAGACTCACTCAGCAAACCGTGAAAAAAGGCGTAGACCAGAAATTTGGAAAAAAGTTTAAAAAAGGAAAATTTTGAAAAGATCGTAGCAGAGTCACATGACATGGTATCATTTAGTAGCAGATTCACATGACATGGCGTAAACAATCTCAATGAAAAAATACACTAAAAATAAAAAATATATACACAGTAAATATACACTGTTAATATACACTCATGGACAAAAAAATTAGCGCACCAAGAAGGATTCGTCAAAATGAAACGAAATTTTACATACGTAATAACTACTTTGATATAAGTAAATGATAAGAAAATCAAAGAAAAAGGATAATTTATTTCAGTGAAAAAGGCAAAAGAACGGAGGAGTTAATACTCCGTTGGACCCCCTCTAGCGCGAATGCACGATGCGATACGATCGGGCATTGAGTCATACAAGTTCTGTATGATATCTTGAGACATTTCGTTCCATATTTGCTGTAACCTTGCCTCTAGTTCGTTCAAACTCGTGGGATGCCCAACTCGTCGTCCCAAATGATCCCAGATATGCTCGATTGGAGACAAATCTGAGGATCGGGCAGGCCAAGGAAGGGTAGTAACAGTGCGGAGACAGTCTTGTGACACCCTTGCCGTATGAGGCCGAGCATTGTCTTGTTGAAAAATGGCTCCTGGGAGCCGTTGCATGAGTGGCAAGACATGTGGTTGCAGGATTTCATGAACATACCGCTGGGCTGTCATGGTGCCACGGAACAATACTAGGGGTGACCGTGTATTGTTGGCAATGGCACCCCATACCATCACACCAGCTGTGGGAGCGATGTGTCGCTGTACAGCAAAGGCAGGATTGAAGCGTTCACCACGGGCTCTCCACACACGAACACGATTGTCATCACTGCCGAGATTGAATCTGGATTCGTCCCTAAAGACGACCTGGTTCCATTCCGCTGCAGTCCAGTTTCCTCGTGCGCGGCAAAACTCCAAACGGAGGCGTCGATGGGTGGGCGTCATAGGGCAGCACACGTAATGGGCGCCGCGATACCAACTGTCCTTCAGCCAGGCGCCTTCGTATGGTTCGAGAAGACACAGAGGCTCCTAGTGAAGGTGCTACCTGTGCCTGGATGGCGGCCGATGAAGCAGTTGGCTGTACGCGTGCATTTCTTACGATGTGGCGGTCTTCTCGACGACTGGTCTGTCGAGGGCGTCCTGAGCCTGGTCTTCGTGTACATGACATCTCTCGGGTCCACTGGTCCCAACACCTCCTCACAACACAATCAGAGCGGCCTAATTGACGAGCTACTCGCCTAGCTGACCACCCAGCTTCCATCATCCCGACGATTCTCCCCCTCTCAAACTGCGACAACTCCTTATATTGTCTTCGAACACGGCGTAATGGCATGTCTATCTCAGCTCTTCCTTTGTAAATGATTCAGCACACTCAAACAAGCTTTGGTTACCTGTTTTATACTCCACAGAGTACGATGTTCAACGCCCTCTACCGGCTATACGTAATGCGCAATCACGCTGCATTTCTAATCATTTGCATATCTCCCCGACATGTACCTTCGTTGCAAGTTTCGTTACGATCCCGCAATTATTTCTTGGTGCGCTAATTTTTTTGTCCATGAGTGTACATTGGAAATGCACATTGTAAATAATATATATATATATATATATATATATATATATATATATATATATATATATATATATATATATATATAACATTAAAAACCCCATACCATTTTAAATTCTAAAATTATTCTAAATTCCCTTGGGCGTACGAGCTAATTTTCGCTTTCAATTCTAAGTCCTAAAAGGCCTCCGGTGGAAAATATTAAATGGCTTCCTTTTTCAAACCTGCGTAGCGTTAGACAAGATTTCATATAAGCTTTGCGCAGATTACATAAAACCCCATGTGACTTGTTGACAACAGCAAATCCCTAATCACTATCATGATCACATGACAAAGTTTATATAAGCCGTCTGATCAACAAACCTGTACGCTTTCGGATTTTGTAACTGTCTTGGGAAGAGGTATTCTCCGTCTAATAAAATGTAATGCCGTAACTTGCCGCGTCGGCTTTTACTCGAGCCACGACTACATCATCATCCCTTGTGATGTGCTGGACACCAGTCTTCTCCTTGGGTTGTCCAGTACATTACATATATATGACCAATTGTTAAATCTAAAACGACTATTAAGATTAACGGATATTCACGTTAAAACACGTTATTTCCCCGAACATCAGCCATTTTACGAGGAACATGAAATTATTATTTATGTGTTATAATGAGGATAAAATTTAATTTAATTTTATATAAGGGAAGATTTTATTGAAGTTTAAACGTTAAAATTAAAGTTTAAACGTTAAAAAAAGCTTCTATTTTATCAGTGTTGACATTAAAAAAAATAAACATGAATAATTAGCCTAAAAAGAGTCAGATACATTTAAAAATAGCTATGCGGCCCACTGTCTTGTCAAAATGCCCCCTATAAAAAGCACTTTGCATGCTCTTGGTTAAAGCTATTCTACGGAACATCGAAGGAAAAAAGGTAGAAAATAAATCCACAATCATTGAACGGGAGTCCTCTTTCCGTCCGGAGGCAAAATTGGCCGGACTCTTTCTGGAGTGGAAATTTCCACTCCATAATTGGTGCTCCGGAGCGAAATTTCGCTAAAATCTCGCCAAACCGGTACCGATTTAGTTTTTCGGCCCAAATAAAATATAAGAATATCTATATATGTAATGTATTAAAATGTATGAAATCTCTCATTATATAATTTATAATAATATACAAAAATCTAAAAATGTCAAAGTATTCTATGCCATGGACAAAACCGGCCGGTCGTTTAGTACACCACCTTAAGCTACCGGCAAAATCTACCGGCAATTTAATTTCGAATCCTAAGCTGCCGGCTGATCGAATTTTGAAACATGCGCAGTGATGTACTGCGACGGCTGACAGCTTAGTCAGAATTGCTATGCCTAACCACAGCCAACTTTGACGGCTTACCGTTATACCAAAACAGAAACAAATATGGCAGGTAAAATTGGCTTCAGACAAGTGTTCATGAATTTTTCTCGAAGAAGAGGATACTCGCGATATAAATTACGTGATGTAGTTCAGAAAAACAGAGAAAAGTTATATTATGTTGCTGGAAGCATGGGTGCCGGTATTACTTTAATGGTATTTAGCGATAAATTACAAAAGTTTGGTGCGAAGCGTGATATGGGTCTTGTCCGTGCTAATCAACATTATAAATCCGTAAGTAATGAAATTGATCAACTACGTTCTAATAATAAATGAATTTATTTATTATGTGAATTTGCTCACTAATGGATTCTGATCCAGATATTGAAATAGCATGCTAATTTATTCCCCAATATTAGAAAAGAAACAATTTGTGTATCATGGTATTGATTACCAGTATTGTATTATCATGTAAATATTACAAAACTAAAAAAAGAGCCAAATATTTTAAAGTGTTCTTTTATTATTTTATCCTGCTAGTTTTCGAGTAAGTAGTTTGCAGAAGCAAATGAATTAACCACCCTGACACAAGACAACATTGAGTTGGTATTCCCTAATGTGGAAGCAGTATTACGACTATTCCTGTGTTTAGTGTTAACAAATTTTTCAGAAGTAAGATAATTTTCACAATTAAAGAGAATAAAAAATGAACTGAGAGCAACCATGTCTCAAGAAATATTGTCTGTACTTTGCACCATGTGTATAGAAAGCGATGTTACGTAGCCCATCCTTTGATGACATAATTAATGATTTTGCTTTTGGGAAATTAAGAAAAAAAATGTTTCAAGTTATAACTTAGAGCCTTATATAATATAATTAATTCTATTTTATTGTTGTATTATAGCAAGTTATCCACTCCATATTTTCAATAAAAATTTATTATATATATATATATATATATATATATATATATATATATATATATATATATATGTACCTGTATTATTTTGGGTACTCAATTTTATGTGATGTCTGCTGTCAAATTTTCACCTGAATAAAAGATTAGTTTTTTTTATATACTGTCAATTATGTTGTTATATTAATTTAATATTTACTATTTATTTCATATTTTAATTTATAACTTTGTTCTATGAGCCCTATTTGTCATTTTTAAAACCCCTTAATTATATATTATTTCTCTGATTTTGTAAACACATCCTTTATTTTTTTAATAAAAATTAAAAGACAATATATTTTCGGTACAGCTTTGTCAGACGCACCTCCCTACCAAGTTTGGCGATTTTGTGTATGGCCTGGTAACCATGCGATTTTGGCGAGAATTTATTATTATTATAAGGGAAAGTTTATATTTTATAAGATGTTATATAAAACCATATCAAAAGTTCTATTATTTGTAGTATAATTTATTATTATGCTATGTATTAGATTGTTTGCTTCCTTGCAATTAATATGTTCTTTTTATAATAAGAGACTTACGCATTGTTTCATAATAAAAATTTTTTCCCTTGTTTCTAGTTTGATATGGTCTCAATTTATGCTTGTTTAGCTGTTGTATTTTTATCATTTTGATAAGATGCTTATTATTTGTGTATAATTATTGATTATACAAAGTACGTTAATTCATGTATGTTTTAGAATAAAGAAGAAGATATACAGATGTCACAACTTACTCAAAGAGAACGTAGATTTATAAAATTTGCATCAGTTGAGTATGATGGACAGCTATATATGACACCACAAGATTTTCTTGATTCTGTCACAGAAACGGATCCTCGCCGTAGGTCATTTCAATTCAGTTTTTTTGTATTTATGTATATGCAATAAGAAATATGTTTTCAGAACTAACAAGGACAAAATTGAAACAGAATTCATCATGATTGATTTCCTGTGTCTTAAGGGCAGTGTTCACTTTGATTTTTCTGGTAGCTGTACAGTACAGAATTGTGTCTGAATAGCATATATTTGGATGAGAAATTTGCATATTTTACAATTGTAATTTAATGAAAAGTAGAGGGTACCAATGACAGTTTAAAATAGGGACCATAAATTTATACTAATTGATTGGGTTGTTAGAATTTTCTTCACTGTTCACATTAAAGTCTATTGTTGCCCCCATTAGGTAAATGTTATATGATTCTCCTAAGGTCACTTCTTGTAGTCTTTTTCAGATTTTCATTTTGATTGAATTCAGAGTGCTACATCCTTGCTGGTGGTCTGTCATGTTTCTATAACATCATAATGAACAGATGCATTATAAAACTTTATGTTTGTAAGTGCTTAATTTAAAATATCTCTGAAAGTTGCAAATAATCCAGTTTTGATGCTTATGGTAAAGAGGAATTTTAATTCTCAATGTTCTTCAGATATTTAAGGTATAATGCTAGAGTATCATTTGATATTATGTACGCTGGTATGCACAAATAAATATAACAGCAGAAGTATCAGGCAGAACAATAGACCAATCATGTTACTTATTGACAGTCTTTAGACCATTGCCTGAGAACTGGGATTTCGACTTAAGTGCCACACTACACGAGTTGGCCGCAGATTTGCAATGTCAAATAGTGCATTAATTATCAATTTTAAGATTATTTTGTTTACATTAAAATTTTAATTTATGTATTAAAAATTTATGTGGCATCAATATTTTCATGCTTAAATATTAACTTCTCCCCTCCTCCTCTTCATCCAATGGTGCCCACCGAACTCTTACATTTGTGAAATATGCCATCGTAGCGAAAAGGTTGCCGACTCCTGCTCTAGTCAATGTCTTGATTAGTCATTTGTTCTCCTGCTTGTTATTTCTGCTGTTATGTTAATTTCTGTATTTCATCCTCAGTTTTTGCATAACAGTATAGTATTGTATAATTGTTCATATCTCTACATTTTGATACTTCTCACTCACTATGATTCCTGTGAATTATGGGATTGTGCAAATGAAGCAGTACATTTCAATTAAAGCTAATCATTGATAGAAAAAGAGTTGCCATTTCTAGATTAGTTAAGCTGTAAAATAATATTAATTTTCTATCATTTTCAAATTTTATTATTTAACATGTCCTATGTACACTCAAGGATTTGATAATTTTTTTGTTATAAATTTGTATAGTCTTTATGAAAAATTAAACTAACTTCATTAAGACATTTTGAAACTTAAAATTGATAAAGTTCAGTCAAGAATTTTTTTTAATGGAAGTAAGACAAATATTTATTTTAATTTCTCCCCTTTTTTAAAAAATAAGAAATTAAAATTATAATTTTGTTCAAAAATTATTTCGTGATCTGAATTATAACTCTTTAATAATGTTAAAGCACATTAAAATTTTGGATATTCTAAGTTTTGCTCCAGTATTTTAATGTATTATGCATTTTTAAATTTTTAAGTTCTCAATTTCAACTAAGTTTCTGAATGATTTTATTGACTTACATTACTTAAAGGGAGTTTAATGAGAACATTTGATGTAATTCAAGAATATTCATTTTCTTTTATAAAACTTAATTTTTGTTACTGTGTATATGTACTGTTGATAATTAGAGAAATGTTTTACAGCTCGATTAAAAAGAAAACTTTTAACAAAGAAAGAACTTCATTCATTGTATGATAGTACACCACCACGACGTAAAGGAAGTACAAATTTATTTCGTTCATTGCATGATAAAGGTAAATATTACTTTAATAGGTACTTTTCCGTTATAAGTACTACACTTCACGGCGCATTTTTAATCTTGGCGACGCACAGATACAACACATCGTATTGGCGAACAAAATAGCTCAAAATAACTCCGAATTTTACGCAAAAGGTATATTGACAACCACAAATAATGAAGTTTATAATCTCTTTGACGGATCAGAAAAATGCAATAATATTTATTTTATCTTAAATAACACATATTGAGAGAAAGATATACAAACTACTGTAGGCGTATTTAATTACGGCATTCGATGAACTTTGTTTATCTCCATGACCACGATAATAATCGCCTTCATATCGTATCGTGATCCTTGAATCTCACTTTTTGTATATTTTAGTATTGTAATCTGCCAATCATTAGTGAGAGTATATCGCGTTACTTTTCTCTCGTTGCGGCAATTTTTGAAAATGCGCCAAATTGGTGTCAAAATGATTATAGTTCTTGTAACGGAAAAGTACCCTTTAATAATTTATTTTATAAATGATTTTTAATTGCTGTTCATTTTATTAGTTTTAAAATTCATCAGTAATTAAGTTTTTGCTTTATTTTGGTAATATTTTAAGGTAGTGACTGACTTGTAATGTAATGCAAGCATTCTATTACAAATGCACTTATGTTTCACCCGGCTTAAAAGGTGCTCCATTTAAGGCAGTTCATTGTGACATGCACCGACTTGTAATGTAATGATCAAAAGGATTCACAGGTAAAACTAAATCCTATGGTCCCACTTTCTGGCCGTTTTTGTGCCTGAGGCTTGGTATGTTACTGGGTTTGCTAGAATAGGAATTTAAAACACTGTGTCATACTCCTTCCTTCCGTGCTGCGAAAAGCTAAGTATCCCAAGGGCATATTGCAAGTTCAAATGCAAGCTCGATACTACAAAATAGTAAAACAAAACTACTGCTGGTTGTATAAACTCGTAATTGAAAATGGCGTTTTTTCGCTTCTCTCAGATGACTGGCTCTGCTTCACTTCACCACTGTTACATCACTGGGTTCGTCAACTGCCAACTACATCATGAAATTGATGATATAATTGTTGGGATTCTCCCCACTTTCAGTCTTTCCAATTTGGAAAGTAAACTTTGTTATTTTTCCCGTACAACGTACGAGGTACCAGCTTCAGGTATGATGTAATGTAATCATTTCATTACGATCACAAATTGCGATGTTCAGTTGCTATCACTAATTGCGAGTTTGAATTTATTAGTGGTAGTGCATGGTTCAGGAAGTAAACACTGAATACATGCTGTATCTAGCCCCCCCCCCCCAAAAAAAAAGAAGAAACAAAATGAAATTTAATTAATGTATAAAGAAAAACTTAAGGCACAGATCCGCCTCTGAGCATGGCAACCTCTAGATTACAAAAACATAACACTCACAACGTTTTAGTGAGATCAAATGTATATTTCTACTCTTTAAAAATCCATACGATTAAAAGAATGATACCACATCAGTTGAGCGAAATCTTCACTCAACGTATTTACCAAAGACACGCCCACAGAAAGTGATGACGTCAAACACCGGCTAATTTGAATACCCTGGATGTAATGTGAAAAACCAACAAACAGCCCCCTTTTTGTGGTGCAGATTTCTAATTCCTATAAATTTGTGACACAATTGGTTGCATACAAAGCATACCATTTGCACATCTATACATTGTACAACATAATATTTGCAAATTATATATATTATTGAAATATTGAAGATAAGCATTATTTGTTAAGCTGCTTTATTTTTATTTTATGCCTTTAGGTAAAAGAAAATGAATTATAGTCAAATTTTTTCATAATTATGCTCATTTAAGAGCATTATATGACACTGAGTTTTGTTGCTGTTGTTATTTTGTGCTTTTTTATTTGAAAGTGATGAAATAAAATAGATAAGTATGTAAAGTATTGTTTATATGACCTTAGATTATGAATTATGTATGTAAAGTATTCTGAAGGAATTTTTTATAACTTCATATGTTAAATGCTATATAATTTGTTTTTAAATATGTATTTACAATGCATCAAATCTTTATTTGTATATAAAATATAAAATATATATTTCCATAATTTAATGATTTATAATAAGTTTCTTGTTATTGGCAAGTATTAAAGTATATATCTATCCTAATAATAGCCCATTTCTGTACCTCTGGAATGCTCCCGGAGCGACCGCTTCATAAATGTATCAGCCTATGGCATCCATTTTGTTTTATGAGTTAGGCTTAACAAGTTAAAAGTAAAGTTAAAAAAGATTATTTGCTATCTAAACCCAAATAATTTATTAGAAACAATGTAATATAGACACAAATGAACTTTATTTAGATTTTTAGATGGCTGTAATAAACAGTTATGACAGTTTCAAAAAGCTTGCAACTGTTTAAAATTGTTCTCAGCATAAAACATCCTTTTATTGTAACGCATTTTCGTTGGGATATTTATATTCATTAGAGAATTATCTCTTTTCTGCCACCTTTTGAGTTATCATAGTGTTTCATTTAAATTAATAAGAAGTATTCATTTTATATACTCAGAACTTGAAAATGTAAACACGAGAGAGTCATTCATTCACCGTGATTCATTCATCATAGTTAATTTAAGAAAAATTGAATCAAAGAATCTTTTCACAGTAAATCAGTTTTTCATTATATTATTTTTTTAATATCTTTATTTATATTTTAACCATATAATATATATATTTTAACCAGATATTACAATAATGTCAAATTTAGTATTTTCAGAAAGTTGCAACCTCGACGCATGCGTAGTGATGTGTAAAAACCCGTACTTCGCTACGGAGTATATTCAAATTAAATACAATGGTCAATGTATGCAATTAATGCAAAACTAATGCTAAAAACCACTCGTGGTATTAGAATTTTAAAGACCACAGATTTGTTAATTTGTGTAAGTCAGGTGATTTCATGAAAAGAAGAGATTCATAGAATTCTACTCTTCTGCTTATTCAAAGTTTCATATTCAGGCAGAGCATGGTACATGAAGCATGCCTGAAAATAAAATCTACTGAGTTTATGACACTTGTCAATGATTGATTGAAACTGAGTGTTTATCAAAGGTGTTTAAGGATTTATTTATATGCTACATTGATTCTAAATTAACTGTATTTTTTTTTCTATTGCTAGGCATAATATCCTATACTGAATATTTATTTTTGCTCTCAGTCCTTACCAGTAAGTATTCATGTTTTTTATTCAAATGTTTTTATATATTTCTAAATCTCCATATTTTCATAATAAAGATTTTTTTAATATGTCGAACTTTGTTCTATTATAGTTTTGATGACAATTTTATTGATGGAATTTTGTTTTTTTCATTAAATTACATATGGTACAGCATACCAAATAAATATTTTATAAAGCCCAAAATTTTACAGTCATTTGCTGGTTCATAACCAGCCATGGCTGCTTTAGGAGGTTTTTAATCTTATGAAAGTCCTACAAATAGTGGTGGTGGCCATTAGAGAACTAATGCAAGTGTTAACAATAATTCTAACTGAAAATATACTGCTTTAAATAGGCAGGGGAATCCAAATGAAGGATAATCCCCTTTTTCTATTCCTTTTTACTGAGTTTATAAACCCCTCAATGATCTCTTATTGCAATTGTGGATCTCTGCTAAAACAAGTTGTCAATTTTCTGTGTTGACAGTTGTATAAAAGAGGAGTACACTGATGCCATGGAAAGTGAAAATTTTTCCTTATATGGCCTATTAAAGATTTATTTTGTATAGAATTAATATACGATAGACCTCGATTTTGGAAGATGAGACACATGCTCTTTTGGTCTCCTAGCTTACATCCCTGATAGTAATGGTTTCTCTAATCAAATTTCCCTGTTTTATCTGAATTTATACCTGGTAAATAATAGTATCAAATTATGGAGAAATATTGTGAAAATCAACACTTTCATTATATTCTTTTCTTTTAATCAGTGTTTAGAAGACCTGGAAGTACGTTTAATTGAATATTAATATTTGTTATCATACATGAATTTTAAAAATATTATATACATGTGTTTGTAGACATGAATTTTTAATAATTATTTCATAATATTCTTTGATTTGTTTAGTTTTTGTTAAAAATTGCCTTGGCTATGTACCTAAATTTCATTAAAATAATCAAGTTTTATCAATAATCATAAGTCAAAATTTACTTTACTATCAGCATTTGCTAAAATATTTACCACTTGTATTTATCAAGATTTTATTTTCTGAACACTTGTGTCAATAATATATACTACTTAGTTTTGTATTCAAAATGACACTATTCAGTCTCTTTGAAAAGGACTAATACTATGTGAGGTATGTTCAATTATTATTCCTCCTTAACATAATAAATTGAGCTCTCAGTAATTGGGATGTTGTAAAATAATGTTATTTAAAAAATAAAAATACATGCAACAAATTTAGCAAATAATCCTAATACACATATAATAGGATGTTGAAATATAAGCATTGCAGATCAGATATATATACTTCCATTACACATCATGGTTTTTGTTGACTTTTCTCTTTTCAGAGAACCATATAGGTGAACCAATATTGCTCCCTATTATGGGATAGTGTCCATACATTAGTTGGTGTTTGAAGCCTAGTCCACTCCGTGTAACGCTAATGACAACACAATGTATGCACCATATGTATATATTTTGAAACATTTTCAAACAAAATAATCTTTTTAATACTTGAAAATGAAACTCTTACTGTCTCAGTTCCTGCAGATGAAATAAATAAGGAATTGGAGGCTTGTTTTTGAAGTAAAAATTGTGTTCTATTAGTTTTTTGTACATAAAATATAATTTTTTGATGAAACTTTTAATTTTTTCAAATTTTAGAGGAATTAATTTATTGTTAAGTTTCCTATATTTTTATTGTTTTTATTATAAGGAATTATATTTTCAGAACCACAGTCCGGTTTTCACATAGCATTTAATATGTTTGATACTGATGGGAATCAAAGAGTGGATAAGACAGAATTTCTTGTGGTAATGTATGTTCTTATACCTTATTAAGTCATTAATTTTCTTTAAAATTTTTCTGATAAAAAAAAAATTAAGGTTTTTTTTTTACAGTTTCTTATTTTAGAACTTTTATACAAAAAAGTGTTTTGCAGCATTACATTCTTTAATTTTTTCATTACATAATATTTTATAATTTGTATGCACCTTTTCTTCTGACATTGTTCCTACATGTTTTCTTTTGAATCACCTCATCTCCATACTTACTTTTAAATTTTTTTATATTTGTTTTATGAAAAATAAACATATATGTAAATATATATACAGCCATACCTCAGTACTCGTTGAATTTGGTTCTTGACACATTTTGATATCATGCTTTGGCACTCAACCTTTGTTCAGTACTTGTCATTTTTGGTATAAAACCTTCAGGTAGCAATCCCATCTTACTGCACAAACCAAAGACCAGCATGTTCAGGAGAGAAGGTTAGTGATACCACTCAGTAGAAATGAGTGAGAACCATGGTGAGGCAATAGCTAAGTATGAGCTAGGTAGCTGTGTGTCTAATCTTTCTGCAGAACAAAGATGCAGTAACACTAGGTGATTTTGAAGACTGAAGCTGTATCATGTTCATCTGTATCATGAAGCTGTATTTGTAATCTTCAAAGTTTTTTTCACAAAATAAGTCAATTGAAGAAGAGTATCATGCACTTCAATGTAACTCACATTTGGTACTAATGCTTCTTGACTGCCATCTTCATCTTCACTTGCACTTTCTCTTCGGCGGCAGTTAGAGCTTGTCATATCTTGAATAATGTAATGTCTTCATCTGCTGACATAACTGAAGTCAACATTTCATTGTCGACATTAACATATCATCTAAATTTTCACATTCATCAAATGTGTTCTGACTTTTTTTTTTAGCCATTGATATAATGGAAGATCCTCATCTTCACTGTCATAATCTTCTTTTGATATGAGACCCACTTTAAAAAGCAATTTTTTATTGTAGAAGCAGAAACGTTATTCCATGCATCACACATTAACCTTATTGCATTTGATACATCAATGCTGTGGAGCAATTTCTTTTCCATGCTTTCTATATTCATCAGCGTTAAAAAACATCTGAATTAATATTTAAATCTCCAAATAATACCTTGGTCTATAGGTTGCATTACAGATGTATTAGGTTGCAAAAATCGTAATTTGATGTTTGAAAGATTTTTCAATTGTAGGGTACACTGTACAGTTATCCACTAGCAGCAAAATTTTCCTGTTTTTCATTCTAAGAGCACTGTCCCACTTTTGCAGTTCCCTTGTAAAAATATCTCTTATCATCCATGCACCAGTGAGTGAATAATACAGACATTTTAATTTTGGTTTGAGAAATTTCTGAATTTTAGTTTTATCATGAATAATTTTTGTTTTAAGTTTTGTTTTGTTCATTTATGTTAGCTTATTTTATATGATTTGTTTTGTTAGGAAAATCATCCTTTTATTTTATTTTTATTATGTTAAGTTGTGTTTAGTTACATTTTTTATCATTTGTGAGCCTATTTCTGTAGGTTCTACACCTTTTAGTAAAGTCTTTTTTTAAGAAAACTGCACACAACATGGGACATTATTCTGGTGTTCCTCCTGATATTGTAAGTAAATTTTGAATGCAATATTAATTTTATTTACAACTTTATTGTCAAGTATTACTGTTTAATAGTTATTTATTGCAAAATCTTTGTTTTTATAAAATGATTTGCTCAGTTAATTTAAATCATCTCTATTTCTTTATATTAACTGTAAACAAATAGTAAAACTGTTTTTAAGGATGTATTTAATTTGAAATGCTGTTAAAATTTATTTTGTTTTTTGGATATCATCATCCTAATATCTGAGGTGAGGTTCGGAAATGAATTTGAAAAATGAAATTCAGTGAAACAGCAAAATGTTTAATTTTTTTTAAAATTTTACATTTTGGAATTTTTTTATTTTAAATTCAATAGGGAAACTGAAATTGGACATTCATTGCTGAAGAATATTATGCTTAAATATTTCTGTGTAACTTCAGTTATATGTTCAGTTTCTTTTGTGTAATTTATCTTCCTCATATTCATGAATTCACATTTTCATGGTGACACATTATAGCTCAATTTGGCATTAAAAAATGTGTTTTCATTGTGTTATTTTTAGTAATGACTGCTTATTTACTACAAAATGCTCTATAGTTTATGTGTGATACTGACATACATAAATTAATTGCTTTTCAGGTAGCATGTTGTTCACCTATGACAATTCATTGAAAGTCGAGTTTTTAATATACTTACTCCCATTGAATGTTTGTTGCACTGTACCATCAAACCCTATTCAACTAATTATGCTTGTAAATAAAAGTGACTGGAAATTCTTTCTGTTGGATTTTTTAAACTTTTTATTATAAGAGGTGTGACATTGAAACTATCCAGTATAAAACAATATGAGTATCTTTAAATATGCAATAATTAAATTGTCATGTCTTGATTATGATGGCACATCTTATCAATTGAAGCATATGTTACTTTTCTTCATGTGTGTAGTTAGTTACCTTGTAAATTTTCTGATCTTTTTTTTTGTTTTAGCTAGAAAAAATCTTTAGTACTGTTGCAAGAAAGGGAATCATGCTGAGAAGAAAAGAAAGATCTAGTGATGTAAGATTTGCAACTCTTTACATTAGTTGTAAATATTTATGCTATTTTCTTTTTTTGTCATGTTTTAAGTGGTTATTGACACTTTTTTTGTTATCTTTGTCAAAAATCATGGTTAAGATAGTTCTTTTATTATTTTTTTCAACTTTAATTGGTTTTGTTCAAAAGGGCTTCAAAATGAACCACTGTTTCTGAAAATCTCAGAAACTCATTACATACAATAGGCTTTCTTGTACAACAATAGGTGTCTAACTTGGTTATGAAAATATCAACTTCAGAGATGCTGGCCTTTCTAATGCTGAACCAGTGACTCCTGATAAATTGAAAAAAACCTAGTAAGCTATTAATGCTGTCATTCTATAGATAGAAATTTAAAAAAGGATATATTCCATTATCTTGAATAAAAATATTGAGAATCTGTATTGGTTAGCTAATACATTTGCATATTTTCCATTCAGATCCTAAACCCAAAATCAAAATCAAGGTCCTTTTGAGTTACCTTTCCCATTTTCAAAGCTGTGTACCATATGATGATATCCTCAAAAATTCATTACATTGTTTGTTAACTCTTCCACTGTATATTTAATCTGTAGAAAAATATCAGTTACTTTTTCTTATTTCCAATGACAAGGCTATTCCAAATCCAAAAGATGACATGCCAACTGTAAGTGACAAGTCATTTTGGGAAAAGGGTCTCCATAAAGAGCAAGACAGTGGGCAAGGTGGGATTTGTCCATTAACTCATTTCACAGTTTTGGAGAATAAATGTGTGGCTAGACAATCATGTCTAGTTAACAGCCTAAATAGGGCCACAATGCATTAGAACTGGGACTGAAATTATTCCCTTCTTCTAATTTATGATATCACCAATCTTTTTATATATAGCTTTGCAGGAGGAAAAAATGTTTTGAAGTTTTCTGTTACTTCAGCAGGAGCACACAGTAGCCAGTGATCCACTGAAGAAGGATATATTTACCTTTAGTAGATAGAATGCTTACCACATTAGAAAAAGTTATATGGGAGTATGTGATGAAGAGTAATCAGAGTTAAACAGTAGTTAAAGTTGGAATGTTATCTAAATGGCTCCAACTTCCCCATCAATTTCAGTTCTCTCATTTCAAACAGGGATATTAAAGAAAAATTTATCTCAGTGGAACCCTGCTTCTGCATTTATAAGAGTGTCATATTGTGAGCCATCAGTATAAAGTCGAAGCCAAGTATTTAACATGAATAGTGTCTCTAATGCCAAGTTCAAAACATCAGGAGCAGTAGCATTCTTATAAAATGTCTCTTGAGATCTAAATTCATTATTATGGAAACTGTTGTCAATCAAAATTTAATAATTCTCAGTACCGTGTGTTGTAAATCACGTTCTTAACAGGCATTCTGAACTTTCTGAATGAAATCATTATGAGTTTGAAGTCTTCTTGATTTATTTTGACTATCTTCTTAATTTAAATCGCCTATTCCCAATAACTTTTCATTGAAAGCAAGTGTTCTTTCATTCAATATATTATGAGTTGGTATGTTTTTTTTTATAAGCATTGAATCACTTGGGATTGATTTGACTGTACCAGTAATCAACATGACCTCTTGGTTTTGTAATCTCTGTAACTTTTTCATTGAGGTCTCAGGAATTATAATCAGTGGTTTGCAGTAGTACGTGAATACTAGCAAAAGAAAAAAAATTGTATGTAATATCAAAGAGTTGAGCCCCTTTGGGAGCTTGCAAGATGTTTCAGTATACCCATTCTCTTAGTTACACTCAAGTAATTGAATCATTATTCAGTTTCCAAGTTAGTGTCCCACGAACATAAAAAAAATCTGTCTGTATTTGTAAGGGGAACAGTCTAATATTGTAAATTTGGTTGAATGATCTGGTGTGCAAGCGAGAATGTCTGAGCTGCAATTATTATTTTTTTTCACTTGTTTTCCAAAATCTTTAAAGCAAATGATAGGCATTTTACTCTACAGAACTGAGAGCTGAAAGGTGATTGTTTGTATACATAAATAATGCAATTCTACTTACTGTTCCTTGCAGCACACCAGTCTGCAAGCAGTAATATTTGAAAGGAATCTGAACCACTAAAGCATATTTGACTCAATACCTATGATTTAAATCTTGACACCTTTTCAAATGCTGCCTTGAAGTCTACATAAACTATTATCGGAGGTCACAATTTTTATTAGCTTCTTTAATAGCTTGTTTAAATTGGGTCCCCTGGTTATTTGTTGCCCTTTTCTTTAGCCAAAATGTTATGTCTCTCAAGATATCATTTTAATGTGTTGATGACAGATCTCTCGATAGTTTTCTCAAAATACTGGTCAATGAAATTGGTTTAGAACTGGAAACAAAATTTTTTAAAATAAAAATATTAAGATGTGTATGATTTACTTATTGATCCTGGATTAGTTTTGAAGTCAAAGTCTACCATTATAGTTAATTGACAACTTTTCCTATTCAACTCATTAGAATGAACATTTTTCTGATATTATTTGTCAGGAATGCTAAGTCAGTAATAATGATCTGAGGCATAAAATTAATGTTGGGATAGAAGCTTTGTTACTTTTTAAATGTTCTTTTAATCTTTTTTTTTTAGTGCAAGCACAGTTGGGTAAAAACTTAAATTTGGAGTTATAGCTAATAGATACACTATCAAAATAAATCTCAACCTTCAGCAGTCCTTGGCAAGTGACACAGAAAATGTTCTTAATCATTTCTTAGTGCTAGTCAGTTAGGTAAATACTTAAACATAGGGTTTATTATACTCTTTGATTTCATACTAGGTATTTGATTTGTGAAGCATTTGAATTAAAACACTATTCAATTTTATTTTGTAAATACCTTTATATCTGACAATGTTATTAGTACAATAACTGTGCAAAATATTTTTAGGATGATTCTGAATTTGAAACTGTTGATACTACCCTGCTGATTCATTTGTTTGGAAAAAAAGGAAATGAAGATCTTAGTTATGAAGATTTTTATCGGTAGTTATAAAGTTTTATACTATTGCCATTACTAAAGCTATATTATGGGACTCATTTGTATGGCAAAAGAATTCATAATTAATGCATTTCATTTTTAAAGGTTTATGGATAACTTGCAAACAGAAGTTCTAGAATTAGAATTCACTGAATTTTCAAGGGGAATGCCTACAATATCTGAAGTAGATTTTGCTCGTATTTTATTACGCTATACTCTTGTTCATAGCAGTGACTACGAGGCATATATTGAGAGGGTAAATGAACGCATCCTGGATGAAAAGGTACTTTTAAACATACATTTATTATAATGAAATATTTGAATATTAATGTATTATGTTTTTCTTTCTCCATAAATAATAATTTTTATGTATATATTTGTTTATTTTTAAATTATTTAAGATGCATAATGCTTTCCCTTGTTTAAAACTGGTCCTAAAAGAATTATCCATTTGTTGAAAATGATTGAATTTAATGTGCTAGCTGTTAGCTCATTAACATTTCTATGAAAATTTTTCTGCTTCAATGTTTTTTATGTAGTGCTTGTCACTATTGCATTTTAGCTTTTGAAACATCCCATACGGTGTGATATGGTTGAGTGGATTAAGTAAAAACCATTTACTTAAATGTTGCTTTCACTGGCTGTGTTGAATAGGAGAACACATAACTGCTGTTTTAACATGGGATACAGATGTATACAAATTATATTAAATGTTTTTTAAATAATTAAATTTTATCTTTACAATATGAATTTTGTATTTCAGCTTGAGAAGGTTTTAGGTATTTTCCATTACACGGTGACAAGAATAAAATTTCTATCCCATGATATTTATCCAGATATGAGTCCATCAAAAATGTTTTGACTATGCTATTTTATTCTATATTTCTATAAATTGAAAATGCTTAAGGAAAATCAATCTTGTTGTATGTTCCTGATTGAAATTCTAATATGTGATACTTTATTTCACAGGGCATATCTTTTGCGCAGTTTAAAGCCTTTTGCCAGTTTCTTAATAATTTAGATGATTTTTCCATTGCAATGAGAATGTTTACTTTTGCTAACAGACCTATTTCTCAAGGTAATTTTCATGTATGCTTATAAATGTATATGCTACTTCAGATATATTTATATGCTATTATAAAAAGAGTTAAAAAAACTCTTCTTATTAATCCAGCATACTATTTCTATTCATTCATGTGATGACTGGAATTGTAACACTGAAGTAATACATAGTTTTTACCTGAAGGTGTAACCATATTTTTGTATAAAGGGACGTAACTAGAAATTTTGGGCCCTGGTACAAAATATTGGTAACCTCCCACACATGTGCACAATTTTGACTTTTTCTAAAATTTTGCTCCATTTGATACTGGAAGAGTTTTTGTTAGAGTAAAATTTAAATATTGTACACTTTGTTGAATACAAAACACTGAGGAATAACCTCTTGAGAAAATCCTCTGGAAAGTTTAAATTGAACAAAGCTTTAGACTGATATATATTTTGTCTAAACTCACAGAAATAGGGAACCAAATCCAGCAAAAAGAAATTTTTGATTTACTGTCCTTTGTAGTATGTGCATTTTTTACTACATTTTATGTATATTTATTAAACATATTTTTTATTTATTAGGTAATTTTTTTTACTTACAGTACATTTTAAACAATCTATATACTTTAACTTTTTTTAAAATGAAAATCATTTTTACAAAAATAATCTGCTATAACGATTTGAAATATTTTTTATTTATATCTGAAATAAGATACCTCTCACACACATGCACACAAATGGATACAACCAAGTAATGTAAGAAGGCTATAGTTATAAGAATTGTAAATTTATATCTTTTCTTCTACATTTTGATATCATTATATTTCTAAAACAGTAGTTTATGTTGGTTTTATATAGATGTATGCCCAATGTTTGAAATTAATTACTTATAAAACATTTTTATTCTCTGTAACTTTTTAGACCAAATTACATGTATGTACAGAAGTGATGCACAAACTAGCTGAAGAGTAACTACTCAAATTGGGCTAACAAGGATTTATGAGACTTTAAAATCAGTCTATTGTGAGTTATTATTAAAAGATACTAGTTTTTATTGAGAGATAAATAAGTGAATTGGAATGAAGCAAGTGTTTGAACGGAATCTCCTTAAAAATTATTTAACTATTGATGATTGAAAAACTTTTCAATTAATTCACAAACCATTACTTTGGGACTTGTAGTTAGTTTCTTGTAACTATATTAATTATATGAAAGGGGAATAAAAGGCATTTTAGTGTTCAATATTTTGAAATGGAAAAACTTTTCAATTCAATACTGAATTCTGAAGAATTCCCTTTAGTGCAGAAATTTGCATTTTCAGTGTTTTACAGAATGTTATCCTGACTGATGTTCTCAGACATATTATACTTCTAACGGGTATTTTGGTAACATTCTGACTCAATTTTAGATGCTCATATGCCTCTGTTTTGAGAAACGTTTTCTCTCTTGGGAAATATGTGGGGCTATTTTGCTATGAAAGTATCTTCCAATATTTATTGAAATTTAATTTACATAATAAAATTGTCTTAATTATACTACAGCTCACTAAAAGTTGGCTTAATTTTTTGTCTTTTAGAGGAATTTCATCGCGCTGTAGCAATTTGCACTGGTCATAGTTTAGATGCCAACTTAGTAAATGCTGTATTTCAAATCTTTGACGAAGATGGAGATGGACAGTTATCCTATAAAGAATTCATTGCAATAATGAGAGACAGACTTCATCGAGGTTTTAAGGTAACTAATTATATCATGTCAGAAAAATGAGGGGAAGTAATGTTTATCTTTTATGAAATGTAATAACCTAATTTAAATACTCTCTTGTAATGAGAGTGTGCTCAGTGAATTATTTAATAGAATCAGATGTAATATATTTTAAGTTTAAAAAATTTTATTTTTCTCCTCACTTGTTGTTTTATAATGGTATATCTTTTTGAAGTAAAGCTTAAAATAATATTCAAACCCAAAAACACATTTCTGTAAATAAAAAGTATATTTTTACTTTCAATGAAAAATATCATTTTGTAAATAGTTCCAAAATATAGTTTTGTATATGTACTCTATCAGGGGAATTTGATTAAATATAATTTTATTAGTAGTTTCTTATCCAACTTGAAGTCCCATTTTTTAATGAAGAATTTAATACATTTTGTTATGCACTTGATTTTCTGTGTGGTGAATATTTCAATATTATAAGATATGCAAAGACAATCACTCTGTTAATGTTTTCTCTTGACACATGCTATTTTCATATAAATATTTAATGCAGTTTACTTTTTCTGTTCAGGGCTTGTGGTAGCCCTGTGGTACAGCATGCTGGCTTTCGGTGCTGAGGGTGCTCGGATTGAATCCTGGCATTGTGCTACTAAAATACCTCCGTTTGTGTTGTTCCTTCATAGGGGCAATGCTGGCCTGCCTATATGGTGCCCCCATAATAAAATGGCCAGCAAACTGCAGGGAAATTATAGGCAAATGTCTGAATGACAAGTGTCTGCTTAAAAGAAAAAAAAATTCTGTTCGTACAACACTTGTCGAAAACTTTCTGTTCAGGGAAATGCTGCATAAATTGAAAGAGTGATTACAGGTAGCAGTTGTTAATAATTATACCTGATATCACTCATCTGTTTACTTTTCAATCAGTTTCTGGTAACTGGAACCTCAGTGAAGTCAGCGTATTTTTCCTGACATTGCTAAAACTGTTTCAAGGTATTGGGGTTTAAGAGAAGTCATGAATAGAGGAAATCATTTCTATCCAAATAAGAAGTGTTGAAACTCCTTAATGTAATGAAGATTAAGTACTGCATTTACTGTGTCAATGTTTTAATTTTTGTTGTTTGTCAAAAAATTCCAACTTGTATAAAAGTGACACCATTTGAGCCTTCCATTATGATGTAAGCAGTACTTAACCTGTTCTGCAGCTGACAGATGTCCACTGTCTGCCAAGCACTTTCTGGTGACTGATTGTTTCATAAGAAATTTCTTTGATTGTAAATTGTCAGTTGGTTTAGAGACAGAGAAGTCAAATTGTTGATTCCTCTAGGCATATAAGAATAGTTAGATTTAGTTCTACTAGATTTGATGCATTTCAAATACATTCCACAGTAGTATATGTCTGTTATTGTTACTGCAGTATAAATATGCTGCTGATTCTCATCACAATGATGGTTTACTATAAACATAGATTTCAAAATTCATTTATTAGTATAATCATGGCTTAATTTTTATATTTTCTATATTTTATTGAAATGTGAAACATTTAGGTACTTTTGAATGGATCCTTGCCACCAGCCATTATTTAATTGCAGTTTTGATCTGAAATAGCCTATTATTCTAGACATAAACATTGTTCTACTGTACGTAAGATAGAGCTGTTTATAAATCTTGTTTTTGGACTCTGAATAAAACTAACAGGCTCAGTGTCAGACTTATCATTTTATCAGAGAAAATTCACATTAGTGTTTATAATTGTTAGCTATTGAATGAAAACAGAAAAATACAACTTCTTTAATGTAATAAAAGGAATGGTTTTGAACTAATTAGTAGTTCATCGACAGGCTGATGAGGTTAGTATGAACAATTCATAAATGATGTAAGCCGTTTAATAATGAGACTAAAAGTGATAGAGTAGCATATTACAGAGCACTGAACCTCCAAATTTAGGTTATATTTTCTTTAGCAAAGCTTTAGAAACTGTGAAAAAGCAATGATTGATCTGCCTTGACGATGAATCATCATATCTGTTGTATATATACTTTATTGAGAGTGGCTTCAGTTTTGAGTGGCTTTTGCATAAACAAGTTTAATATAGGATCTTGAAGACCACTGAAATATTTTTCGCTAAATTATCCATAGGTGTAGATACTCATGTAAATATAGTTCCTATAGATCAGTGGTTTCCAACCGGGGTCCATGAGAGCCTTGGGAGTGGTCTGGTACCACATATAAAAAAGTTGTCAAATAAATGGGGATTTTCAAAGCAATCTTCATTGAACTAGAAGGGTCAAATACATCCTGTGACTATCAGGTGTTGAATGATTTCTTTAAAGTTTACATAATTATTTTATTATTAGAATATGATACAAAATAATTTTCATAATATATGTATGTTTAAATGTAGCAAATTAACTTTCACCAACATTTAAAAAATGAACTTTCACCTACATTTAAAAAAAAATGAAAGAAATTTGTACAAAAATGTCATATTGAGAAAAACATTGAGCTAAAATTTTTTTCATCCTTATCAACAAAATTGATATTTCAACATAAATTTATAATTGAGACTTTTATATTGTTATGAAGTAGGCTAGGGCCTATATACAATAATCATTATAAAAAAAGTAATTTGTATGTATTAAAATTAAAGAATTTGTAGTTAAGTCGTACTGTACACTGTACAATAGCAATAATAAATAATGTGTTCTAAAAAACTTACTTCGCCCATGAATCAATATGTGTCAATTTCAGTCTGAGATTTTGGCTATTTAATTCTAAAGATTGAAAACAAGGTTGAAACAAAAAGTGAGTACATTAATCCTGTATCCCTTTTGCTTGAGGGATATTCTATACCCCCATACCTCTGGAAAGTTCCTCAACCTAAAGTTGGTGTGTGTGTGTGTGTGTGTGGGGGGGGTGTTCAGTTTCTGTCTTAGTGGTCCACAGACTTCTATGGGTTGGGAACCACTGCTATAGATCCAATAATAATATAATTACAAGATAAAAAGAACTTTTTATATACCATGTTTTTAAATTTTCTGTTGAATCATATAAATTTGACAATTCTATGTATTAATAAATACTATTTTTTAAATTTTTTGATGAATTATCCCATCAACTTGAAAGAAAATGATCAAAAGCATAATAAAGAGGTATCAAATGCGTAATCAATCCTTTAGCTTGAGAATTGGAAGTTAACTTGTGTTTATCTTTCATTCCTGTCCCAGCAGATAGATGGCTGCACCATTCTACAAAACAAAATTAACTGAAATGGAATTCAATTCTGCTTAAAGATGGCTAAAAGTATTAAAATAATGCATTGTCATCGTGTTCTGAGCTATTCTAAAAGTTTCACATGCCTAGCTAGTAGGGAAGTTAGTTAAAAATCGATTGCAAGATTTGTACCGGATAAACACACACATAAACAAGAAAGCGAGTTAATAGAAACATGGTAAAAAGTACTACCTATTAAACATATACAAATACACAGTTATTGCCTCAACAAGATACTTAATGGAATATGTTTATTTACTATCACTTTAGCGTTGTCTGTAATTTTTGTTTTACAATTTTTTTTCTGTAATATGGGATCAATGCAGGTTTTTATTTCCATCAACCTTAATGCAGATGAATGTATACATGCACACTGAATGTATTAGTGCATTGACAATACTTTTTAATTCTACACCGTTAGTCACTAGGTAGAACCACAAAATTCCAAGACAGTCTGAATATTTAGATTGTCATTAAGTAAATGTGCTAATCTCTCGAACTTGCATAATATTGATTGAAACACTTCATAATGTTCTAAGAGATGTGTGCGTGTAGAAGTAAGTAAACACAGTAGTATGGTTGATATTATCCAATTGATACTGCAGGTGAATTCATAAAAATTATGTATTTATGTACAATAAACTAACATTTATGTTTATTTATCTGTGTAGTTCAGTATATCCACATGGTATGCATTTTATCTCTTTTGCAGTCTCATCTTGTGAAAACAGAAGGTTGGGAAGCTTTTAAATCTTGCATCAAAACTGAAATGAGGAATTAAGTGAAAGACTTGGACTACAGATAGAAACAAATATAATGAGTTGTTTCATATCCAATCAGTCCTGACTTTTAGTAAGAAATAAAGAAAAGTTGATAGTTTACCCTTCCTTCATTGTGTAGAGAAATAAGTACAGATGACATTTGAGAAAGTTCACAGACACCAAGTTTTATATAGAGAGGAAGAAAATTTCAATTAAGTTTAGTTAATCATCATATTTATATAAAATGTGGATCTGCCAACTTTGAAAACACATATGTTGCACATACTTCCGACAAGGAGATTGAATATATGTATAATAAAACAGTCAACATTTTATAAAAAGATTAAAAACTTGTGATTTAAATATAATTTGTAACTGCAAATATGATTTTTTTAATTCTTAAGTATCTATGAAATTATTTTCTTTCTAAGTTTCTCTGGTATATGTGTTATATTAAGTGAAGATAGAAGTTGGATTTTTCAAACACCATGTAATGAATCTTAATTTACTGCTCTCAGTGCTTAGTTAATTCTGTGAGAAAGTTTTTTTGGCACTGTTTTGTGCAGAACATGTGAACATAGTAAGGTTTCAACTGACTGAAGCAATTTTTAAGTGCCTTCACAATTAAGTTCATTACAAAAATGCTTTGTACTTGTCATTTTTTGCTCATTGCATTTCAGGTTTATGTAGAAAATTTTACTTTACAAAAGAAATGCAATAAAGGATTAGTAGCATAAATTAATGTAGAAATTTGAACTGTACAAGCCAGAGAATTCTGTGCATTTTTCTCAAACTGATCTGTAAGGCTATCATTGAGTAATTTCTTCTATAGGAGCTAGAGACAATTTATAACAGTTGCTGAAGCTACTATTAAGCACTGACAGTTATCATTTCAAGCTCTGATAATGTTTTAATAACATCCTGTTTAAAAACATTCCTTTTATCAACTGTTTGAAAATGAAAAAAAATTTATGGTATCAAACTTTTTAAATATTATGCAGTTTTCATGTAAATTTCTGGGATTAATACACTTTTGCACACTTGTGTTTCATAAGAATAGATGCAGCATATTAAGTATAAACTGTGCAATTCACATTTAGAGCTTATATTAATAGTAAGAAGATTTAATGCTAAAATAAATAGCTTCTATGATTAATTTCTGTTTTCTATAGAAATATGTGATTGTTTTAACAGAGATTTATATTTATAAAAGATTATTATATATTGTTACTTTAATATAAACATTATGAGTATTTCTTTGTGTTAAAAAGTAAAATTTCAAGCTTGTTCAAATTTTATGACTGTTAACTATTTGCAGTGAATTAAATAAAATATCTTATGAAATTGATTTTGATACCTACTTTTTATAACAAACCACCTTTAAAGGATGTTTCATGTAAGGCATAAATTAATCAGTATGATTAATCCTAAATTTACTGTGTCATATAATAAAGCTGTTAGTCTAATGTTAATCATACATTTATTTTTTAAAAAATTCTCCTAGACTGGGACTTAAAACTCATGTCCTCAAGATGAAGAGACATGCACTGCTACTACACCTCATGCAGCAAAGGTTCTTGGGCCACATAGTCAGTCTACAGTTATTTTTTCTAAATTTCTTAGTTATGCTTACACCACTGTTCTCCAAATCTTCAATAGAATTATGAAACTGATGACAATATTAATCAATTATTTGAGAACAACTCTGAAAAGCCACCAAGATAAAACCTATTTAAAAAAAAAATTAGATTTCAGCACATCGAAGATGAATGGAATGCTACTTGAGGATAGCTTTGATGCCACTGCTGCTGTAAATACACATAGTCCATTGTTTCCTCAATACCCTCAAAATCAGACAAACCATGCTAGCAAAAGTATACCAGATTTGTACCACCGCTTGCATTAATGGATGTTTAAGTTTGTTTGCTTTCATCAGTTGAGTGATAACCAATGATGAGGTTCTAACAATTGTGTAGGAGTGAGATAATACAAGGAACTGTTTTGAAGCTGGTAGTCATTTCTGATATTGAAAGAGTTAGTATGGTCTGTAAGTCCTTATTTTCTGTTTCTGTTTTTATGGAATGTGTGTGTATTTTAATACCAATGCACTCAAATAAATGTTAATAAATTTTCCTACTCATGAATTACATCTTTTAAGTTATTGTTAATCCCTGAAGAAACAGAAAATTCCTATAAGGTATATAGTGTTGATAGTATAAGATTGAATGAAATTTGTTAATAAAAGTTCAACAAGTTTATTGGTTTTTATATTTTTATTTGATAAATTCCAAATGGAAACCCATATATACATACATCTAATGTTAGAATCAAAACAAAAAGTAAATACAATTTACGGAATGATTCTATTTATTTCTCGTGTTAATTAAATTGCAATTTGCATTAATCTGATGAGTCACAAAATTTTGATTTAAAAAATTGTATTGAACATTTTCAGTCTAAGAAGTGTAAATGTTTTGTAAATAGCATTACAAAAATTTAATGATATTTATTTATTTAATTTTATGTATGCTTTATAAATTTTAAGAATAATGCATTTTAATGTTCAAAAGATTAAAGTAATTTTTTTGACTCCCTACAAATGAGTTAATTTAGGATAGATTTCAAATTGCTTGCTTCAAATTGCGTTATATGACACAATAATGGAGTAAAATAACCATCACTTTGAGTATTCTAAGTCATATTAATCTGATTTTTTTTTAAAGCAGGTAATGTAATCTAGAATTTAGCATGAAATAATTCTTTTATATTGCATAAAAATACTTTTCAGTCATGGCTCTTATAGGGCAGAACAATTAAGTTGGTTGATATTTAGTGGCACAAGATCCAGAATGGACAAGCTGTGCCAAACACACGACAAGAACAGAACCAATATGCAAGTATTGAATTAAGGTAAATGTAACGTACAACAAAAGAGTTTATCAGAAGGTAAAAGATGAGATATATAAAAGGTGATAGAAACAGCTATGTATAGAGGGTGATAAAAAACCATGTATAAGTGTGATAGAAACAGTCACTTATAAAATTGAAAAGCAGCAGAGTATATTGCCGCTTAAAGCCTTTCCCGTCAAAGACTCTGTTGCTGAATGGTCAACGCACCGGACTGCTGAGCAAGAGGTCCCCGGTTCGAAGCTCTACATTATTTTAATTTAATTTAATTCTAATTCTATTTCTGTTAGTTCTAGAAGTTGCTAGAACATTCTTTAATTTCCTGGAACGGTGTTCCAGAATATTCTGTTGATGGATAAAAGAGCAAGTAGCTCAACCTGTGAGTTCAGTTCTGAGTTCTATCAGCTAAGTGTTGTGTGCTAATAAACAGCGTTGTATTCCCTCTACGTGTGTGTTCAATCCATACGACTACCATCTACGCGACATCTTTGGTGGAGGCGCCGGGTACTCGGTTCAGTCTGGAAGCAGAAGAAATACGAAGAAGCCGTAGACTTTTAAATCTTCCTCCGGAATACGGTCTTTACGTAGCCGCTCCACGAAAGCGATTCCCGGCAATGCCTGAAGGAGAAGTCAAGCCACAAACCGTCCTGCTGTCTCCAGCACTAATTAGGGAACCGAGAAAGCCGACAATTTTTAGAGGCGATCCTGGACAAGATCCAACCAAGTGGTTAAAAGAATACCTTAGAGTCTCAAAATTTAATCAATGGGATGATACTCTATGTCTTGCGAACGTCTACTTTTTCCTTGATGGGACCGCCAAAATATGGTTTGAAAATAACGAAGATCTGCTGAATTCATGGGACGACTTCGAAAGAGAACTGAAAAAAACTTTTGGTGACTCTCAGCTATATATACGGCGAGCTAAGGATTGCTTAAAATGCCGAGCGCAGAGAGCTGGGGAAGCTACACAATCTTATATCCAAGACGTTTTAGGACTCTGCAACCAAATTGACCCGGCCATGTCAGAAGACGATAAAGTGTCCCACTTAATGAAGGGCATCGCAGAAGAGGTGTACTAGGCCTTATTAACTAAGGAGATAAAAACGGGGGATTAATAAAATGACAGCGATATTAAAACGTGATAAAAAGTCATAAGCGAAGCAGATAAAAGCTGTGAAGATAAAACCTCTGGATTGGATTTCCCTATTAGATTACAGTCAACCACTAAAATTAATACGAACAAAGATGAATAAAGATTAGAATAACGAAAGAAAAGCAGCACACTTTACAAACTGGGAAACAGCAGGGTGAGGTGTTTCACTCAGAAGATTATTCAAAGTAAGCGAAGTTGAGTCGGAGTATTTAAGATAAAAATTAGTGAGTTGAGCACAGTCTTAAAATATGGTGAAGTGAGAGTTGTACTGATAATAAATTTGGGCCCTTGTTCCTTCCAGTAAATGCCTAAGGGATTCTTGAATGGCCAATTCTAAGCCACGTTATGACGACATCCAATTTCCTGAGAAATTATGGAGACCAACAAGGGATGCTGGGTTTTATATGGTGGAGCATGTTTGCGGTCGCATTCTGAGCGCCATCTATCCAAAATAACGTCCTTCGTAACATGTTTAAGGTCGGAGAAAGGAGCAGGGTGTTTTAAAACGACATTTGCTTTTTTCCTGATGCGCCAGCAGGTTCCTTTCCTGCGATCCCTTCATAGACTGGGATCCAGCAAAGCAGGACACGCTAGCCACGACATTTTAGTTTATGAAAATGGGTACAGAACGTGGAAACCAGGGAATGAGTGATGTTATCAGAACAAAGGCTCTCCAGGACACTTAAACAATCTCAGTAAATGATAATATTTTTATTATGATGATGTGAGGTAAAATAAAGGGCATGAATGATGGCTAAGATTTCAGCAGTAAAGGTTGGTTGGTTGGGGTTTAATGGCGCAAGGTCGAAAATAGGACATAAAGCGCCAAATACGAGACTAGGGCTGAAAAAGAATGTATATAAAAGCGGTGGGCTCAAACCAACATCGGAAATTACTGATTTAAAACCAACACTTTTGGATAATAAAAATGCGTGCTAAGGTGAAAAACTTTAAATAAAAGGGTGGTAAAAACGATGACATACATGGGTAAAAAAAGATTCAATAGTATGAACAGTGATTTATAAATAGGTAAAAACAAGGAAAGTTTAACAGTAAAATCAATGATTAAAGCACAGACTGCGTATAAAACCAGTATAAAACAAAACGACACAAAGAGAAGGATGGAGTGGAGGTTCCCCCAACAGTTCACATAGATTAGGTGACCTGGAACCAAAAAGGCTATTATACTGGAATTGGAGCGTGGAGCAAGACTTCAAGATATTGTGACGAATTAAATTAATTCGTCCGATAATTAAAATCCTCCTAGCAGAGCAGAGCAGACGAACGCTTGTGCCCTAACGACCTGAGGGCGGTAACCCCTTTGTGCAGGCAGCAGGTGGACACATGAGGATCAAAGACGGGTCGGAGCGCGTCGCCAGCCTGTCTCGGAAACTAGTGGGCTGAATAAACCTTTCACCACGGCGCGCCAAAATTGATGAACCCGGGGAGACAGAGATAAGAAATCTCGAACCTCCTGCCGTCGATGTTCCGGCAAATAGGAAGCCGGGAAAATGACATCACCGGTACAAAAGTCAAAGAGAGAGACACGAATTCTCTGGATGGTGGCGCGAAGTTCGAAGATGTGAGAGAATAATTTAGAGAGAGACAGTTAGCTATCTTCTCCAGCCGAGAGATCAACTCCGACCATCCCGGGTCGTGAAAAGCTATAAGCGGATTTGTTAAGTCAGCGGGGTTTTTCCCCTCGAGAAGAGAAATTTACGCTTCAGTTACGAAGCTTGGATTGTAGGAAGATACTTCACGGCGAGGTTATCTGAACCGATCATCAAACCTTCCTCGCAGTCATCCGCTCTGCAGGAAAAGTTTAATAGAGGGCCAGCCGGACTCGATATTGCTCGTTAGGCGAAATTCATCTGGGAACCCATCCCAACGGATCATAGACTATCCTAGAGGGAATCACCATTGATCCTGTAACACCATTTACTGTGCACCATCTCATCATTTTTTTCTCCAACGGTTTTGTAAATAAAGTAACTCTTTTAATTTACTTGGTTGTAACATTGGTTGATTCAATCGCTACCTCGATCAAAACGCTACAATATGTGATACTGAAAGTGGAGACTGACAGTGTTCACAAAGCGGAGCATCCTCTTCCATCAACAAATGCCGATGTGTTAAAAGAGAATGTCCTATTCTTAGACGTGTAAGTATGGCGTCTGCACAGCGCAGTCGAGCAGATGACCAAGAGTCAATACATGGTTTTACCTGTCGTAACTTATGAACTTACAGGTTTCAATCTACCTGCGACTCGTGCCAAACTAACTTTTTGACAACGGACTTCAAATCAATGATAGGAACAGACTGAACCAGACGATACACGGCACCTTTAGCCGCAGCTTTTGCCTGCTCGTTACTCGATATGCTGACATGACCCGACACTCAGCAGAACAAAACACTGAAACCACAACGGCAGAGGCGACGATGCAGGTCCACCACCGGAGATAAAATGGGAGTGAGACACTTCGCCATTCTCCAAAGTCTCTAATACGCTGAGGGAATCTCTATACACGATTTAACGTCTACTACTCTGGCAGAAGGTTTACGTCAAAGCTTCATGTACAGCGACAAACTCTGCTGAAAAAACAAAAAGATAGTCGGGATATCTTAGCATATAGCACCTAACGTCTCTGCCCCAGACGTTGCCACATCCAAGATAATCTGTTTTTGAACCATCAGTATAAATACCAACATAACTGGGGTAACTAGCAAGGTGCGACGCAAAAAGCTGGCGAAACACGGCAGGATCCCTACTTGACTTTTAAGAAACCCTGGAAAGGGCGCAAGTATGAGATTTGAGGATTACGCCAAGGCGCAGGGGCGTTCCAACCCGGGGGTGCAAGGGGTGCGGGGCACACGGGCGGCAGATCAAGGGGGGCGGCAAGTCAGCCGCCCGGATAAAAAAAAATTTAAACTAATTTATTAGAAAAATAATTAATATAAAAATATCACCATTATGCTAGGTAACTACTTAGAGTTAAAAAATGCATTTTACAAGTATAACTGGAAATAAACAGTAAGGTTTGGACTCAGAAGGGGAAGTGACGCGCCCAGGCGACAGTCGCGACCTATAGCCACAACTGTAGCTCTGTATAATAAGGCCCTTAGATTTATCGCTTTTGCGAAGCCAGTGTGTCTACAGGACATTGCTAATCTAGTGTAATTTTTGTTTATTCGGCACATGCCGGATGTGATGAGGTTTGCGCGCGAAAAATGTTAAAAGAAGGTTATTCTGGGAGATTTTGTCTTAGGCTGAGGTCGTGTCAGATCATTTGCGCTCCCGGTATGTTATTTTTATTGTGATTTCGTTTTGTAACTCTGTGTGTCTCTATATATAATCAAATGTGTTTGATTAAATTAAGACTTCGTTTTTATTTGGCGAAGCAAGAATGCCTATAATACAAAATCTTGGATTGATTTAAATAAATCAATTTCTTCTGAAACAACTACTGATTCTCTAAATGAGAAATTAATAAATATGGAAAAAGATAGATGGGTTTCCGTGTTAAAAATTATAATTTATACCGCTAAATTCTTAGCCGGTCAAAATTTGAGTTTTAGAGGCAAAAATAATAAGTTATACGAGCAACGAAATGGAAACTTTTTAAAATTAATTGAAGCAATTGCAAAGTTTAATGATACCATATCAGACCACCTCACTAGAATTAGCAGAAATCCATCAAGTATGCCTCATTATTTAGGTGTTCATATTCAAAATGAACTTATTTCCCTTTTGGGTCAAAAAATAAGACATGAAATAATTTCGCTCTTAAAAGTTAGTAAATATTATTCTATTATTTTAGATTCCACCCCTGATCTAAGCCACCAAGACCAACTTACTGTTGTAGTAAGATTTGTTCTATTAAATAATAAATGAAAGCAAATAGAAATTAGGGAGCATTTTTTGGGATTTATTTCAATACCAGATTCGACAGGACAGGGTTTAACTGATATTTTATTAGATTTTTTGGAGACTCACAACATTTGTTTGGGGGATTTAAGGGGGCAGGGTTATGATAATGGTGCGAATATGAAGGGTCGCAATAATGGTTTACAAAAAAAAGTTCTTGACTTAAACCCTATAGCTTTTTATGTGCCTTGTGCGGCCCATAGTTTAAATTTAGTTGTTAATGGCGCTGCAAAAGCGTCTTTAGAAATTACAAGCTTTTTTGTAATTGTACAGGAGCTATACGTTTTCTTCTCCGCATCCACTAAACGTTGGAAGGTCTTAAAAAATGAAATCCCAACTTTAACGCTTAAACCCCTTTCAGATACTAGATGAGAAAGCAGAATAGATGCGCTAAAAGTTCTTAGATACAATCTAACAAAAATATATGATGCTTTATATACCCTCTATTCTGATAATACTAGAGACTCTGAAACCAGAAACATGGCAAATTCATTACTTGTTGTTTATAACTGCAGAATATAAGTTGCCACTGTGAAGTTAGATGTTGACAGGCTGATATTGCACCAAAGGTAAAAAGCTGCCAAGTTTCAGCTATAATACGTAAGTACCCTTAGGGGGCGTCCATTAATTACGTGAGGCGATTTTGACGATTTTTCGACCCCCTCCCCCCCTGGTGAGATATCGTGAGATTTGGCTCGACCCCCTCCCCCTCCTAATCTCATGTGAGATTTTTCAAAATGCGTATTTTTAGTGTAAATACATTAATCTGTGCTTGATTGCGTTGGATTTATTTAAAAAAACATAATTTGCTTAATTATTTTTATTTAAGACTAGTTAAGACTAGTATGTAAGACTACTAGGAACGTAGTCTAGAATCACAGTGAGAAAATCGAACAATAAAATACTCAAATAGGAACAACTAAAATTCGTAAAAGAATATTCATTCTAATTCAGTCTACGAGGACTCATGTCTGATCTCAAGAGTGACTACTGGAACTATTGTGTAGGATTTAGCCATATTTTAGTGTAGAAACATGTTTTACTTAATATAACCCAATTTTCTCGCAATTTTACACTGTTTCTTGCGGAAAAAAAATTATGTGATATTTGCCGAGACCCCCCCCCCCCCCTCTACCTCACGTGAGACTGGGTGAGATTCGGCTCGACTCCCTCCCCCCCCTAAAAGCCTCACGTAATTAATGGACGCCCCCTTAAGAGTAGTGCATTGCGAGCTTCTACTGCTGCCATCTAGGGTCGAGTTTTCAAAATCAAGTGAACGTTAGAATTTTCTTTCCCTCTCCCACAATCAATCTAAAAAATCAAGAATGAGAGTGCTTATAAGAGCAAACTGAATAATTTTCAAACAAATGTAACCAACGTAAGGTATGGATGGTGACCCTAAACGTGCAAGCTAGTGCTTAACTTGGATACTGTCAGTTAGAAGAAAGTATCCAAGAACCTTCTTTATCAACGTATTACCTGCTGCAACAAAATCGTAACATAAACGTATTATTCTTCTCCATATTACTAAAAGTTGTATTCCTCCCACAGACCATAAATCATAGTTAATTCCGTTGGCTTCGTAAAGCAAAACAGTGCTCACAATCGTACAGAATATATTAAAGACTAAAGTCAGAAATATCATCTTGCCGATTTTTTAAAAGAAACTTAGATTTCTAAAAATCTGATACTTAACATATTCATTCATTTTCTCAGAAGAATATATAATAATGAGCCATTTGAACTTTCTTTTTTGGTGTGTGTGTGTGTGTGTGTGTATGTTGTCTTTAACAATGTGTATTTAACAAAAATAAATAAGATGGACCAACAGGCGAGGGAAAAAAACTTTAATGAAAGGAATATGCAAATTAGTAAAAAAATAAGCTACCCTGTCAACCAACTGCAACAGCACAATTTTAATTTTTCCTCCCTAGTGCTACCTTACCTTTACCTCCCCGCAGTATGAATTTACTAATATATACAGAGCTTATTTCAGGTGACTTATTTCCAAGGCCTCACTGGAATTCTAAGGGAGGTCCAAATACAAAGGCTACCTGAATCTTATCCTTGAACATTTAATGGGATCTCTGCGCTACCAAAGGGAGCTATCATAATGTTTACTATCCTTTAAATCTACGGTATAGTTGGGCTGAGCTTTCAAAATCTGAGGCAATTTATTTTGAATTTTCGTGATCCTTAGCTCAGGATGTATTTTAAAATCTTAGAGGAGAGAGTTTAAAAAGAATCAACCAAAAGTGATAAAAACAAGAAAAGTTCCATCCAAAATCAAAACAATGCTCATTACATTCTTCGATAGTAAAGGTATTATCCACAAAGAATTTGTTCCAACTGGACAAACAATTACAGGTCAATACTACTTAGCTGTTTTAAAGCGTTTGATGGCCAGAAATCGTCGCATTCGTCCAGACTATAGGACTGAAAGCGGTTGGTGTTTGTTACACGACAATGCACCCAGTCACACCTGCCTTATTGTTAGTCGATTTATAGCAAAAAATAATGTCTGTGTGTTGAACCATCCACCGTATTCACCTGATTTAGCAACCTGTGACTACTCCTTATTCCCAAAACTTAAAATGAAGTTAAAAGGGTCGTATTTTGAGGATATTTCGACCATACAAGAAGCTTCGACGCGTGCTTTGCAGACCATTCCACAAAGTGATTTACAACAGGCTTTCGATTCATTATTAAATCGCTGTAAAAAGTGCATTGAAGCCGGAGGGTCCTATTTTGAATAAAAAACCAAAACAGGTATTAATTTATTGTTTCCATTTCTTTTTACAGACCCAGTCTTAAAACTTATTTGACGCACTGTATATATATATATATATATATATATATATATATATATATATATATATATATATATATATATATATATATATATATATATATATATATATATATATATATGTGTGTGTGTGTGTGTGTGTGCAATCAATAAAGTAATAGCGAAAACTTTATTAATTTCCGCTTCGTTTCGATTCCTTACGCTGAATGAAAACTTTTAGAATCTGCATGCACAATTTTTTCTGGCTGTTCAAAGGAAATATTCTTTTGTTCTACTAAAATACGCCGCAGATTTTAATAAAAATATTTTTCAAATATGTTTCATGTACTTTGAGACATTTGCACCCCCAAAGTATTGACTTGTTGATTACCAATTGTTACAGAGAAACTTCGTTTTTCTATGGGTTCGTTAGGAATGGGAGGGAGTGTGTCTGCCGAATAATGTCGTCCTTCTTTCAAATAGGTTTGATAAGCCTTTGTTCAATGTCATGAGCTTGATCCGACAAAACCAATTATCATTTATATCTAATAGAGAAACAGGAATATAATTTTAATTTTCATCCTCACATTCACAGTCCCAGTCATATTCAAATTAACAGTGCGAGCCGGAATATTTAAATATTTCCTCATTTAAATTTTGCATCAATTTTCTGATTTCAAGTTCTGTGAAGTATCCGGGTCGTTAAAACATATTTTCACTTTATAAAAGTAATAAAAACGGTTAGAAAAACCTAACTTCATAAATTACATACAAAAAATAAACATAGCCTAATTTCACCCATCAATATTAAAGGAAACCATGGCAAATAATATTCTGCACAAATAGGATCTGAAATTTTTCCTAATTAATAGCGGATGTTTCTTTTTTCCCAATTTTCCAGTAGTAAACGAATCGATTTTTCCCCCGGAAACGATGAACCCTTGGCAATATAAGACCCATAGCTGAACCAATACCCTTCACCCGCTGCGGTTTTTAAGAAAAAAGGGGAAGGAAAACTTTGGGATGACAGTTATCCCAAGTCCACGTTTTTCGAAGGTATTTTCTTGGAACAGCATGTATTCCACCCGTCAGAAGAGGTTAATGCAATGTAACTGTCAGTGGCAGTATGAAACAGTGACTAAAGCTGTTTACTGTAAAAAAAATCAGATAAATAAGTATACACATAAATTTCAGTGCTAAAGTAACTGAAATAGGGTTCCTAGATACGGATTCGAACCTCAGATTCGAGACCCGACGCACTACCACTAGGCTATTTCAGGAAATGATGACAATGAAAATTAATATTATATGTTATAATTGTATGTTACTAAATGCCCTGCATTTATCATGTTAATCCTATGCAGAGATTTTCTGAGGGTATCTTGAGATTTTTATCCGTGCTTAAGCATTTAAAAAAAAATTGAGTGATAAAACAATTTTCTGTTTTATTAACTCAGTAAAGACTTAATTGCTAATTTTTTTAATTCCACCCGAGATATCCTAGTGGTTTGTGCATCTGGAGAATTCCGTCAAGCGCAACTGAACATCTTCGTATGTACGCCGGGTATGGGTACAATAAATCCGTAAGTTCCTCCATGTAGAATGAACATGAGAGGAGTGTCCATCAGATGTCCTCGCTGGTGGTGGTAGGTGAAACTTAAGGTGGCACCAAGGATGGTTTTCGTTTAACTACAAGGAGCCCCCATTACAAGCAACCAACAAATCTCGCGTTATCATCGGGCGATTGTCAAAAAGACAATGTGCGTCCCGCGTTTAAAAAATAATAATAAATGAGTTGCATGGCATTTTGATTTCATATACAGTGAATTTATTTAAGAAGGTATGGATTTCTTTCGAAGCGCACATTTGGGCATTTATTATTCTCATAATTAATATTTTAAAGTGGATATTTTGCTGAGAGCTGTCTTTATATATTAAGAATTAATGAATTTCGTTACTTCTATAACATGTATAAAATCGTGCTTCCGTCTAAATTTGTGTGTAAGATAACTTTTGTCTGAAAATTGAAATTGGAAAAAAAGCATTGGCTTTTCTTCAAGAAAATCTTTGGCTTCAAACAGCCATGATCTTTAAGAAGGGTAGAAGTTTCACGAACCCCGTGTAGTTCCAAAATAATCTTTTCCTTATTGTTGACTAGAAACATAGTTGTTTTATTTATACAAAAATATACATCAGATTATTTGATACAAATGTCAAAATAAAAAGCATTTCTTGAATTGCTTTGCTTAACGTTCGCTGTCATTTCTTCTTTCTATCATTAGGGTAAGCTCCTTTGCATTTAAAAGTCCTATTCCTGTTTTGTATTCTAAAGGAATCTGAAATATTAAATAAAGTAATTAAACATTAAAATACATTAAATATTTAAAATGTAAAAAATATTAAATAAAAAGATTTAATTAATAATTTAATTTTAAATTAATTTAAATATTAAATATTAAAATATACCTATCATTCATGCCCACAACTCACTTTGAACATACAAATCTATTCTACGAAGTGGAGTCATTTCAGTCAAAAACACTTCACTTTGATTTAATTATTTTTATAGCCGAAAGTTGAAACTTTCGGCTATAAAAGTTGAAAATTTCGTCAAACTTTTTCTTACATTTTCATGAAAAAATATGGAAAAATGTAACATGAAAAATGTATGAGACTCAATGATTATGGTTGCACCAAATTTTTTTAATTTGAATTAGGTATACATAATTCTAGTTTTAATTACTTTAAGAATTGTAAGAAAAGATTCACTGAAACAAATAATCTTGTCCTCTCATTTCAATTGAAAGAGTACAAATATAAAACCTTTCTGTATTAAATTTACAAATAAAACGGGAAAGTATTTAGAAATTCCTTTTTTATCTGGATTTTACTGTCTCATGTAGATAATAAAGACGTATACATTTTTACAAGCAATTTATAGTTATTAATTATGCATAAAAATATTAAAACATTATAAATAATAACATAAAAATAATTTGAATCTCCAGATAGTGATGACGATTGAAATATCAGACATGATTATCATTCCTTTGAACATAATTTGATTTTCGTAGTATCTCTCTCTTTTCAGTTCTATTGAAAGTACTGTCTACATATGTATTCCTAGTACACACAGCTCATCATTATCATAAAAATAAAAGGATTAATTGTATTAAAGATGTTTGTTTACCTTGGTTGTCGGAGACTTTCGAAATCTGTAATGTCGGAGAATGTTAGCCATGCATAGTTTGATTTCCATGAGAGCGAAGCGCATACCAAGACAATTTCTTGGGCCTGCTCCAAATGGTAAATAGGAGTACTGAGGATGGCTTATGCGTTCAGGCTTAAACCTGAAAATACAGATATTTACAAAAACGAAATCTTTAGTTTGTAAATGCATAATTGTGTTTGTTTGTTATCTTAAAATAAAGTAAACGAGTCACAAAATTTTAACGACATCGGTTGACTATACCATTAAGAAATTTTTCATTTCACAAGAACCTCAGGAGAAATATAATACAGTAGAGTCCCGATAATCCGAACTTTGGTAATCCGAAAGTCCGCTTAATCCGAAACCAAAAATCAAAAAGAACTAAGCTTACAATAAAACGACAGTGATACTAAGTAATATAAAGTATATTTCTGAAAATTACAAAAAAATTCAAAGTTAGACAATGTTCTGAACTAATTATTACTGAACTACATTGGTTTGAAAACATCTGTTAATTTTTTTTGTCGAAGAAAAGGATACCTCTCCCTTGAAGCCAAATTACGACAGCGCGTTAGAAAAAGGGTGTCCGCTGGGGGTCGCGGCGGAGTGTTGCTCTAGGTAGCGTAGCGCTACATCAAATATAGCCACCTCGTCTAGGTGGGATACCCTCTGCTCCCTGTCACTACCTGCTTTACCTTCACTCTCGTCTGAGACGTTGACAGGTTCTTTTAAAACCTTTTCAACAATTTGCTGATCGTCTAAAATCTTACACTCTACTGTACAGTACTAGGCAGCGTGTAAGGTATACACAAGATTCGATTCACAAGAATCGAACTTTTGAGTGAATGAATTAAAGAAGCTGCTTGAGATATGCTAATTTCGGCATACGCGCTTGGTATAAATACCAAGCAGCTTTATTAATACAGAGGTTGAAAAAAGGTTGTTAAAGTTGATAGATAATCGAGTTGAGGGAGCTACGATGTAAGCAGCTCCAGGTGCTATCCTGCGCTAGTGCTTAGGGGGCCCAAAGTTTACGTGGCAGAACTGCTGGTTTGACTCTCTGCTGGTTTGTGAGTATTTGCAAAGTGTATTTCTATTGAATGTTAATATATATTCCGTACAAGTAGTACGTATGCTTATTGCTGTAAAAGCAAATTCTATATGTGCAACGAATTCAATAAACATTGTTTCATGTATAAACTGTGTTTGTATCAAATTCATTTAGAGTGCCACTTCAAATTATATACACCCAAGTCTGGGTAGAAGTGAGTTATTCTCTATAAGTGCTCCACTCTCTTATCACCCATTTCGTCCCGAGATTTGGTAATGTTTAGACCAGTGGTTCCCAACCTGTAGAACACTGCGGACCACTAAGCCAGAAATTGGACCATGTGCGGACCACCACACCCCACTGACTTGAGTTGGGAACCTTCCGGGGAGGGGTCTGGGTTTATAGAATATCCCTCAGGCAAAAGGGAAACAGGATTAACGTACTCACATTCTAACGTATCATATTCTAATAACAAAATAATTACGTTAAACTTTTAAGAAATTTTAATTCAACACCGGATAGTCAACGAATATATTCGGCCCATCTTGTTCAATGAATATTACTTTCAAAATCCCTATTTATTTGGAAACTTTTTTATATAATGGTGCCGGTCCACCCCCAAGGCTCTCGCGGACCACTGGTTGGAAACCACTGGTTTAGACAGACCTTATAAAATAAACTGTGTAATCACACGTAATATGTAATATTTATGTATTCACATGTTATTATGTAATTTAAGTTTATTTTAAGAATGATTTCGCTTAATCCGAAAAATTCGTTAATCCGAAAAGGGTCTGGTCCCAATCATTTCGGATTATCGGGACTCTACTGTTTATCAACATCAAAGATAATCTAGGCGTCAAAAGAATATTTGTCGCGGGGTATATAGCGGCGACATTAAGCAAAATCAAAGAATGAAATAAAAGAACCAGAGTAACGAAGAAAGATTGTAAAGATGGCAGTGAAGGTTAAAGGGAGAAAAGAGAATAAAACGGAAGACCACAAGAAGGGGGAGAGATTGATGAGAAAAGGAAGCGGAAAACGGAGTGGTAGCCGAATTGAAAAGACTTAGTTAGTTAGAAGCAATTACTGAGTAAACTGCACGGCGCAAGAAAAAGGGAATACAGATGTGAGGAAATGATGATTGAGAGCGGGATGAATAAAAGAAGGGGACGGGGGATGAAGTTATGACTTAGCCAAGGAAATGGAAACAAGAAACAGGTTGAGTTCTAGGAATTTTGGGAAAAGACCGTGAGAAGAGAAGTGTTGATGAGAAAAAGCGACACGCCCTCAGCAAGGGGGGATGGAAGATTCTAGAAGAATAAAGGAGAACCAATAAAGTTAAACAGAAAAGTATATGGCCGATGAGAATGAGAAAGAAGGAGGAGCTAATGAGGAAGAACGAAAAGTATTAGAGAAACATGAAAAGTGTGACCAGATATAGTTTGAGATTTTGGGATTGAGGAGAGGTAGAACTATAAACGAGCCCTCCCCCCATACAACGAAGTTGAGAGAGCTGAATGGCTTCGAGCGAGATAGACGAATTATGACTTGCGGCGAGAATAGAAAGAAGTAACGGAACGAGCAAATAACCAGACGTTGAAGTGACATGATACCCGTGCCCAGCGCAGTAGAATGAGAGACACGGATTAATTTAAGAGAGGAATCGAATAGTTGTCCTGCAACACAATACAGAAGGAGAAGGTCGAGCATTTAATAGATTGGAGATCAAAGATGATAGCCAGAATGCATGACGATAATGAGGGAAAGAGACCGTACTCGACTTGATGACAGCCAGGAGTGAGCTACCAGCCTAGATGACACATCGTCGACATTCATAAGAGCCAGCGACGGAGGCAGACGAAGAGGTTTATTGACAGTGCATTACTCCATCCCAAGGGACCGCTGGACAGTGGAATTTAGCGAGACCCTCAACCTGAACCCCTACCGTGCAACGAAAGATATCATCACTTCGTGGAGCGTGCCTCAACACAAAGAACCATCTTTAGAGAATAGACAGCCAGCCGAGTGGGAATTCATGATGAGGTTTGAGAAGTACATCAGTGGAGGTATGTGGGGCGTCCCTTTATTGATCACTAAATAGTGTCTGCCTCGTTACCTCGCATCCTTAGTTAAGTTAAATGACGTAGGTGATGATAATGTTTAAATTGACTCACATAAATGGTTATTAAGTATAGTATCTCATAATTAGATAAATGATGATTAATAAGTAAACAATATTCGATTGAGAGATAGGAAAAGGAATGTGTATTTTAAAGTGTTATAAAGTGAAAAATTATATGAATATAGTACTTGTGATGAATTGCATTGATAAATGATATATGTGTTTTGTTCCAATAAATCTATCCATTAATTTTCAATCAAATGATTCTTATAAGGTTTTATAACACAACGCAAGAGACAATATTTATTGGTCAAACAAACAGGTAGTGCTAGAATAGTTATCACAATTGGCTTCACACCTGAAATTGACTACCGTGACCATCACATATACGATCATTAAACCATTTTAATATTGTTACATGATTTAGAAGATAATTTTCCCACTTACTTAATATATGACTGAATTAGGGAAAATTTTTGCTTTTCCTGTAATTTTTCTTAATAATATCATAAGTCGACATGTGCTAATCCTTTCGTAATAGCCAAGTTTCTTCTTGAATACCAGCGATATCCTGTTTTTTAAAAATATATCGGTTCTTCTGCGGGTCGTAAGGATAACTCGAAGAGAAATTCTCTTGACTTCTATGATTTTTTCGAGGGTTTCGGAGAAAGGGTCCCATCATCTGAGGAAATGAACTGCGACTATGTTCAAAAGGGCCGAAGTAAGTTTAGTTTACTTAATTAATTAAGTCTAAAGCAAAAAAAAACATAACCGGGTACTTAAATTGTGTATACGAAATCAGACGGATCTTTTGACTTCCAGACGAAACTACAAATAATGTAGATAGATTACAGTAGCATTGAAACATTTGAAATACTTCGATGGGAAAATTTCCCTTAGGATAAGAATGCAGAGGGTAAGTCAACTGTAAAAATGTTGAGAGGAAGCATCTGGGTAAAAATCTCAAATGCGATACCGGATGAAAAGCACATTGTGAAAGGAAAAATTTGATTGAAATTTTAAAATTTACTGTACACTTTATACATTAGTTCCGTTAAGGGGACTCAGTACTCTTAAATCTTTAAAACATTCGATTTTTTGAAAAAAAAAATATATGTTAAAGCCTGATCACTTCTGAACAAAATAAAGCAAACCACATGAAAATATTCCGCTTAGTTCCAGAGATATTGATATTCTAAATATTTAATTACTGATCAAATTTATGGTAAGAAAAATTTTAAACTCATTTTTCTCAAAATGTAATTTTGCATCATTCCGCAACTGATATCTCAAAAACTATGAAGCATAATTCCATGAAATTTTTTTATCAATGCATAATCATGTTATTTTATTGCGTCTGTACTAGAATTATTGCAACCACTGCACATTTTGTTATTTTTTCAGGGGTAAATAAATGCAAAAATTTAAAGAAATTTTAAGTATATTTTGATCACTTTTAAAAAAATTGAAAAAATATTTTAATGTTGAATTTTTTATGTTCAATTGTATTTTGAATTATTTATTTTAAATATAAAACAGGAATTATACATTTAAGTGCAAATTAATTTCATAGTTCTGAGCGCAAGCCAATATACAATAAAAATACTTAAAAAACAAGGTATATCTAAAGCATTTTAAAAAAAATATTTAAAATTATTTTGAGAGTTGAAAATTTGTTTACTAAAATAAATATATCAATTTATCATATACATAAAATTTGGAAAAATTGGGAGTAAATTGAAATAGTTACAAATTAAAAAAGTATGAAAATATGCCTTATTTCCTCGACTTAAGAGTCGTGAGTCCCCTTAAAACTTTCAGAGCTTTAATCCTTACTATTAATCAGAATCATAACTTTAACAAAGAAAAAAGTGACTAAATCGAAAAACGAATATTTTCAGTAAATTAAATATCGTATAAATTTTATATTATAATTAGTACACGAATTTCAATTACGAGTTGCAATTTAAAAGCTTCTTATTAAGTGAAAAGTAAAATATATTTTCTTACCTTTCTGGATCAAATTTTTCTGGATTTTGGAAAAACTCCGGGTCATAATGCATTGCATGAATATTAAATCCTACGATCATTCCTTTTTCAATGACTATACCAGTATCACCGAGCTTATAGTCATCATTTGCTGCCCTTTCCCCTCTGTGATTGAAAGAGAAAAATATGAATGATATAGTTATTTTATAGTTCTATGTTTAGGAGACACAGTCGTTTTTAATCTAGATTTTGAGTTTCATTTTAGAGGAGTTCACCTCACAACAGAATAATGCGAACATTGAGTCAAAATATTTAATGGATATGTATCGATTGAATTATACATAATTTTACAAATCTATATTTAAGCTGAATAAAACTAGATATTGAATTCATTAAGGTAAAAATGCAATCTCTTACATTCAGGAGCGGCGAATGAGCTTTTAATGAAACTTAGAAAATAAGTATTAATAAAATAGGCAAAATTAGAACCCCGACCTTTCTTTTGACGCTATTTTCTATGTCTGGGCATTTTTTTGTGTGTGATTCTGTTGTATTTCGATGTTTTAAAAATAGAAATAATAGTAAATGACAAGTACCGCCAGAATATATGCATGACGATACCTGAATAAATTAATATATTTAGCAGGTTTTTAAGAACTTGGGATCTATAGCACTCCTGTTAAAGAATTTTCAACTAGATATAGAATACATTAATGGATTTATACTAAGCAGTATAGATAATTCAAGTTTTAACACATTTTGACTGATCTGAATAAAATTTATTCCATTTTTATTCTTGCCCATGATGCATATTAAATTGAACTGTAGCACTCTTTTCCAATGGTACCTTACCTTTGGCTCGCTATTATGGAAGTAGCAGTACATAAATGATATGAATCGATCAAATTTCGACTTTGATATTTACGACAACACAGAATCACTCAAAATACAAATCGAGTTGTGTCTTTACAAGACGAGAGTTAAAGTTTCATACTATCCCTACAAGCCTTTATCTATTATTATCCTTTTAATTTATTTGCTTAGAAAACCATTTTCAGTCTTTGCAATTCGTGTAGTTTTACATCGCTGTAGTATTCAAGGAACATTTCGATGGCTGTAAAAGCAATTTCCAAATGTTTTGTTGATGGCTATCATAGTACCACAACTGATGATTATTTTCGTTATCAAAATGGCAGTTATTATAATTTTATTTATTTATTTATTTAGGGGGTATTCTATTGGTGTTTGATAAATTCAAAACAGTGTTCGTTTAGGGTTTCGATACCAGGGTTGTGGACTGTAGAAATAACGTCCGCGGTCAGTGTATATGAGGGTATCCACAAAGCATTGGTTCCAAGTACTTTGATTCTAATGCTTTTCTGCATAGGAATTTTTATGCGACCCTAAAAGTGGTGCATCCGTATTTGTGAGTTGTCTATTAAATGTGAGTTTCATTGCAGTCAGTTGTTCATACTTCCAAAATAACGTCAGAAAAAGGCATTCGAAATGACTTATCTTCTTTTTCCATTTGCATACTGTGATGATATTTGGTGACAGCTTGGTTTACACGCCAAAGTTGGAGGTAGTCAGCCATCTAGATCTTACTGATAACATCTATATATTTAAGTTGCTAAGCCGACTTTTTAGGCAGTCCGTGAGAAAAAAACTACTGCATCAATTTACTTCATTGTGGCCTTAAACGAAAGATTGTAATCTGTAGATTTGTCAAATTTGGTTTTTGTAACTGCAATTTTTATTAATGAGCTATAATTTACAATTGAAATATTTGATTTATGCGCATGCTAAGTGGCATGTTTCAATCTGGCTTTATAAACTCACTGTTTCTGCGCATGCACAGTGACATGTTTCAATGCCGAGGAGTCTCTCTAAATCTCTCTCTGCCATTTTTATTTTTCTGATAATTATGTTTGTGAAATACAAGATTAAACCTGATGGAAATTGTTTATTTCGCGCTGTTTAATTAGCGATAATTTGCAATTAAAAATTTGCTTTCTGCGCATGCTCAGTGACATTTTTAAATCTGGCTTTAGATGCTCACTAAGCACGAGGCCGCTTAAACATTAATTCGTGTCTGCGCATCATTATGATTTTCAACATTTGGCAATGATGCGTTGAGTATAATTTGTGTATTAGTACATTTATTTACTATCTAGCCGTCATGGTTTGACGGGTGTGACGGGTGTGACTAGTGTGTTATAAAGAACTTAAATTCCTCATTCAATAAGAATTAGGTCGTCTGCACACGGAGCAACTCAAAAGAAACTGATAGCTGACTCAAATCACAAACCAGTCCGTGATGAGTCGCAACCTATGTAATTGAATGGAGCCACGCACACGGCGCAACTGGTTACAAACCCGTCGGACGGGTCGGACTCATCACGGACTGGTTTGTGATTTGAGTCAGCTATCAGTTTCTTTTGAGTTGCTCCGTGTGCAGACGGGCTTAAATGTACATTTTAAAACTAATTTTAATTACAATGCGAAAATGTCTCTTATATTTCTCACCTGAAGGCTGCTGGATACATTCTTAGAGTTTCAGATACTACATAGTCTAAGTATTTCATGTCTCTGATAGCATCATAATTGAGTTCCTTCTGCAATATAAATTACTAATTAGGTTTTTCTTTAAACAAAAGTACACATGTTTGTCTTCCTATCGCAAAACTTGAACAAGAGGAAACATTGAAGCAAGTAATAAGTGCAGCCTCATAACCAAAATAAAAGAGGATTTTTTAATAAACATTAAAGCTTTAAAATAATCTTATTAAATTTAATTCGAGTGTACAGAGTCGTAAGATTTATTGACATCTAAAGCCTGTGAAAGCTTTAGATGGCGTATCAGTTTGCCACGCTTGTTTTCTATCCTTCCTCCCTATTTTCCTCTTGATTTAATTCGAACTAAAATGTTAGCAAACGCAAAGTTTTAAATTCCGTTTCTGTATCTCATAGTGGATATTAAAATAAACCAAGTACAATTTTCAGAAAGTTTTTTAATTAACTTGTTCTCAACAAATGATTTAATCTAGGGATAGACATAAAAAATTTAATGTTCAGTGACAATTAATTATTAAAGATTTCAAAATTTTAAAAACTATGCCCTTTCTATTGAATTTTTAGTTTAAGATACGAAGTATAGTGTTCAAAAATATGCATTTTCTTATACGTGATTAGGAAAGTACTGAGAAGAAAATTCCTCTAGCTTAACATAAGGACTGAAGATTTGCGAGGTCAACCGATGTATCGCATTAAATAGGTACTTCGAACACGCAGCAAAAATAAAATTTAGAACTCTAAGGCAAAACACACATAAAATTCACGCTTTCTAACACACACAAAATTAAAAAAACAAAAAAAATTGTGCGGTCGGGGGACCCCCGTCAGGAACGAAGTTCCTTACGTTATTTTTTCAACTCTAAACGTGATTTAGTATGTAGATTTCTATTGATTATATATATATATATATATATATATATTGAGCTATTCCCAGAATGAGTGGGAATAGAAACGGCCAGCGCTTGTGCGGGGATTTGAACCAGAGACCTCTCAGTCTTTAGTGCGATAGTCCGATACTCCGTAGTCCGATGCGATAACCATTCAGCCACAGAGTTCTTGAGAAAAAGCTCTTATGAAGGGGGCATAACGCTTTTTCGTTACGTGACGATTCCCGCCAGTTCACTCTACTGTAAGCCGCGTAAAAGAACTTCGTTCCAAAAATGTCAACACTCTCACACACAAAATTGATCAGTGTCTATCATTCCATTAATATCTCAATGCTATCCGAAATCCTTAAGCTATGATACATTGCTGATGCAGAAGATGCCATACAGCATATGGTTGAGGTTTATCATCGTTGATTAAACCCCAATTTAGATTAAAGATATGGAATCGCTGTATCACTACCTTCGCTTACTTGATTACAAGGTTTGGTATTTTTGAAGAAATAAAGATAAGATATAAAGACATGCAAAAATATAAAGAATGCGGAAGATATAAAGATAAAATTGACGAAGGATAATGAAAACACAAGATAAAAACTGTAATCTGCATGGTTTCGTTGAATGCAGGAGAGATAAACCTCTCAGGTAAATTCATCTGTCGTCAAATCAGGTACTAATAGCTACATTTGACCGCTCTCTTCGAGGCATCTTTGGTATATGGCCATGCTGAAAATGTTCTCAGAGCTCATGCTCTGGTGGCTTTATTTACTTACGTCACTTGAGGCGCTCTTTATGTCCCAGAACCATCTCTTGACTACCCCTTTTCTTAATTGTGAAGGACCAGTCAGAAAACAATTTTTTACTAATCTATCGTATCATACTTCATTTTGAGTCTTAAATCTAGTGCAGAGGAGTATAGGCATTTTCTGTTTGCAATTTGAGAAAACTTCACATCTGTACTTCAGGGTACCGTCTTAAAAACAACTTGTTACGAATTATAGCAAAATGTTTGACAGAATATTCTATAAATCTTATCTCTTACATTAATTAAGGAGAAATTACAAACATTCATGTAATAGCGACGTTTCTCTGCAATGCACTTTTATATATATAACAAATGAAGCATATTATACCATATTATGCTATAATACGCTATAATATAATATACTGTTATATACTATGCTTCACTATACTGTAAAATAATGTACAATTGTACACCACCATGTCATAATAAAAAGTAAACTTTTTATATAGAAGTTTGCTTTGGATGGAAGTCTCATCCTTCTTTAACTTTCTAAAACGGGGATGCATCACATTTATAGGACCATCTGTGTCAACAGCAGTTATGAATTCAATGTTTCATTCCCGTTCTGTGTTAGATACATACGTGGTTCTAACTTGATATTATGACAAGCATTATCTTTATACTATTTTAAAAAATAGCTAATAAAGCCAAATTTTTATCTTAAATGTCATGAGATTATACACAAAATGCAAACTATTATGAGGCTATGTACGAAATTTTCGAAGACAGATAGGGTAAAGTGAAATGTCACTGTCTAAATACTCACATTCTTGTCATATGCCTCATCAACTTCTTGAATAAGTTTTTCCTGGCATTCAGGATTTACGGCAAGACTGTAAGCCATAAAAGAAAGAGTTGATCCTGTTGTTTCGTAACCAACAATGAAAAATAAAACACACTGGGCAACAAGTTCGTCTTCGGATAGCTCTAAGGAGTAATCAGAAATTATCATGATAGATAGATAACTTTCGACAAGTGTTTGAAGATCATTGAGTAATTTAGCAATAAATTTTCTAAAAGATTTCTTTCCAAAGAACATTACTATCACATTTTAACATTTAAATGTCTGTACAGTAATTCCCCAAATAGATTTTTATACCATAACAACATTAATTTTTACCCGGTGTACTAACATCCTGTTCTTCATAATATAAATGTCTTGATAATATGCGAGGAAATCGGCCAGTCAATATGACGGACATACTGCGCACTGTCAGGCCGAAGTCTTTAATGGTGAATTTTTCGTTTTCAAAATCATTACACTACCCATTTATGATACCTTCACGCTATGAGGAATGCTCATTTTAAATGTCTATCCCAGAGCTATTCTTGTGTTTGTAATTTTTGAGATGCTTTTTACTAAGAAATGGATGATATTCTCGAGTAATCTATATTATATAAAACAGTTCCGTAACTGACTGACTGACAGATAACGCACAGACCAGTTTGTGCTTCAAAGACATTGATGAAAACCGGATGAATAGAGATTTTTGAGTGGAAGATTCCAATGCTAAATATGAATGGTCTGTGCCGGTGGGGGAAGCGAAATCATAGTATTCATAATATTATCCATAATATTATCCTGAATGACCCAGTGGAAGCTGAGTGCAATATAGGTACTTGTGTTTAGACTTTCTACATGCAGTGGTAACACAGTTTTACGTCAACATTACACATATGTATAAGATGACAATGTCTTTATTTTTCTCATATAGCGGGATATGTGCAAACTGAACTTGAGGAGCCCGAAAATGGACGTCATTTCCTTCCATTAGCCACAAAGTAATGGTAGAGAATAACTTTTATTTGGAAAGCACTTCCTCTGTATTATACATTCCTGGTAATCTTATGCTTAGTATTTCAATCTTTGTGAACGGTTAAACCATATATATGCTTTTACTATGATGTAATAAATTGTGTATGTACATTGTTGGCCATTGCAACACCATGAAGGAGGGATGATACAAAAGGCAAATTCGCATGAAAGAAAGAAGATGCCGGGATATGTAAATGATTAGCATTGAAGCGCAATCGAACGAATCAGGAGGGATAAACGGCATCTCAAAAAAAAGCAAAGTTATGCAGCGGGTTTCTCATAATTTGGCTTCAGGAAATCTCTTTTTGCCCCACACCACGTTTATCGTCTTGCTGAAAATCTCGTTAGTGCTAAGAAAAATAAATTCTCCACAGCAGCCATTTTCCTTGATATTTCCATAGCCTTTGATAAGATTTGGATTGACGGTCTCATTCATAAACTTATTAACTACAACTTCCCACCCCAAATCATACACCTCCTTATTTCTTATCTTAAAAATCGCACCTTTCAAGTTAAAATTAGCGGACAACTTTCTAGTAAATTTAATATTAACTCTGGAGTCCCCCAAGGTAGCGTTATCTCCCCAATTTTGTTTAACATATTTATAAACGATGTACCCCAAAACATAAACACCAGTCTTGCTATTTTCGCTGATGACACTGCCCTTTACGCCACCAACAAAAACTTTAAATATGCTGTTAAATATATCAATACCCATATGTCTTCAATTCAAAATTGGCTCGACAGATGGAAAATTAAAATTAATTCTGAAAAATGCGCTGCTGTCATGTTTACATCTAAACGTAAAAAGACATTCAACAGCCACCAAATTCAGATAGGAAACACAAAAATCCACTGGTCTGATACTGTTAAATATCTTGGTGTCGTTTTGGACAAAAATGTCACATGGAAACACCATATCCTCCACGTCAGGGAAAAGTTCCGAGCAGCCAGAAGATTAATTTACCCATTAATTTCTCGGAACAGCAAATTAAGCATAGCCAATAAAATGCTCCTTTATAACTTCTATCTTCGCCCTATCTTAACTTATGGAGGGCCAGAGTGGTCATACTGTGCAAATACCCATATTAAAAAACTCGCATCTGCTCAAAGCAGCACCATTAGGCAAATCGTTAACGCGGATTGGTATTTCAGAAATACTTGTATCTACAGGGAGTTAGGAATCCCTACTATTCGAAATTATCTCAAAAATCAAGCTATTAACTTTCACAACTCAATTGACAGTGAACTTTTAATTAATCTTGCAGACTATGATAACGCAGACCCCACTAACAGGAAAAGGCCTCGTGCCATCCTGAGTCTTTCGTCTTAAAGTTCTTTGTTCTCATTATTTAAATAAAATTTTAAGAACTTAAATACTATACTTGGCTTTGCCAAGGCTAAAACTATTAAATTTTTATAAAATAAAATAAAAATCTATTTTACAATCCTTAAACTTCCTTCTAGCACTTATTATTTGTCTCTGAGTAAATCCTTTTGGATTTGCTCGATTTCCTAGTTTTAGAACTCACGGATTCTGAACCTAATCTCTCTATCAAAACTCTTTTCTTCCTCCTCTTTCTACCTGCTAACTGAAAACCAGCTTTCAGACAGCTATTGACTCCGCCTTCACCAGTGAAGCATCACGAAGATCCTGGAGACGTCCATTGAGAACTCTTCATTTCACCCTCCAAAGCTCTGACCCCCCCAAAAAAACTCTCTCCTTCACTTTTGTGTTGCAATTTACGCTTCCGAAGATATCTGAAAACGAACATTCCTTTTCTCATTTCGGTGGAACTTTCGCTCTCCGTTGTCAATCTCATGTAAAATCTGTGTTAGAAGGCGTTGGCCTAGGTAACACAGTTAATCACATGTTCCTATGGTCCTATGGTCCTATGGGTTTCTCATTCGGAAATCGCATTTGAATGTTGGTTGTTTATGAGAAGATCGTGTTATGCCTCGTAGAAGAAGGAGAAACGGCTACCAGCGATTCGATAGCGGCAGTATCGTGGCCTATCGATAATGCGGTTTATCGTTCCGTGATATTGCTACTCCCATTGGTCGGAATCCAACGACTGTCATGCGGATATGGAATCGATGGGTTCAGGAAGGTCATACTGAACGCCATGCAGGATATCAACGGCCTCCCGCCACTAACACCCGAGAGGACAGATATGTTGTCAGGTTGGCCTTGCAGGATCACATAGCCTCATCACGGACCTTGAGTCAGGAAATGGGCTTGTTTGCAGCGCGGAAAGTATCCGCACGGACAGTGCGACGACGTCTAGAGCAGCACGGACTGGCTGCACGGTGACTAATATTGCGGCTTACCTTGACACTGCAGCATAGAGACGCGCGGCGACAGTGGTACAGCCGACGACAAAACTGGATGCAGGAGTGGCCCCACGTCGTATTTTCAGACGAGTCCCGGTTCTGCGTGCAGCATCATGATGTACGTATCCGTATCTGGAGGCACAGAGGAGCACGTAGTCTGCTTGCATCCGAACACACGTAGTCTGCTTGCATCCGAACACACGTAGTCTGCTTACCTCCGATATCGTCATACGGGCCCAGCACCTGGTGTGATGACATTGGGTACACGACATGGGACAGTCATTGGGTACACGACACGAACACCTCTTGTTCACGTCGTCGGTAATCTGAACAGGCAGCGTTACATTCCTCAGATCTTAAGGCCGGTGGCTGTGCCCTATCTTCGAGGCCTCGGAGACGTCATCTTTCAACAAGATAACGGAAGACCGCATGTTGCCCATCGTGTCCTGACCTACATCGACAAAGAGTGTGATCGACTGTTGCCCTGGCCAGCACGTTCTCCGGATGTCTCCCCTATTGAAAAATCCGGCCATGGGTTGCTGAAAGTTTGGGCTGCCACCGCTCTCCAGTTACTTCGATTGATGATGTGTGGCATATACATGAAGCAGCATGAAATGACTTGCCCGTATCTGTCATTCAAGGCCAGTTTGACTCGATGCTTAACCGAGTTAGAGCCGTTTAAGCTGCCAGAGGCGCAAGCTGTGTGTACTAATTTCGAATCCTGTATACCTCCAAAAATACAAATAAAAGATAAAACCTCCTGTATACAAATTTAATCATGTGTTCTTCCTACTATGCTGTTTATACGTACAATAAGTAAAGTTTTGTTATTTGCTTCCCTTCCTGGTGTTTTCAATGGCCAGCAGTGTATGAGTCCAACTTTTACTTTGAGTGCATTGAATGTTTACTTCTCAAACAGACATTAAAAGCTTAAAAATTTGTAAAAATACAATGCCAGGTTTCACTTACTGTTATATTTTTGCTTCGGCAATACTACATTGTTCGTTACACTTCCGAACTGATCTGTTTCATCCTCCTGCTCACTGGATGTTGCAATTCGTTTGGCATTTTCCTTGCTGAGTTCTTCTTGAGCGTCCAAGAGCAATTGAAGAATGTCTTCATATCTCTAAATATATTTTTATGAGTTACAGTTTTAATGTACTTTGTCTATTTATCTATTTATCTAGAAACTTGCTAAGATGGAATTCTATATTGACAGAAAATATTGTGTAAAATTAATAAGCAAAGACATCCTGCAGTGAAAATTAACGCAAGACGGATCATCATATTGGAGCCTTTTACCGAATCCGATTAATTTGATAAAAAAACAGTATTTGGATGTAAACAGGACAGGAGAATATTCTAAAAATATGGAATGGTGTTTAATCATGTATAAGTTAGGACATATTTTTCGAAAAATGCCAACTTTCACTGATTAATTTTACAAATAAATGGCAATATCTTACAGAGGCTGTTCGCACATGTTTTAGACGATTTTGGTAAGCGGTAATAAAAAACCTTTTTCTGCAAAAGAAATAATTGCAATTGTACTATGTTTTTAAAAGTCAAAATTATCGTCTACGGCTTGAAAGTTTTGTTTTTATTCAAAATGGCGTTTTAAACAAAGCAGTGGTTCGAAAGCTACATTTATGCTCTTTCCGAAGAGAAATATGCATACTCCGTTATCCAAACACGATGTGAGAGTCATGGTTTTGTGATATCTAAAGCGTCGATAGGTAATATCGTCAACAAGAAAGGAAAAAAACGTCAAATTGGAGCCAAGTGGGACAAAAATTCCAAACAAGTATCCAAGGAAAAAACGGACATCTTCGACTATTGCAAAGGTACGTTGTTTAATGTTAAAAGAAAATCCCCCTAGTCAAAGGACAGTTGCAAAATCATAAAAATGTTCGGTGTCCACTGTAAACAAAATGATAAACGTTGATTTAAATCTTAAGAAAGCGAAAAAATGCAATGTGCATCGTCTTCTTCCAAATCATATCGCTGAACGCAGGACATGCTGCAGAATTCTATATGAGAAACACTTATCCAAAGAAAAATGGAAAACAATTGTCCCAATAGATGAATCTTGGGTGTATTTAAATGATTGCAACAAAAAAAGAGCCATTTATTATCATAAAAGGGGAGAAAAAAATTTAAGTACATGGTTCAAAGAATCGAAAGAAAGTTTTTCTAAGGGATTCATGATTGTTGCTGGTTTTTCTTATAATGGCAAGTTAAAAATAAAGTGAGTGGAAAAAAATGTCAAGATTAACTCCAAATACTATCAGGAACATATTTTATCGCCAATTTTTCTGAATGAAATACCATAGCTTTACCCACAGTGCCATCAATCTGTGAGACTCCATCAGGACAAAGCTAGCAGTCACACATCAAAATCCACTGTAAATTTCCTAAAAGAAATGGAACAAAAAACTGGTATCAAGGCCATACCCTTCACTGATATCCCTACTAAATCTCCCGATGTATCACCTATGGATTTTTGTGCTTTCGGACTTTAAAATCTGCATTATCCAAACGTCGTCCCAAAACCCTTACAGGACTCTGGAAAGCTGTTCAGGAGGAATGGGATAGAATACCTCTTCTGACACTTCAAAAGGCATTATTATCCTGGAAATTGCGGTGTCGAAAGATAGTTCAGAATAAGGGATGTCAAATAGAACATTTAAAACACAAGAATTTTATGTAATTTAGTTTTGTGAATGCAATATACATCGTCTAAAAAATGTGTGAACAGCCTCTGTATTAGAAGATCTATGTTTCTTTGAATTGCGTTAACCTGGCTTTCGAGATTTTGAAAGTCGAAATGAACCCATCGGGTTAATAAAAGGATAGAACGTTTATGAGAAATTGACCATGTGAGTGGAAAATCAAGAAATTCATAACAGCATCATGAACATACTTACAAATTAATTTTTCTATTTTATTTAGCAAAAATGAATTTCTGCTGTAAAAAGTTGCTTTTTTCCTTTTGTAAGCATCATTAAACAAGCCAATCAAGAGTTGATTAACTGTTTATTTCTCTTTTCCTAGACTTAAAATTGGGGAAAATGTTTCGAAAGTTTGAGTCATTTATGCAAATGTCGTTCAAATGCAAGGTTCTCCAGCAAAATTCGTTTCACAAAAGAAAGGAAATTTTTTTTTATTCGAATTACTCAAGTGTATGTTTCTATAGCAGTAGATGTTACATTGTATGGATCCTTTATGAAAATGATATGTAACTGGTCCAGAAAAGGGGTTAGTCTCAACTTAAAAACCCAAGAACCCTCGACAGAATTTTTATTACATTGAAAATACAAAGTGCTTCAGCAGAAAAAGTGCTTCAGCAGAAAGTATGGTAGTCTTGCTATAAATATGATATACTTGCTCTAAATATCATATGGCAGTTGTTGATCCAACAATGTTTCCTATTTACCATAAAATGATTAAAAGTTTTATTGAAAACTCACGTTCATTTTCATTTCCCCGTTTCCGTGATATCTTCATAATTTTCTTTTTATTATTTCGTCAGTTATTTTCAACGGCTCTCTCGAATCTCACTGTCCATAAACTTACAATTTATATTATTTTCTAATCAACAAATTCTATCTTATGAACATTTAAATTGCCGTTTAGCAGCAAAAGGTAAATTTTTGTGAGCTCGTTAATATTAATCTCAACTATAAGACAGAATATTATTATTTGTTGTCTTTGTCATATAGAAGTAGTTCTTTCAATTTTTGCTTTGACCTCGGTAGGACTGAAGTTTAGGGTGCCTCTTTTTTTTTTTTTTTTCTCCTGCGCCAATAGTGCCCCGGAGTTTGGTCGCCAAGTGTGCGAGTTTTCTCACTCGTGCGCCAATGTTGTCATTCTTGCAAATTTCCGACATGTTTGTCATGTGATTATTTTGTGACGCATGCATCACGATGGATGTTTATCGCCGCAGTCTTAAATGGCACGTTTTCACTATTGGCACCAAAAAAAAAAAAAAACAACAAAAAAAAAACAAGGGACACCCCGAAGCAAAATTTTAAAAAAATCTGCCAAGCTATGAATAGAAAGCTTCTAATTTGTCTCTTCTAATTTATTTCATTTTTGCTTCTTCTAATCTATTGACTTCATACATTGTGTTAAAGATTTACTTATACCGCTGTTTTCGGACAAAGCTAGTTCTGCCTAAAATAAGTATCCATATTTTCCGTCTTAAGTTGCAGAATTTTTTTGATAATTTAAAAATTGTACCCCATACGTTTGCAAATGTTAAAATTTGGTACAATGTAATTGTATATAAAATTTTTCTATAGTGTGTTTTTTACTATTTTGATACTCATAGTTTATGCTTTTTATTGCATTTGCATTGCTTTATCGTAAAAAAAACAAGGGGCACCCCGAAGTGTATTTCTACTGCAATTGAGGGTGCCCCCGGAGTTAGGTTCTTTCTCTGTCTTAATAAAACGCCAAGTGTGCTAGTTTTCTCACTCGTGCGCTAATGTTGTTACTCCTGCCAATTTCTGACGTGTTTGTCATGTGATTATCTCGTGACACATATATGAGGCGGTGAAAGGCAAAGTGGTGTAAGTCAGTAAGTCAAGTGGTGTAAGTCAAAAGAGTTAAACTGCAAAAACTACAAAAATTTCCACCATAAATTGAACAAATTATAATTCATAACAATTATTATAATACTGCAAATAATAACTATTTACAATTCCACTATAAATTGAACATGGAGAGTACATATTTGCCCTCAAATGAAAAATGTTGAAAATGTGACTTACACCACTTTGCTTTTCAACGCCTCATATCACGATGGATGTTTATGTCACACTTAAATGTCACACTGGCACTATTGGCGAAAAAAAAAAAACAAAAAAAAAACAAGGGGCACCCTAAACTGCAGTCCTACCCAATCCTCATTTGTATAAATTCATAAGTGTTTTGAATGTGAATACGTAATCCAGGTAAAATTTAAGTATCACTTTGAAATGTAAATTTTTTCATATAAGTTAAATTGTCGGAAATTTTTATTAAAGTTCATAATTTAGTGGAAATATGTTATTTTACATAAAAAATTGATTGTTAAGTAAAAACTATTATATTGAAAATTTTATACTGAAAAAAGTAGAAATTAATAACGGGAAAGTTCAGTTAGAATGTTTCAACGAACTCATAAAAAAATTCTGAAAAAGGGAAAGACATTTTACTTACTTTTCCCATTTCTCTCCTCTTTTTAACAACTTCCAAAACTACATCTTTAAAAAAATCAAACGACGGTAATGCTCCCAGTCGAAATTTCCTTGTGATCCAAAGTGGTACAAAGGCTAAAAATGTTTTTTTCATTTTAAAATTAAAAGTTGAATTTACAATCAAAAGATTATTTTTTTTCGCACATGGCGCATTTTAGCATACTTTTAAGTGTTAATAACCATTTGATGTACAGTAAGGAACTCAATGTTTGATAACATGCCTAATGTTTACAACGCATACTGTTTCATACCTTATTTTTTGAAATTTCATGTCAGAAACACTGTTTCAGTCCGTGATAGATATTTGCTAGTGATGTAACTTGAGCGTAACATTTCGCGACGGTAAAACCCGTAATTTTTCTTCTGCTGGCGGTATTCTTTTCTGAGTTCTTGGAGATATCTATTGATTAATACAAATATGGGCATCAGAAGTTTCAACCCTTTCCAGGAGCTAGCATTTTTCTCCAGTATGCCAGATTCCCGAAATTACCACGACGTTTGAAACGTGTTGGAATTGGACTCTTAGTTCTTTGCACTAAGTAATGCATCAAGTGTACTTATATGAAAACATGCCAACAAACAAAATATACCTGCATAAACTATACTTCTGTACTTCTTATGAGTCCTTGATTTGAAAACATACCACACATCCCAAAGTAAATTATTAAGTAAATTGATGCCGAACATTTTAAATTAAAGTCAGTTTGACAATATATTTCATAATTTGGTGTCCAGGGCATCCCAGTGGTTAACTAGTTGGAATTTGGCACTGAGAGTGCTCGGTTCGAATCCCAAAAATGCGCCACTGAAAGCACTGGTGTCTAAGCAGAGATCGGGCACTTTCTTCTTCCCCCTCTTTTCTACAAACGAGTGTGTTCTTAAATGTTCTGGTATATACTATCATGTACATTTTTGTGAATCTATTCGACACTTTCTCTCGTTAATTTTTTCTTCTTACTCACGCATATGTGCATGAGTACGGTCGTGTACGAACATCAATAGCACAGATCTCTGGAAATCAGATTATCTTCGAGGATTCTAGAGTTCTTTTAAAAGACAATACTATGCATAATTTATAATCCATTTATACAAAAGGTAAAAATATAAAAAAAAACACAATATGGCACTGCAGCGTACTGGAAATATGGTCTTATTTTTTCCCGAGACCCCACAAGAGCTTGAAACACAGCTGCGTATTTTTCAAGGAATGTGTTGCTCGGTTCCACCAGTTTGGAACAAGTGGGGGAATTCTTAACGTTTCTGCAAGGTAATAAAGTTTGGCGTCTAAGAAGAGCTGTCAGCCGATAATCTGCCGGCCCCTCCACCCCATCTGAAAATCCAGACATGGAGAGAGACGCTTGAGATACGACAGAGAGGGGCTGTGCGGATGTGTGTTTTAGGCTCCGTACGTTGTGAATCTGCACGGGATTTTAATTGAATATGTTGCACTGTTTAAATGTTAATTTTTTTTGTTAATAAATTGTTGAGTTTTAGTTTTAAAAATTTGGCCTTCCTTTGTTAATTAGAACTCTGTCTTTCTGTGTTATGGATCCCATGGTAGTAATTTTTAGCAACGCCTCAGAGAGAATAGCCTTACCTACTTGTCGTGACGCTACAGCACCCTCTGAATCGAACGATTAGGACAACGCAGTAGGAAAGGAAACGCTCTCCGGCAATAGTCCATACCTAGGCACATCCATCCGACTGGAATAGTTTGATTTGTCACTCCACATAACCATTTTTCACTCTTCTGTTGTCCATGAATGACACGACTGTGGTCTCTTTCGGGTTAATGTGGGGAAGGTATTCCATATTATGTCATTCCGGAGGAATTCAACGGGCACTGATATCCATTCCTGTTCCTTGGAACACCTCTGGTGCTAACGCTGATGCAATGGAACAGAGATTTTTCTCGAGGGTGCTCTTAAGCACCTCTTGTCTTCCACTTTGTGCAGCTTCACAGGTTGGAGTTTCACTCCAATGGTGGGGCCAACCTACCATCCTCGAATGGCATGGGCCATAGTTTGATTTATCCAGAGGAATAGAATTGATTAACCATCATTTTAAAGTTTAAAATTTTCCTAGCTCATAACGTTTATATATACTGCCTAATACGCCTTGCACATTTTCTTTTGCACTTAAAAATTTACCCGTGTTTGCATATTCGGGAGTGTCCTATTACTTTTGGAAATAAACTGTTTAATTGCCTCTTACATGTTTATGAATAATTTATCAATAGATTAATATATCTTTTGAAAAAGAAACTATCATATCTCTTACATATTATTATGACACTATTATTTACTGAAGCATAAATAGGATACTTACAAAATATTACCATAGCTAGAATAGATTGCTGAAAAGCCTTCTTCACGTGTTTGACAAAAATGTTATCTGGATCATTGTGAGAATCAATTTTCGTCGCAAAAGCAGCACTCGCAATAACATCCATCGTATATGTACCGAATATTCTAGTTACGAATGAAAACGTCATATAGTGAGCTTTTAATCATGAAACTAAATATGGCAATGAACATAACAAAGTTTTACTCTTTAAAAATTAAATACATCGGGATCAAGAAAGATTATTTAGTTTTATAAGATTCAAACCAAAGTTTGATTCTAAAATCAAACTGTAATGAAAAATCTTAATTATAAAATTTGAAATTTTATTGTTTATAACGCGTAAAGTACTTTGCATCCATTTTAATTAAACGATGTATGCATAAAGTTTGCATTCAGTTCCTGAATTCATTTCCGAATTCATTATAACCCTTTTATAGAATACCACGTACTATCTTCCCATAGATGTCATACAAATCCTAAATGGTTCACGTTCTTCCTGGTTCATATCTAAATATCCACAAAAGAATAAGCAATGTTACTTTCTAGCGGTTTTCCTTACAGTAATTGTGCGGAATGTGTGAATTGTAATATGTGAGTTATGAAGAACATAAAAACGCACCTTATAATCTGTGCTAAAAACCTCAAAGTATTTGAAGTACATTCTTGGACAGCGACGTTATCCACTATAGGTCACAGTCAACTCAGCTGCGAAACATACTACTGAAATGCCAATTATCCGAGTGCCGTGGGATCCCAGGATGATCTCTTTCGCAAATCACATGGACCATCCCATAGGAAAAAGGATAGAAATGAAATACAAATTGACCGAAAGAATCTATGTCTCACGAACAGATGCGAATGTTCTGTATTTGGATAATCATGTTACGATACAATAAATAATATAATAGAATTGGTAAGGTGAATTTTCTGAAATGGCTCTGCTTCACAAACCTTTCTTAACTTTAAAAGCGAAATTTCTTGCATCATTTTTCAGATTTATATCTTCAACCACGGTGTTTAGATAGAATCTAAAAACACAATCAAAATTGTCTGTGTAAGGCAGTCTGTTATATCATTATGGTATTTGTAAGTGAAGTCATAATTTCGAATTTCTGTTCTGATTCTTTTCATAATTTTGGTCGACTAAAGTCTTCAATATTTTAAATTTACCATGATGTTAAAAAATAGAAACTTTATCCTAAGTTTCAGTATTTTATTTAGAAAAATGTACTACACTTTTGTGTACGCATGCTATACAAAACATAGTTCGACGTAAAAAAACAGCAATAGGGCAAAAATAATTGAATATTCCGTATGCATTTGTTGAAACCTCCTTTGTATCCATGGCTATATTATTATTTCATTTTTGCTCTGTTAAGGAAAACCATGAAGCTAGCGCAATTTAATTTGACTTTCAAAGAACGCTATATCCAGGATTGTGACTTCTCTTATTTCCTCCGGAAAAAAATAGAATGTTCTCGCTAAAAATAATATTTCAAGCTAGATAAATATCTCTCTAACGTAAAGGTATGTACTATTTTAGTGGAAAAGGCATCTCTATGATAGTTGAGTGTGTATCTTTACACAAGATGTGTATACTGGAAAATTTTATCTTATTGTGATACTATTTGATCCCTATATTAACTAACTAGAAGGTAATCCGTCATTTTGACGTCATAATACTAATAATGACGTCATAATGGAAAAAAGTATATGAAAGTTAAAAAATATCCCGAATTAGCTAACAATATTGGATTTAATCCACACCTTGTAAAAGCAAACCCTTTCATTATTTTTTATTTATTTAGTTTTTCATGCGATTGGAGTAGTAGACTGCCATCCAGTTTTTTACAGCTCACTACGCGATATGAATACTTGAGCTACTTGATTCATTCACATTCAAGTTTGTTTACTTTCAGAATTCATCGCAAAAGTAAACAGATTTTTAAAAACTGTTAAATATACAGCTAAAAACATCCAATTTCTTTTAGTTCTGAATGTTTTATAGAAAAATAGGCTGAACAAACGTGATTTGATGGAAAGATATTAGTTTTTAGGTAAGAAAAAATTCTGATCCACATCTGAAATTGAAATTAAGCCTAACCGGCCGTTTGTTTACTGAGGGCTTCAATTGAAAGATGAGTACAGCCCGGAAGTGTTATACAGAGACAACGGCTATTATGCATATGATTAGATAAAGTATGATGGATTTTTTTCAGAATTTTCGAAATGTGAGTGGACGGAGGAATAGAAACATAAAGAGTTCTTGGAAATTTCCGATCCCAAATTCGAAGCAGCAGTATTACTCTTTAATACTCTCTCTTTCTTCAAATCTCTTTTCAGTAATATGGATTGATTATGTACGTAAACTGGTATCAGTATTAAGCTTTATAGAATGTATAACCTACTCTTTGCAGTCAACAGGTTCTCCTCGATCAGAATATTTTCCCAAGGTATTGACAACAGTCTGAGAACATTCACTGATGATGCGTGATATCTAAAGAAGGAAAATTCATATGTTATTCAATTTTTTATTTCTAAAGAGTCTTAAGTACTACATAACTACATTTAATCAGTTTAAGATGATACAACTAAATTTTGTCGATTCATTCAATTATGGAATGGAATTATTCAAAATTCTTATTTTTTTTATATTAAGCTGTTAATATTTTACATTTGACTTACAAATGAAAAATTAAAAAGTATTAAAAAATTTCAATGCTTTATTATTTATTCTTTACATATTCACACAAAATCAGAAAAAAGAGTAAACCACCCATCGAGGTCTATTTATTTCAGCCGAAAACTTATCTAAAAAATCTTACAGAGACCGACTGAAAGCTTATATCTGATAATCCTATATGTCTCAAGTTATGCAATCCGGATATGTATTTTTAATTATGCTTTTATGTTAGGGTTACTTCATTAATCAAGCAGATATCGGAATGTAAAAAAATGGAGTTTGCGTGTTGAAAATGAATTGCAAACTTCTTAAATAGTCTAATACCTTTTAGAGTAGGGACATGTCGAATGCATCTTCATAAGTTAAAGCAATCTGAGAATGAATCCTCTCCCATTTTCATTTTAGATATTTGTGGACCAAATTACGAAATGTTTCGTTGGTTATCAGTGTTTTAAAGTTGTTTAGTTTCTTTAATCTGTCGTGACAATAACAAACATGAACGGGATGTTGCATCGCGAGTTTTTCCAGTTGTCATTTCCAGCGAAGTTCCTTAAAGACTTATTCAAATCAAAGCCAGTACTTCAATTCCCGGTATTTTATGTTGATCGGGAATCCAAATGCATCTGATGCACTGAGATTGGACATGTTGAAAATAAGTTCTCAAAATAAAACAATTGGCAGATTTTCTGCTGAGTTAACAGAAAATTGAATACCTTTTGCAAAATACCGTTATGTACTTCTTTCGTTCCATTCATTGTATCTCTATATTTACAATTGGTAAGAGAAACTAAGCATTTTATTATTATGCCCATTTAGCACTACATTGTATTGCTTACGAGTATTGCTTTTATAATATTTCTTTCCTTCTAATTATTTTCCCAATTATCCGCAATCATATCAGTGTTCAACTTTAAATTCTTTAAACAAATTTCTCTTTTAGAAAGTGTTATAATTTCAGTTCAGGTTTTGAGAATGAAAGGAAAAATACTTTGAAATAACTAACCTGTCGCATTCTCTTCGAAGTGAAGGCTGGAGTAATTATGGTACGGACTCTCTTCCAGTCCTCGCCTTTCAGAATATTTACCATACTATCGATCATTGGGTCACCCAGTTTGACATCCTAATACATGAACATTTAATCATAAATATGTACAAAAAATGATTATATAATAAATATATATTAAACACTGCGTCTAAAAATCTACTTTAGTCATGTGAGTTTACACAAGATAACGAAATAGGTTACACTGACAGTATGTATATGCAACATAAGGAAAGGAGCCAGCAGCCTGAATGGAATCTGAGGTTAGAAGGCATGTACGTCACGGCGTTTTCTAAAAACTGGATAATGCAGTTGATTTGGATTAGCGTAGCAATCGAGAACAAGTCACTGCGATACTATCACCCCAATGTATCACACGAAATTTGATGAATGCTGGAGAGATGCAGGAGTGTAAACTGTGATTTATAGCCCCGTTTGTATGGCAACAAGTTATGTGGTTCTATTTCTTATTTACCCTGCAATCCTCTAACGGTCCAGGCACACTATAAAGTAAGAGGCATAAACATAAATCATTCCTTTTTTATTCTACGTAGAGGTAGACTAACATAGACCGATTTTGGGCTTCAAATAATAACACAACAGTACCGCAACTTGCGGTACTAAGAAACTGAACTTTAAAGTCGTAACGAACCCTTTCAGGCAGAATATACGTTCACTAACAATACCCATAACCATCGGGCTCTGAAATAACTATCGAAATCGTGCAGCCACCTAGGCTAAATACTAATACGTGCTCTATCAGTTAAATACCGCTATCACCTTCAATCTAACTTTTCTCGCCTCTCCGATCCCTACTAATAGCGTAGCGTACTGCCGTACAAAGCTCCACTCCCTTCTTGGGCTCTTGCCAACTCAGCGTGTGTCACTTAAATAGACCAGACACCTGCTCTGAACCCATTTCGACTGGCCTGCACTGCGCAGCTACCAGAAATTTGCATCTGAGCAACACGCGAACCCTACAAAGTTATGCAAATGGCTTTGAGTATTCTTTTCCGTTGATCGGCGAGCATGCATTTTGTGCTTGGTATCGTTTCATCATTGCCATCATATCTCAGAGAGTTCAAAAGGGGAGAATCCTGGCCGGATCGGAACCAAATGCAGGACTGATGCCCAACCCATTAACCTGTTATGAAAAGATTGTTTGGCACATTCCGGTATCCAGAAAAATATATCTGCTTTCAAAATACATTAGAATAATCATCCGATAATTTTTTTCACTTAGACAGGCACTTGTCTCTGGCGGCAGTTACTTACTCTCTGACATTGGCCCATGAAGACTCACGTAGTTTTGCGGGCAACTTTATTATGGGAGCACAATTTAGGTGAGCCAGCACTGCTCCGTATGAGGGGGGAGACGCGGAAACGAACAAACCTTATCCGGGATTGGAACCCAAGCCCACTGCGTGGTAGCTCAGAACGCTAACCACTATACTGTGTGGGCGGCATCTGTTAAAATTTTACATTAAATTTTTTTCTTCAGCAGGCACCTCTCCAAAGAACATTCGCTGCTGCTTACCGCGAAATCTGATGGCCATTTTTTTTATCGCTGCACACAATAGGCGAGTCAACATAAACCAGAAGTGCATTCCTATATCGAACGGGAATGGATTTCCCGGTCAAATATTTAGGCGACTGTTCTGATAAAAAGTTTCTAAGGGCTCTCCTTAATTTTTAGATAGATTGCAAAAATAAATACCTAAATTTGTGAGGAAAAGTTTTTTAATACCTTCGTTGTAACATAAAAATTCCAAACTGGATTTTCTACTTAAGAATTCTTTTAAAACGAATATAGTAACAGTCTGGCTATCGAACAAGATTTCAGACTCAACTCACTTCTTTTTTTTACTTGATAAACTGTTGTTAAGCGATGCTAACAACATCATATCTCCCTATAACACGTGAAATATTTTTCTTTTATCTGCATTGTTTCTTTTACTAATTTTTTTTTTCTAAAGAGACAAGTGCTTCATTCCGTTCAACTTATTTATTTAAAATCCTCTAAAACAATGTTGGAAAACATAAAGGGGAAGTTATTTGAGGTAAAAGGCTGATATTTAATGTTAGATTGAGCCACAAAATAATAATCCCCAAAATGCTGATCCTTAGTTTAATGAGTTTAGGAAACGCTGATATACGACAATGCGTCCAATCGAAGTACCACGGGAAGGAGATCTTTTAGAGAAAAGACAGAATGGGAATAGTACATTGCAGTGGGCATTGAAATTTACATCAGATCGATTTTTACCTATGTAGTAAGGTGATTAGTGGGTGGGATCATTTAGGACAAATTGCGATTAAATCAAAGACTAAGTTGAACTCTTCCAATGGGGAACCCTACGAAACGTGGTGAGTTTTAATATCACCCGAAATAAGATGATTCAAACTATTTGCAACAATGGAATTGATATCCTTACTTAGTAGCTTGACGGAGATCGAATACAAGATGAAGATCCCCGAAATTGTAAATTTCAGTATGGTAGGCATTTTTAAACGCCTTTCCTCTTTTCTGAAGCCTCTGCTGATAACTGCAGATAACTCTGCTGATAACTGCAGATAACTCTGCTGATAACCTCGATCCCCACCAAATGCTCTTGAGCATCTCATGAACTTCTCATGAATCTCATGAAGCGGCATTCCGCTTAGATCACTCTATTAACTTCTGTTCGGAAGTCAAGCAAAAACCAGAACAAGCTACCACTAAAATTTTACTTTCAGTGTAGCGTAATCAGGTACACGGTAGATTTGCCATTCCTAATGCCTTACTCTGTGTGGACTTTTAAGGACTACTGAAGAGTATATTTTCTTGTTGTCTGTAAGACAGGTAGTGTAATGGTATTACGTGTGCTATCAAGTTCTTTTACAGCTCTATTTAAAGTAGAATAAAAGCTATAGAAAACAACTATGTTGAGCTGAAATTTCGAAATCACATTCGTAGTAATCATTCAGTTGAGGAATCATCTTTCAGTATTATACTATAAACATATTAAATGATGTCTCCAAAAATGCTATTGTGTTTTTAATGGAAAATTGAAAGTCAAAACTGATGATTATTTATTATATTCATCTCCTAGGAAAATTCGTTTATGAAACAATTAAATTGAATCCAAAAGATTTGCTTCTGCTTCTGCGATGAGAATATTTTGTAATCATTAAGACACTATTTTATGCATTCCAATCAAAATACCTACTCTTCTTGAATGAAACACATTAAAGTCTTTCACTAGGATGTCTCGTAATAAATCTGGTTCACACACAGTTAAAACTGGTTTTCGGGATTCGAATGAACTAAAAATATAAAAAAAAATACACAGCTTTAATATTATATAGATTCTAAAACTTGTAAAAGTTCTGTTTCGAAATTGAACCAAGTTAACGATATCATATCCCGAAGAAATTTTTATTTCACCTATAAAAAGCTGATATCAAAGGATATGCGTTAGCATACGATGCGCATTCGAATGAAATCAGTAACCCTCAGGTACCACGGATTTATCACATCTATCAGTATTTCTACGAAATTTATGCATTGAAATTCAACATTTGAAAACATTCTTTCAGTAGAAAGGATTTTATTGAAGAAAGGGCTTTTCAAAGTCATGTTTGAATCCGATTAACCCTTCCTAGCTACAAAAACCCCCGATAAAACCCCTCAGAATTCCGGATCATCAAAATTGAAAATTTTAAAGGGGCTCAGATAATTATTAAGGGCCTTTTTAACCGACCATCATTAACCCGATGAGAATGACTTACTGCTTTTTCTATGTGTTCTCTGCTCTGGAAAATGTCACAAGTATGGTTTTAACGACTTTTAGATATCTAGTTCTTACAATATTTTTTCAGCGATGTAAGAAGGATATGTGTTGTAGAATTGTAAGGTGACAAACATCCATCGTCTATATGGGATGGCTGAGGATGAAACACCATTGTAGCTCTCTGAGGTTCAGGGTAACAAATTTTGGCTCAGGCACATAAATAGGCACATCTAGTCTTTTTGAACTGAAAATGTTAATACAACTTTTGAGAGATGATGCTTTTACATTTCTGTGCTTTAGTAGGCTTTCGATGACAGAAAAAAGTGCATTTATAAACCTACATAAATCGATCAGTATTATCATTAAGTTCAGGCGTCAAAGTTTACTTAAGAAGATAATAAGACAGTATCAGTAAAATAAGTCTCATTTCCCGTTTATCAAAGTTATTTTGCTCTTGAATATAACCAGGAAAAATTTTGTTTGGAAAAATACTTTAATACTTTACCAGCATATAGAAAGGGATTTAAATACGATTCCTTCAATCTACCTTGATAATTATCTCTGGCAAGACGAGTTTCTAAAGATAAATAAATAGAGCAATATGTGAGTCCTCAAGTGCAACAGTCTATATACTGTTGCACTTGAGGACTCAAATATTGCTGCCAGGAATATTTGGTTAGAGGACTAGAAAAAAAACAGGAAAGAAATCTCAGTGTTATGTAGTTTTTGCAGCATTCAAAATTGAGGAACGTCACGTTACATCAAAATATTTTCAAAATAGAGTTTATAGCAATTTTCGACTGTTGAACAAACTTCTCTTTATTTGAACCCCTTTTAATGATTCCTCTGATTGCGGGGGTTTTAAAGGGATAATTTATCAAATAAGTTATTTCATACAAAGGCAAACTTTTTTCCACGCATATACACCAGTACTGTTCTTTTACCTAAAATTCGCACTGCCGAATAATATGAAGGAATTGTGAAATTTTTCCCCATTGAGTTCAAATATCACAAGACTTCGACATTAATCGGAAATATCCTATTGGAGGTTTTGGAACTTATAACAACACCTAAACATATAAAACTCAGCTTACCCAAAGACTCTTCCATATTTCTTATAAAGGTCTACAGATATTTCATGAATAGGCTGAAATGAAAATGTAATGTCATTAAAATTTTTAACGCAATATTAAAACAAATATTTATTTTGAGATTTCTTAACATTTAAATGGTGGAAACAATGAGGAATTCTTCCTCCTAGTTAAAAAGTGAAGGATATGATATTTCAATTGGATCATCTCAGTTTTCATTGTCTCATGAAGGCTTACTGCGAAATTGTTTTAGACGGAAAATAATTAGATTATTCGTAAAGTCTGTTGCCAAGCAGTATATCATAATTTTGCATTTTCAGCTATTTCTAATCTTCGAATAAACACATGCAGACATACACACACACACTCATAAATATATATATATATATATATATATATATATATATATATATATATATATATATATATATATATATATATTTATGTCGAATTTTAAAACACGCACTTTACTAACTAGATCAGTTCAGAGGTTTAATCCGAGATGGTGCAGTCAGCGACCTGAATAATAACTCCTCGAGAATACTATACAGTGCAATCATCGTGGCTAGAGTGGGAAACAATAAGTCCTCGTTCGCTAAATAACTTTTATTTATCATTCAAAAGTCTCCAGCTCCATCATTCACTATTAATCGTTTCTATTTAATACTTAAAGCCTAAAATTCTATTTCATTTAAATCCTTTCATCGCTCATCTCATTTCAAGCGTTTTTTCTCCGCTTTTCTCTGGAAAACCCCTTTTTTAGATCCTTAAGTTATCCCAGCCCTTAAAAATCCTCACACACACACACACATATATATATACAGGTGGTTATAAAAATAATGGAAACACCTATCAATATTAGTGGTGTTTATGAATGTGCTTCGTATTCCTTAAAAAAGCAAGTCTGGCCACCGGTATTTTTTTATATACACTAGTTATCAAAAATTAAGGAAAAATCAGAAAAAGAGGGATAACACGTTCAAAACTAGGCCAACCTGTTTAAAATTTGAATATGTTGTTGAGTAAAAGGTGCTGAACAATACTACATTATGCAAAATAGTGGCGCTGCAGTCTGAATACGTCATTTGCGAGGAGCATAAAAGTGCATGTCTCAGACCAAGGCGGCAGTTGTATCTGCGAGGCTGAGATTAGACATCTGGCATAGCCAAATTGTACCAATGACTTCCAGGCATAATTTGATCGAAGAACTGCGGTGGCGAGCTATTGGGGGACTAGAGGCAGGACAAAGTTAGACAGAAGTGGCCAGATGGCTAAATGGGAGACCGTCTGTGGTTCATAAACTTTGGCAACAATTTCTAACCATGAATTCGGCATCCATGATGTTCAGTGAAGAACGGTCATACGCTACGACGAGTGCCGATGGCCGATATTTGTCATTATGTGCACGAAGGAATAGAACCGCAACTCCGTCTGAACTCAGATCCTCCCTCGCTGAAAGCTCCGGAAGGTTGGTATCAGCGTCAACCGTGCGTAAAAGGCTTCACGAAGGTGGTCCTTTTGCGAGGTGACCAGCCATTTGCGTCCCGCTCACGTCACGCCATAGGCGGGAACATTTGTAGTGGGCTCATCAACATGTCCACTGGACGCGTGATCAATGGAGGGCTGTTCTCTTTACGAATGATGTCGTAGTGTTTCTTTGGGTGGATCGTGATTGGTTATAGTGGTAGGCAATGATACCATTACTCTGATTTTAAACAATACATTAATTTATTCACACAATACAAATATTAGGATACATTCAATTATATTCTTATTAATTTGAACTTACAGACATTCTCATTATATCAATGTATTATTTGCCTATATTATTTCATTTATTTAAATTAATATCATTTCGGTACGCAATATATCTATATTAATCCTTAATTTCCGCCTATCATATAAGACTCGGGTAACTCGTGAAATTTGGCAATAGTTAATAAAAGGTTACCTCCATTTTTGCAGACTGCAGAAGTGGACTTTGGCTGGCATATTCAGGTGACTCTATTGGGGTCTCTATTCGGACTCGATCAATAATGTAGGAATAGGCAGACTTTAACGGCCGGATCAGTTCTCCATCCGTTGCTTGTGGGGGTTACGCACTCCGTCGTGGTTACGAGTCTCACCTCTTATCATCTCATAGGTAGCTTGCAGGGGTTCAGGCAATCTATCTCGGTTCCGCGGATTCTCTATGCTAGCTTGCGGGGTTCATGCAATCTATGTCGGCTCCTAGGATTCTCTAGGCTAGCTTGCGGGGTTCATGCAATCTATCGGTTCTGCTGCTCATTGATGCTCCTTTCATCGTTGAGTTGCCGGCTTACAGCGATGCGCTACGTCGGGGCGCAATCTCCCATATATATTCTTTTGCCTTCTCGCTTACGAGGCTACCACTCTCTATTTTGGGTGCCAACTCTCAGAGTCACCATCAATCTGATATTCCTCATTTTTCTTTACTCTCTCTATTTTTATTATGTTCTCAACGCCCCGCCTTTTACATTTTTATTCGTCTCTCATGTTCAACCTTTTTCTTTATACTTCCACTTTTGATTCGTTAACATGTTCCTCCCCTAATCATTCCTTCCACCATTTAGAGTGAGGGGCGTTTTATACTCGAACAATCCCGTCCTTGACTCATTCCTATTTTTCTAGGAAATGTGTTTTCCCAGAACATCTCCTATGTGTGGGGTCCTCTTCTCTTTGTCAACAATTCCCTTTTCATCTCGATGTCTTCCTTCGCTGTTTCGACTCTTAATTGTTTCCTTTCAAATTCTTCTCTTCATCCGGTTCTTTTGTCTGATCAATTGCCATTCCAATTTCCTCATAGCACCGCCGACTGACCGCTTTAATTGGGTTGTCTACCCTTTTTGAACTCCTAACATATCGTATCCCCATGACATTCTTCTCGTATCGTCTGGCGTCATTTTACTATTCCATTTTCCGTCCCGTTTGTTAATTGGGTTTTCTGCACCTTTTCTATTTTCTTTATTTTTTTTTATATGTCGTACCCCACGACAAATGAGTCCAGGTTTAACCTTCAAAGCGATAGTAGGCGTATTTTGATTTGGAGAGAACCTGGAACTCGTTTTCATCCATCACACATACGTGAAAGAGATGCATACGGATCAGGCAGTGTCTGTGTTTGGGGTGGTATCTCTTTGGGTGGACGCACAGACCTCCATGTCTTTCCCCGTGGAAATGTGAATGCTCACACCTATAGAGATGACATCCTTGATGTGTATGTGCGCCCTTATGTCGGGGATATAGATGATGCTTTCGTGCTACAGGACGATAACGCGAGACCGCACAGGGCTCGCATCGCGGATGCTTATCTTGAACAGGAAGCAGTTGAGCGCATGGAGTGGCCAGCTCGATCACCGGACCTGAATCCTATCGAGCATGGTTGGGACGCTTTCGGACGACGTATAGCTTCTCCCTATCCTCCTCCTAGGACCCTAGCCACGCTTTCAACTGCTTTGCAAGAGCAATGGCTCTCATCTTCCTACCGAACTCATAGACCGCATAATTGACAGCATCACACATCGCTGTATGTGCTGTATAGCTTCTCGGGGGGATCATACGCCATTTTAAAGGTACTTTTCCTATACCAAACTGACACATCCGATTTGTTCATTGTATACATATGCTAGTTTCTATAATACCATAATTGGCAATTTCTGGCAATTTCTTTTTATGCTATTTTATACCTACCTATGTGTTGTATAATGTGTATAACTTTCATTAAATTCTACGCGTAACTTTTTGAGTAACCGCTATTTTTGTGATTTTTCCTTAATTTTTTATAACCAGTGTAATATAGTGTATGTATTATTCTACTGTCAGGTAGCAGCAATGAAGCTAAGGCATCGTGCTTTTGGGGGGAACAGCGTAAAATATCAAACCTTGCAGACTTTGCGAAAAGGGCAAATTTTTGGAGAGTGTTTAAATTGGAGTATCTGTTACTGCAACCCCCAGGCTAATGGGTGTTTTTCGAGCTATGGCATCGAAAGTCATGATAGTAACAGAGTGCACGGAATAACATCCTTTTCCAAACATAATAGTGGACGAAAGGGAGAGCTGAGTGAAGGAAACGGACGAGGTATTGAAGCGGATTGTGGCATGAAGAAAGAAAACAACTGCAACCAAAATGACCGAAGAGCTCAATATGCATCTGCATGTTCCGGTATCAACCATTACAGGTAGAAGAGAACTTCACAAACAAAGCATTTACGGAAAAGTAGGTATTCCCAAGCCACATGTAATAGATGCCAATACAAAATATCGTCCAAAATGGTGCCACGAGCGCAAATCCTGGTCGAATAATATGTCGAAAAATAGCATTTGGTCCAACGAATCATTGTTCACATTGTTCCTCGCAACAGGACGTACGTATGTCTGGAGAACACCTACACAAGCGTAAGACTCTGGCTGTCTCATCTCAACTGTCAATCATGGAAGTAGATCTATCAGGGTTTGGGATGACATCTCATGGTTTTCTTGAGGCCCTATTGTAACCCTAAAAGGGAGATTGAATGGGAAGGACTATGTCGAAATTTTAGCTCACTAGTCCATCCTACGGTGCAAACATTGTTTTTTTGCAGGAGATGGCGTTCTCCAGGACGATAATCCTCCCTATACATACAGCTAAATCTATCTAGTATTGGTTTGAAGAGCATGAAAAAGAAGTCAAATATCTTATCTTGCCCTGTACAATCCCCCCGACTACATATCATCCAACCACTGTAATCTGTATAAGCGGATAGAGCCAGGTATCGATATCCACAACAGCATCTCTACAGGAACTTTCATAATTTTCCCCTGAAGTATGGTATAATATATTCTTAACCACTATTCATGACTTGTATAATCCGATTCGGAGGGGAATCAGGTGGTATTATATGACACAGGTGATCCTGCTTCATTTTAATAAAGGTTTTCATGATGTTTCTTAGTGTTTCCATTATTTTGATAACCACCTGTATCTATATATATATATATATATATATATATATGGGAAATTCAATCCTATCTCCATCTCCAAGCCATGATGTCTTTTTATTTCTACGTCTAACTAAAGTTTTTTCATCGTAGAATGGGAGATTAGACGTCTTCTGAGCAATAACCTGCGGTCATCTCCCATGTTACAATATATATATACACACACACACACACACACATATATATATATATTGCACCCCGGCAAGAAAAGTGACACAACTCAAAAATGCAGTATTTGAGAGAAATCAACTTAAACAATACTGTACAGCTTGAACTAATATTACAATAAAACTGATTCAACTGCCCTCAGGTGGACAAATTGCGACATAGAGATATGTCGCTTTTCGTGTACGATGGGGCACTTCATACATACATACATATATATATATATATATATATATATATATATATATATATATATATATATATATATATATATATAAGATACATTTGAAAGTGAAAAACCAGTATATGCTCAGAACCACAAGAGACAGGAAATAAACACATGAAAAGATAAGTGAAAAATAGGTTTTTGACAGCATCTTGTCTTCAGCGGTGCCGATACTGTCTAAAAACCAATGGATTGTTTCTAATAAGTATGATCTGAGCAATAAACATACTCAGACACCGCACAATCCATAAGAAACAGAATGTCATATATTTTATATAAGTTTATTTTTAAATGATTATCTCGTGTTAATAGTAAATCATATACCAAATGCTGAAATTGATAATTCTTTAGATTAGTACTTAAAAATAGATGATAAAGCTTAATGATATGTTTTTTATTTACAGAAAATATCCAAGCTTTTAATTTTTTATATTGATAATCCTTTATAAACATTTCTTGAAACTTTAATATAGCATTTTTGTAATAATTACCGTCTAAAGTCTTACTTTTATTATTATTTTTATTAGTTCTTTTTGCTATCTTAGTGTCTACGATTAGTTGTGGGTAAATAGGATTGGCTGACACATCAGTAAAATTGAACTTAACTATATTTTTCTGCTTAAATAATTGATTAAGGCCATATGGAAAAATAGTTTTATTATTTTGCATACATATATTTTCATAAAATAACCTGTCTGTTGGTGATTTAATAATGTCAACAATGGATGTAGTAATTTTCTCAAAATTATGTTTATTGAAATGATCAAACTCTATATTGAGTGGTTGACTATTTTGTATGTTATATTTTTTAATATTAGAACGGTGTAAATTAATTCTAATATGTAGTGGATTAGAAGTCTGACCAATATATTCCATATGACAACAACCGCAGGTAATTTTATATATGCAATTATAAGTTTTACAGAATTTTTGGTTTTGTTTTTGTGAATTAACTTGAATTTGAGAATTGTTAGCTAGGGGACAAGTTTTGCATAGCTTATTAGAGCATCTATCAAAAACCAATAACTTCTGCCTGACTTGATAACATGAAAAGGGCACAGAGAAAGAGGAAGTGGAAGATTGGTAACGTTTTGATGATCCATTGGTACCCCAATAAGTATCAATGTACCGAGCATTAACATATATATATATATATCATAACTATCAACGCATACTTCTTTGTGAGCGGTACAGCTGGGCAATGGTATGAAAACAATGAAGGAAAGTTGGACTCGTGGGATAAATTCAGCCAGCAGCTGATACAGGACTTTGGAGACTCTCGCTGCTACCTCCAAAAAGCTCGAAAAGAGCTAGAAAGTAGGGCACAGGCGCCCGGGGAGGGCACGCAGTCGTATATACAAAGCGTGCTTGGTCTTTGTCACCAGGTGGACTCCAGTATGTCAGAAGACGACAAGGTATCCCATTTGATGAAAGGGGGTGCGGAGGATATCTACCAAGCACTCCTCAGAAAAGAAATTAAGTCCACCCAGGACTTTATCAAGTGGTGCCAGCACATCGAGGCATGAAGCTAAAGAGGGTAGAGGGACGTAAATACAATCGTCTGCCTAACGTGATCCATTGGCTGCCCTGGACGAGGAGCAAGACCTTAATAAGCAAAGACCTTAATAAGGCTCCTTAATAAGGCTCCTTAATAAGGCAAATTGTGCGTGAAGAGATATAACATGTAGTTGACTCTCAGATACAGAATGCCGAACCTCAGGTACAGACCTTAGAAGACATTGTGAGGGAGGGAAGAAGTGGAGAAGTCGTTAGCCCCTATCTGAAGACAGAGTGGACTGATGTCAACATAATCTCCGGAACCACCACCGACGAATCCAGCCGAGCTTATGCAAGAAGTTTTTCGCCTAGCCCTAACCGAGGTCGATCACCTACTCGCCGCTTCAGATCCTCATCGCCATATAGACTTTCCAGTATCTCACCTGGACGAAGAAAGGAGGAAAACTAAGCGGTGCGACCTTTCTTGGAGGTGAGGCCGCTGAAAATCAAATTCCTCACGCTGCTGCAAAGATGACGAAGAACTATCTAGAACTAACCATTGACGATCAACCAGTACGTGATCTCGTGGACACGGGCGCATCCTTTCTGTCATCTCAGAGAAATATCGACGTCATCTACGAAAGGTTATGTACCCAACCGATGAAAACATAATCCTCAAGGTCGCCAATGGAAGTCCTGTTCGCCCAGTGGGGAAATGTGTGCTTCGGTTGAACATTAATGGCCTAATACGGCCCTTTGAATTTACTGTTATATCGAAATGCAGTCACGATGTTATACTGGGCTGGGATTTTCTTGAAACCTCTAGGCCAGTCGTCGACGTTGTCCTATCGGAACTAGCTTTTGACGACATGATGCAAGAGCCGCAATCTTCTGAGACCTGGCAGGTGAATACCCTTCAAGACTTCATCGTACCTCCTCGTTCTATTGCTAAAATAATTTTCACGAACCCAAAGATTAATGCGATTACAGACGTGATAGTGGAGGGGAATCGGCTTTAACCGCTTGACAAAGAAGTTGTTGTTCCCGCTACGATCCTGACTTTTCATGATGGTAAAGCCGAGCTCTGGGGTCACGAATGCTCAACCAGAAGCAAGGTTCATTCCCGAAGGCATGTGTGTAGGCTATGCAGAGACCCTGGAAGAGAGGTATTTGAACTGCATTTCTAGTTCGCAAACCTGTGCGACCACCAAGATGAAAGTGAGCGCTTCTCTGGTCCACTAATCCCAAATGTTAGCCCCTGATCTCACGGCTGAACGAAGACAGCAGCTCTTAAAATTACTCTCTGAGTTTCCGGAAATTTTTGATCAAGCGAGAAAAGCAGGAACAAAAGTGAATGTCCAACATCACATAGTCACTATGAACCTACTTCAAGACGTCGGAAAACGAAAGACACAGTCCATGTGCTTAGAATGAAGCCCTACTTCGATCCTAAACTACAAGAAGAACATCCGGATGATGACTCTTTACTATCTGAAGACGGGCGATGTGAAGAGGATACGCATGCTACCACTGGGAAGAAGGATTGCACTGGACCACAGACACTTTCAAGATCAAAATTTACAAGTTAGGCAGCGTAGGCCAGCGAGACGCTGTTCCTCTAAGGAGGGAGCAATGCCGCTTATAATGCTTTTAACATCAAGGACTCCATGGCTAAGTGGTTATCGAATCGGACAGTGGAGCGAGAGTTTCCTGGTTCAAATCCCCCGCACAAGCGCTGCGGGCAATTTAACTTTAATTTAATTTCCTTTGTTCTATTAATTCTTGAAGTTTCTAGAATATTCTTTAGTTTACTGGAACGGTGTCCAGAACATTCTGTTAATGTATAAAAGAGCGAGTAGCTCAGTTTGCTGGGCAGTTCCCGTCTTGTTAACCAACTGTTGATTGCTAAATAAAGAGATCTGCGTTTCTGTTATTTGGGTACCTCATCTATTCTACCGATATAAACGCGACAATATATATATATATATATATGTATATACATATGCATGTTATCCCGTTCTACTGAAAGTGCCATTCTACTTATTCACTAGTATAGGGATTATGAAGATCGAGGAAGATGCCTGAAGCAGCGAGGTATTTACACTGTGCAATTGCAGCCATATCTTGTCCCTTACTGTTGCTTCTGATCAAGAAAAATATATGTATGTGTGTGGGACACGGGGTTGGATAATATCTTGGCGACGGTTGTCGCCAAGATAATTCAAGTTGATTGACATTTGGAACATGGTCCGCCTCTGACAGGCAGGTGTTTGTAGTATTGGAAATAGAACAGGATATCATAATAATGTTCAGGAGCCGGGCTAAAAAGGATTTGATAAATAAGGCGATTCAAGTTGAGACCTAGTATTCACTTGTAGATATGCATGTATCGGCTATAGGGAGTAACAAGTATGTTGACACAATATAAATTAAGAATGTTTCAAACGGAGTTCAAATTGTTTTACTGATAAATTAATAGTCATAAAAATCATATTTTTTAGCAAGTTTTCAATAACTTTTTTTATAGACTATTAGTTCTGATGCACTAAAAATGGTGCTTGTTGACTATAACGGACACTTCGTGACGCATTCTTCAATTCTACCCTTCACAAGAACTATATTAATCGGCTTGTTAACTAGAATGGGAAAATTGAATTTGAAATGGAACATACCTTGGAAGCAACCAGTCTTACTGCTGATATAAAATTCATTCTCGGTTTGATAAGGTACCCCTCGGTTTTTCCAATAATCGTCATTTTTTCTCATCCACCTATGTCAATATATTTTTATTGCAATTTCAGTGTAACAATATATTGCAGAAAGTATATAAGAAGTGAAAAAAAAATTTAGGTTCAAAATGAGTATTTGTACACACAAATAATGAAAAACTTCCGAAAAGCTCTTGCTCCAATTATTCTTATCTCTTAATTGTGTATTTAAACATTAAAGAGATCCTGAACTCTTCTATTAGAACATTACTGATCTCGGTCAACCGACTTTAATTCGAATAATCCCGTTTATTATAATGTTCTTTTATTATATTTATGTACGAGACACGTTCCTTTCAACTATCAACTCCCCATGTTTTCGTAATCCTGATAAATATCAAGATCAAGATTTTTCTAAAACAGGACTTTAATATAAGAAATATGTGTGCCTCTATATACTTAAGTAATACGAAAGCAAAAGATTAGAGATATCTAGGAAAATTTTGCACGTCAAGTTTCCACATAATGAATTTCTATTGAACTAAGTTTTCAATTTTAACGATTTTGCTTCAAAAACTTTCCACGTCAATTACAAGTGAATGAATCCTTATATTTTGTGAACAATTTCACGAAGAATTGAGTTCATCGAAGCCTTCTGTGTGAGAATTAGGATTTCAAGAGAGTGTTTTGGATTCCTATTGACATATTTACGACAGTAGCAAAGGACTCATGAATATAATGCATATTTTGAGAAACCTGGACTTAGCAAAACCGCAAAGTATTTGACAGACTTATATAAATGTCGAGTATGTGAATGTTTAACATATCATCATGCCCAAATTTTAGGAAGTAAGTTTATTATTATTATTGTTATGTTTATTATAATTGTGTAAATAACATATATAAATGTTGAGTATGGTGAATCTTTACAATTTATCATGTTTGAAAGATGAGTATCTTTTTGCTATTATTATTGTTGGAAATTTCTGTTTCATTATTTAGCTTATTGAAAAACGCATCCTTTACACTTATTATGCAATTTTTAGTGCCGTGTTATACCAGCGGTGGATAATTTTATAAGTACATGTGGCCAAATCAAAACAATATGATCATTCAACGTGCCACAATGAAAATATTCTGCAGAAAACAATTTGAATATAATATAATAATTATGAAGTACAGAACAGAGCAACACATTTTAAGTTGTTTTAATAGAGATGTAGTTCTTTTAATTTATCTGAAATGCATACTTAAATATTCAAAACACTGCTTTGAATCCTATTTTACGCACAAATTTTTTTAAAAGACGTACACATAAAAAATAGGGTTATCAAGCTTACAATGAACCAATATTTCAATTTTTTAAAAAATATTTTGGGAACATAAAGCTGAACTAGTTATCGGTTCTAGTCTTTAATCAGTTTATTTTGATTTCACTTGAAAGTGTGTTTAAAATGTTTGATTTTATGGCTACAATACGTTATAATAGTTGTCGTGTGTATTCTAGTTTTTTTGAAGAACAACCCACCAATATAACATCTAAAATGAAAACTTGTAGATTTCAGCTGGTTTTCAGATTTTTTTTTGCACAACGAAAATGAGTGGCTGCGGTATGAAATCCGGACCGGACCGCCAAAAGGACGATTATATGTTACTGTGGTAACCTACTATATTGTGTCGACGAATGTCCCTCCTTATGACTAAAGGGGGAGTGGTCTTTCCAGCTACTTAATAAATGATTCATGCATTAGTCATGAATTATTCATGCATTATTCATGCATTATTTGTGCATTAATAAAAAAAAGCTTCGATGGGTGCTGGATGTCTGCTGTTAATTAAATTAAAGGGCATTGCATATATATATATATATGTATTATATATATATATATATATATATATATATATATATAGTATATATATATATATATATATATATATATATATCTATATATATATATATATATAGAGAGAGATGAGAGAGAGAGAGAGAGATATATTATATATATATATATATATATATATATATATATATATATATATACAACTATCAATGTACGCAATTAATTTGTATGTTTAATATCCATAAAACATACTAATTTGAATTAAATTTAAAAAAAAATTTCCATCTCAATCAGTCTAGTGGTTAAATTATATCTTTTACTGTATTTTAATATTTTTTGACAATTTATATCGTTTTTATTCACGTGACGCAAAATTATGTTAAAGCATCACAAAAAGAAAAGAAACCAAGTGATCAGCACTGAATAAATTAAATTCTAAAAATTAATCTCTAAAAATTCACCAAAAAATCAGAAAATAGAGGTAAAGATTTGAAAAAGAATTCATTTTAAGGAATTTTTATAATCTTTCTTTTGATATAAATTTTATACCCTCAGATTTTATTTTAACTTAAACTTAAAAAAAAGTTCAAAAAACAGATTCAAAATTTAATTTTAAAAAATCTAAGAAGAATTTTTCAATATCTATATATATATAATCAGTTCCGTAACTGACTGACTGACTGACATATAACGCACAGACCAAACCGCTGGACCTAAAGGGCTGAAATTTTTCATGGCAATTCTTCTTATAGTATAAGGGCGCACTAAGAAAGATTTGAAAAATTCTTGCTTTTTTAATTAAATTTTTAAGCTGTTTTTGTAAACATTCTTTAAATTTGCATTTAAAATAATAGTCCGAGGGTTATACAATTCATATCACGAGAAAGATCATAAAAATTTCTTTAAAATGAAATCTTTTTCGAATCTTTACCTCCATTTTCTGATTTTTGGTGAATTTTTAAAGATTAATATTTAGAATTAATTTATTTAAATGCTGATCACGTGGTTCCTTTTCTTTTTGTGATACTTTAAACTAATTTTGCGTCACGTGCATAGCAACGAAATAGACAAAAACATATTTTTTTTCATGCTAATGCGACAGACGATTGAACATTATCCAAAAAAAATAATATTTAAAATACGGTAAAAGAAATGTTCCTCAAACTGGTACTATATTCTTCAGTATGTTCTGTCAGATTTAATTTGATATTTTCTTCTTCATTATTTTGTCTATGAAAATATTCCGTTACGATTTTTTTTATAAATATATTTTTTCATTTTTGTTAATCATTTGCATACATTGATCGTTGTTGAAAAGAAAAGATACAACCTTTGTGCTCGAGGTATGAACAGGAAAACCAACGTAAATAAATAATAACGCCAATAAGATGCAATTATTTTGCATACGGCCGTTTTGAAGCTACAAAGGAGCATCTTCATCAGTGGCAACGACTTAGTGGCCGCTCAAAAAGCGAAGACTTGGCTTCGACAATTAGAATTCTCAATTTTTTAACATTATAATTATCATAAAATACAAACTTTTATAAAAATCTAACTTATTAATTATATTCACCTTTATTTTAATTAGCAGCAAACATCCATGCTGAAATAATGCATGAATATAATTATTAGCTTTTTTTTCTTTTGAAAAACATTGTATAAACAGAAAAATATAAGTATAATCTTTGAAAAGCACAAATAATGGCATAAATATAATTACTTATTAAGAAGTGGGAAAGATGCCCCCCCCCCCAAAAAAAAAAAAAAAAAAAAATCCCAGCCTCGAAATAAAAAAATCCACGAATGAACACTCTTTTGACGGTGGGTAATGTTTTCCCCGCCAATTTTGGTGTTCGGGAGCAAAATTTCGCCAAAATCTCGCCAAAAACGGTCCGGTTTCGAGACCTTAAAGTTTTGTGAGTAATTTTTTAAAATTACGCTTCTTGAATTATAACTGTCACTAAGTGAAATAATTAACTCGAATTCTTCCTATTTCATTAGTCTATGAACAGAACTTTATATGAATGTTTTATCTTTTTGCTAGATTAAGGCTTTACGACCTTAGTGAATATTTGTTTACCGAATCTACCTTATTAGTTAGAACAACGAGACTTCGTAATATAGAGACTCACCTGTATATTGCATTTGGTATATCGTTTAAATTCAGTACACTTTTAGAAGCGCACAATGTTTGATTTTTTCAAAATAACAATATTTATTAGAGTTTAAAAAATTTGAACGCATTGAAATAATGCGCATTTATTTAATACTGAAATATCAGCTTACCATAGATATAGTCCGATCCCCGTCAACAGAGTGACAATTATTCCTGGTATGAGATACTCCATTGATTCAGCTCCAAGTTCTTGAATACAAGCCCTACGCTTTTTATACGTACATTTAGAAGCTTATCCACAGTGATAACAAAAGAAAAATAAAACAACTCACGAGATGAAATAGATCATAAAGGAATGACATCACGAATGACGCAAACATATTAAATCTGTGATTGATGCAAAGAAAGGAAACACTTCTCATGTTATCAACTATTTTGGCAACGGGAAGAGATTTTGCATTTCATCTTACAAAGGAGCTTCAGAAATTTCTTATGAATCTTTATAAAACTTCTTTCGTATCCTTTTTATTTTCTGTACGGTACGTATGATGTAAAACATACAATATGGAAAAAGAAATTTCTATCCTTTCATATTGCTAACGCCCCCATATATGAATGAGTTTAATATTTTCTTGCATTAACACGAAAAATATTTTTATAATGAATGGTAATATAATCCCTGTTTTAAGCTCTTAAATAATATCAGAATTTACAAATAAAATATCTAAAAAGATACCATACCAAAGCAATTGTGATTCCTGGGAACAACATCTGATATCCTTGATCTTTTTCCATGAATTTCTGATAAATATCAGTAGAAATTATTCTGTATCTATATAAAAGAATTTCTACTGATCTATAATTTCTTCTACAATGCGCATCCACAAAGTGAGAACCGATTGGGTGTAAAAAAATTTAGGAAGAAGTTTCTGAAAGATTTTTATTGCCAAATGTTAAAATGTATATTACACTACTTTTCTACGTAGTTGCCATATTTATTGAGGCATTTCTTCTATGTGAGACTAGCTTTTGTATTACTTCGCCTTAGAAACTCACTGCCAACTTAATCAGCCACTCCTTCACGACGTCTTTTGTTTCTGGATCACCCTGTAAACTCTGACCGGCCAAAAATACCTTCAGATGGAGAAACATCGGCTAGGAGCTAGATCGGGACTGTACGGTGGTTGTTCAAAAATTTCCTAACCAAACTGTTCAAGCAGTGTACTTGTACGGATGTCGGTGTGCGGCCGCGCGTTGTCAAAAGGCAAACTCCAGAAGGCAGTAACCTATGTCGTCGAATATGAATTGCTCGGAGCAGCTTCTTAAGAGTTTCCCAATATGATTCAGCATTTATGGTCGTACCTAAATGGTCGTACCTTACCATTTATGATCGTACCGCGCGAACATTTTTTTGCGTTAAAAATGTTATCATCGGCTGCACTTCCCAGCTGGCGGGTTTTTCGATTTTAATGTCCACTTTAAACTAACACAGCAAATCGATAAAACTATATAGAATAATATAATTTACACCAAATGAAGCACCAAACGTTCATGAACCAAATGACGGCGTCGTCGTTACTCTGACCTGACCTGCGCAGGATCTATGAGCAATTGGTTCTTACTTTGTGCTTCGTATATAAAGAGAACCACAGATGCAAGCATTGAAACGAATAGAAAAAATCTAATCCTTTTGAACTCCTAATAATCCATGTTTAATGTAAGGGGTGTACAGGAAACTAACAGTTCCTTAATCGCTAAGTAAACAGCAGAAAAATGAATCATTATTTGAATGAAACAGAAAAGAACTGACATCGGCGTGGTTAAACGCATAAGAGAGTTGAGAAAAAAAATCCCATTTTCAATTCTATATTGAAACTGAGTGTAAGGCCGTCTGCACACGGAGCAACTCTTACTGCAACCCGTCGGACGGATTTGTAACCAGTTGCGCCGTGTGCGTGGCTCCATTCAATTACATAGGTTGCGACTCATCACGGACTGGTTTGTGATTTGAGTCAGTTATCAGTTTTCTTTGAGTTGCTCCGTGTGGCAGACGGGCTAACTGTTCATGGTTTATATAACGGGTCGCGTCTCACGCCAAACCGACGATAACGGTCGCCTGGACAATCCGTTTGCCAGCGAGGAGAACGGAAGGGTTTCTGGAAGCGGCTCTCTCGTGGGCGACACTTAGAACCATAGTGCTTCTACCTTTTTTTGGGGGGGGCACGAATTGAATTCAGTTAGGGCACCCCTCAGCGCATTGACTTGCCTCACGGTCCAGTGGCCGCACGGTATGAAATATTATGATTTTTAAAAAATTGGAATAACAATAGAACTGATGTTTGAGTAGTATTCCACAAAGTATACAATGAGAAAAATAAATATAATATAAATAAAATGAAAAAAAATGTAGCACCGAATTTTATTATGGATCATATCACTGTTAAAAACTACGTTAAGGCTAAAGACATAATCGTAAATCTGCGGTTTCACAGTTTGAAAAAGCGGGAAAGAACCAACTTTCTGAACAGTTTTCTACTATTTTACGATTTTAACTGAACTTCTATGAACGTTTTAATTTACTTCAAGTTAAGTTGGGGGGAGGCACGTGCCCCCGAAGCTACGCCTATGCTTAGAACAAGAACGGGTTGGGGACCATGTGGTAGCGTTTAAGAAGCACGTGGGGAAATATCTGGATGCAGTTTACTTTTCTGTACATAATTAAAAGTAAATAAAGTTGGTTCAAGCTGGCGGCACTTGCGCAGTTCTTCACTTTATCAAGAAAGCGAACGATCAAATGGATTCCAAACCTCAGCCGCGGTAGCCTAAGCCGACTGCAGGATGGCGAAGTTTTGTTTTTTTTTTCTAGCGGAGGCAACTTGTCGTGTAGACATTCGCCTATAATTCCCGGCGTTTGCTGGCCCATGTTTATTATGTGGGCACCGTATAGGCGGACCAGCATACCACCTATGAAGGAACGGCACAGAGGTATTTTAGTGGCGTGACGCCGGGATTCGATCCGAACACCCTCAGCACCGAAAGCCAACGCGCTGTACCACAAGGGCCACCACATGCCGGATGGCGATGTAGAAGGAAAGAGTTGACTGATTCCAAAATTTCTATAAAGGACTATTTTCAAGGATTCCTGTATTCAATTGTGAATTTTGAGGTCCCTCGTTAACAAACCATATTAATAATAATAGACCTTTTAGCTTGCAAAAATTCGAATTTTATTATAGAACAATTCGTTTAAAGTTTACACTAGAGTTTGACTGCATTAAAGTGTGTCCCTAAAAATTTACATCAGTTTACTTCAGATTATTTTTCTCGTTATTTCTGGGATTAAGATGTTGTTTGTTTGCTTCAAAAGTGGTGATTCAGATTCAATTTTGGACATGAGGGTTCTTAAGTCGTATTTCACTTTTAGTTGGTTTCGTCACTAATATTTTACGGAGAATCGTTCGATTTTTAGACTCATCTGAAAGAACTTGAGGCTGTTTTGAAAATACTTTCTGAATATCTGTTACTAATATTCGAATTAGGGATACTGTTTTTCTCGAAATAATTCTTGATCACCAGAGAGAACGAGGTTCAATTCCATAGAATGTTGGCCCTAAAAGCGGGCCGATTGACATGCGCAAAACGGGGTGTTCCTTCGTCAATCGGAGAAAACCTCACGAGTTTAAAATGCATTTATTGTAATGCTTTTGGAACAGACTGCGAAAGGAACCAGAAAATCGTAATTTTTCCTGAAGCTCATAGCGGCCCTTGGAAAACTCGTTCATTAAAGGTCAAGATCAGTCCCTACCGATGCAGCCCTATCATCCAACATGATTATTTTCACTCTAAAAGAGCCTATTTCCACGCACATTGCAACTCGAAAAGTTTCTTGAGATACCATCGTTAAAAGGCGCATAAGGGCCTGTTCACATAGGAGTCCGTTGCGTTGCGTTAAGGAAAGATGACGTTGAGACGAAAATAAACCAATCATATGCCTCCAAACAATTAGCAATGAACTTTTTAACGCCTATGATGGTTTATTTTCGTCTCAACGTATCTTTCCTTAACGCAACGCAACGGACTCCTATGTGAACAGGCCCTACATACTCACGATAAGACGGCCCCCAGACACATACATGTTTATGCGGAAGAGAACGATGAGGGAAATATGTTACCCTATTGGGTCTAAGGGTGTTTATTATGAAGATATTCACCCTTTTCGCCAAATTTTGCGTGATTCTCCCCGAATTCAACTGTAAACTGGCATTTTCTCATGGCGTGTACAACGGCCCCATAGCTTAGAGAAAGGAAGTGATCTGTAATACAGTGGAATCTCGATCTATCGTTTTTCAAGGGACGATTTGAATGAACGATAAATGCGGGGAAAACGATAGATGCGGAACATAACAAAGCAATATGATCTTTGGGACTGGATAAAATGAACGACACATGCGGAAAAAACGATGGATCCGAAAACGATCGATCGATGATTCCACTGTATATCAATTCAACGCAGTCTATTAGATAACGAGCCACTCTATTAGTTGATTGCGATGTCTATCAAGTATTCGGAAAGTGAGTGGTATAGGGCGCGAGGAAAGGAAGACATATTTCTAACACTCGCGGATGTATGAAAGGAAATGATCCGGATCAGACCTCAAATGGTAGACAGGAATATTGAATACGTTTATTTCGACTTCCGCGCGTAAACACGATGTATAGACGAAGGCATGAGTAGGGCGGAAAGGGGATGATTAATAAAATGCCCTCCCCCATGGGTAACTAGGGGTTGATAGTAATATGGAGCGTTTCTTCTAATCTCATTCGAAGAAACGGAGAAGGGGCCGTATGTTCCTATTCACTGCATGCGAGTGGAAAATGACCAATCGTATTACAGGGAATCTCGATCGATCGTTTCGGATCCATCGTTTTTCCCGTATGTGTCGTTCATTTTATCCAGTCCCAACGATCATATTGCTTTGTTATGTTTCCGCATCTATCGTTTTCCCGCATTTATCGTTCATTTCAATCGGTCCCTGAAAAACGATAGATCGAGATTCCACTGTAATTGGCATCCGAAATGATTGATCGCCATTGAATTCGACCGCCTCACATATGTGGAAGTGGTATAAGAGCGGGAAAGAATAAAATGCTACAAATAGAATTTGGCAATTGGCACACAGTTGAGGAAAGCATATTGTATGCTATCTGTTGATTAGAGTGCATTGAACACGATACTGAAACAAAAGCAACATTCTTTTTATCTTAGAAATAGTTGATTACATATGCGAGTAGTCAATTAGTTGATAACGAAGATAGAAAGAATTGCATCTCTTATGGGACACTGGGGCAATATAGATAGCGATCGTATATGACTGTAGTATTTAGAAAATAGAGAGCTGGCAAAAAAGTTTGCATTTTCGTTTCCAAAGAAAATTAGTTATTTAGTAAGAGTCATTAGTTACAATTGAAAATGTAGTACTGTCTAATTTTGCATAGCGTCTTTCACTTTTGAAAAAAAATCCTTAAATACGTTTGTCTACCTTGAGTAAAATTTAGTGAAAGAGTCTAACAGACGGAATTAAAAGCAAATGAATTTGTTAATGCATTTTGGAGCAAGCTTTGAGAATTGGATAAAAGTACATATAATTCTACATCTAGCAGAAATTCGCTTCTTTGAAAAAGAATCTCTTATACATAAATCCAAATAAAATTACTAATGGAATAAAACTCACATTATATAACTGACTCCATTTACAGGGAAATACATTTATATTTATTTTTTCTTTGTTTTATCATAATACTTGTATAAAAATGCTAAGTGCAGGGATACTTTCTATTTATTTAATCTATTTAATATCTATTATATTCTAAGGGATATGTGTAATACTTTTATAAGCTAAAAAGAGAGACCTAGTGACGCAACATTCAAGAAAGTTATCAAGAAAATGATCGCTTAAAAACTGACGAATATTTTTTATTCTTTAAAACACTATCTTTTGACGAATAATAATAAAAAAAATCAAATTCACTGGTGCTGCCCCTATCAATGGAAATAGAAAATAATACAATGAATATTGTGTAGCTACTTTTCGATGATCTAAGTACAAGAATGAAGAGAAGTGCAGCCCGTTAATAAATATTTTCCCTCATGTTCACAAGAACTGTAAATTAAATTTACAATTTATTTCCCAAGGAAAATTTTTAAAAGGATCCATAGAGATGATGAACTTATGAATTTTTACATAGTCAAAACACATCTATTCGTACATACCTGCTGACTTGCTTCTCTCTAATTCAACTCTCATTGTATGACAGCAATAGAAAGAAGTCCTAAAAAATGTATCTATATAAAATATTCTATCCAGAAAAAGGATCCCCCCTCTCTCTCTCTAATTATATATATACATGTAAGGAAAGGTTGGTGTCTAGGGGTTTTTAGGGGATCATCAGAAACTTCACTCTAATGACACGACTACTGCTACACAAATATGATTATTAATTATTTACACGAGACAATGCATTTGACGAATAACACATAATAGGTACTTTACTCTAAGACAATTTAAATGCGTCGTTGGATAGTCATTACAGGATAAAACAGAAGTCTCTCGTCTTTCCTCCCGTCTTCGCCTCGTATGCCCCTGTATGCCGCGCAGGCACATCTTATATACCCAAGCACTTATCTCGCTCTGGTAAGGGTACAGTCCAAGGCGGCGGGTGTCCGCAGAGGGCTTCCCCCCCCCACACATATATATATATACATGCTCAAAACAATTAGGGGAGCACATGGTTTTAACGAAATTACGCAAATACTTACACCGATAAGTAACATAAATAAATCATCCATAATTTAAAACCTAGCAGGAAACAGAAGAAGAAAACTTCATATGCAAATCAAAGTTCATGACGTCAAAAACCAGAAAAAGAAACATAAGGGCGGGGAAATCGGGATGTTGCAGAAACGTCTGTTTCACTGCCTTAACTGTGAAATTCGATTGCTCAGTTATTCTTTTTGAGAAAGGTGACTTGAAAGAATGTCTCAAACAACGTGATTTACCGGAATCCATGGAATGGCGTATATTGGCAGACTTGAATCCGGGCAAACACAACGTAGTGTCGCGGACGATGTTGGAGTCGCCAGAAGTGTCGTTGCAAGGCTGTGGAATCGATTCCAAGAAACAGGGAACGTTAGACTCGACCAGGGCAAGGTCGGCCACGCGCCACTACAGCAACTAATGACCGGTATATACTGTTAACAGCTCGTCGAAACAGAACAGACAATGCTACTCAGCTGCAAAGACAGTTGCTCTTGGCAACAGGACGAAGGGTGTCCAGCCAGACAGTACGTAATAGGCTTCACCAGAGAGGTCTCTATGCACGTAGGCCAATGGTCTGCATTCCGTTGACCTCACGCCACCGTGCGGCCCGAAGAAGATGGGTTGCTGAACATCGAGATTGGGAGCAACATGATTGGAGCCAAGTGCTGTTTCCAGACGAGTCCCGATTCAGTCTGGAGTGTGATACCCGACGTGTTTTGGTATGGAGGGAAAGGGGCACTCGAAATAACCCCACATTCGTTCGTGAAAGGTCACAATACAGACGAGCTGGTTTTACGGTATGGGGTGGAATCACTCACGTTTAAAATCTCTGTAAATCAGCAACTTGGAGATCACAATAATCCAATGGAGCACAGCACGAAATTATAAAAATAATCTTCATCAAGTCATCATCAATGTTCATCATTAGAAGTTCACGTCCCACTGCACAATCCGAATTCACAGTATCACGATCTTAATGCACAATGTCACGATCCCGCTATCCCGCTATGCAGGTCTCATGCCACTTCTGAATATTTGTAGGTCAGGAATTAACTGGTCGAGCGGAATAACAAAAGAAAACATTTATTTAAAAGTTCTTGGATATATAGGGACGACACAGGTTACATTTATATTTACAAAGGAGGTTAATAAATTTTACGTCTTCAAAATAGTTTCTTTTAACCAAAGCGCCGCCGTTTAACATTGCACCTAACATAATGTTACGAGTCCATCTTATTCGACTTCCATTCTCGTCTGACCACCAAGAATCAAAGTTCACTTCCACCGAGGCGAAAACTACGTCCGCAGCGTTACGTCACAGGCTAACACATTATGAAGAATGAGGTGGGGAAAGGCGGCTCTCTCTCACTATACACACACACACACACACATATATATATATATATATGTGGGAAACGCCCTCTGGCATCAACTTTTGACACTCGCGGCAGGCGATTCTGTTTCACAGCTACCGCCATCTGTGAACGCTCGGCGAACCAGGCAGAACAGAATCAACCTCCGCAGGATTAAGATGCGCAGCTGACGGCTGTGATGTTATTTCTCTTTTATAACGATGTAGTAGAACGACGCATTTCTTTCTATGTTATGAAGATTATATTTAATGTACCGTATTGTCTAAATATATAAGTATTTGTCTTACGATTATCGTATTATTTCAGTCATTTTATTACTTAGATGTTGAGGAACTTTGTTTATCAGTGTGATTGAATTCTAACTGGTTTAGTACGCTTTATGTTTCAGACGACGTTAAAACCCTAGACAACGAACTGTTTATTACACACACACACACACACATATATATATATATATTATATATATATATATATATATATATATATATATATATATATATATATATATATATATAATAGTGCAAGGTAAGGAGGATTTGAGTATAATAGAACAATGTCATAAAAAGACCATTTATAGTACGTTTCTATATAATCTTTCGTGGAAAAAAAAGGGAAAAGTTGAATGAATTGTACAGTCTCCTGTAAAATCTAGACCCGCAAAGGGAGTATAGGTGTGCTTCAAATCCTAGCTGTCAAAATTGTCGTAAACAGGCTGTGTGACTTAACTATATTTTCCAAGTCCTTCTTGAGTGACGCTTTAGTTTTCTGAAAGAATGAACTAAAGCGAATGAACTAATTAAAAATATACAAAATCTACAGTATACATAAATACGCAAAAATCAAACCATGTAAAGCTTACATTTTATTTTAGAATGCGAAAAAAAGTCATTTCTGGAAATTAAACTTGAAGCTGAAATATAGCTATATTTTTATTCAATAATATTTTATTGTTATACATTTTAGGCCTCGGAAAAATATCGAATGATTATAATGCATTTAGAAATGTATATTATAAGTATGCAGTTATTTTTCAAAATAAAATCTATGGATCAATTTTGACGTCATTTTTGACGGGAAAATATGTGTCTCTCCCTCCCCACACACACACACACACACAAAGATATCTAGATAAATACTCATAAATTATTCAAATGTTCCTCAACTCTACTACCACACTCTGTTAGCGTTCAAGATAATAGGCAACGAACAAAGTGCACAGTTTTCTCTAACCTATAGAGTTCCTTTTGTATTTTACTGTCGCTGCTCATTTTGAAAATAAAGTTATGGACAAAAGCTATTTCTAGAATTATTTAATTTCAGATCTACGAGATTTTGGGAAAACGCACCAGCTTCAATGTACGCCCATTTTGAAAATACAGTGGACGCTCGTTAATTCGAACTCAAAGGTTCTCAGAAAAAAGTTCGAATTATCCGAAGTTCGAATTATCCGATGTTAAGAGAAAATAAATAACTTTAAATGTGTATCACTGAAGAAGAAACTCTCCTAGTATGTATAACCCCAGAAAATATATTATACTATGTTTTCTAAAGTTAAACATTAAAAAGCAATACATACTTACCTTAATCATAAAATGAAGCAGAAGATATGCAGTATAAAGTAAACTTTTATTAAAAATATGAATTACACTTTGGGGGAAAATCTGTAAAATGGATGTTTGGTTCAGTTTATGATGCCTAAATTGTTCAGCCAGCTTCTCGATTTGAAGTAAACATTTCAATTCATTTTCAGAGGAAGGTTCCATCTGAATAAATGCTTTCAGAGTCCATTATGGCTTTGTCCATTATGACCGCATTAAAAATATCTTTCGGCAGGTAAGTAGAGAAAAGGCCTGGCAGTTTCCTACCGAAATTAGTGCATGTCTTCGTTTACATCAGAGCTTTGGCCACATACAGTTTGATAAGAAATATTTTGCCTTGACTTAAATCGAGAAAGCCATCCATCACTGCATTTAAAATCTTCAATACCCATTCTACTTGCCAATTCATCAGCCTTCGTCAGCACTAGGGGCCCATTTATCGGAAAATTTCGAGATCTAACATCCTGGAACCATAGCAGTAGAGCTTTTTCTAGAACTTCTTGGGACGCATTTCCCATGCGTTTCCTTCCTCTAGCAAATTTTGATTTTTCCCATGAATCTAAAATTGACTCCTTGTTTTTCAAATTAGTTGACAAGGCATTTTTTTAAATTCCATAGTTAGCTGCTAACTTTGTTTTACATTCGCCATTCTCTACTTTCTTTAAAATTTCTACCTGTCTCCAAAGTTAGGGTTTTTGTACTTTCCACGTGTAGACATCCTGAATTTTTACACGACTATTATTGGGGACCAGACTAGCCTGGACATCTTAGATCTTCTTGACCGGCTTTCATCTGGACACACTATTCATTTCCAGTGGATCCCTTCCCATGTTGGGATCGACGGTAATGAAAGGGCCGACTTTTTAGCCAGGACTGCGGCTGAGGAGTACGTGAGTCCTTGTGAGGTCCTTGTGATTTTAGACTTTTTGGAAATTTTTGGTTTTATGGAGATTGTCTAGCCTTGCTAGACAATCTGGGATTAGTAAAAAAAAAAAAATTTTACACGTTCACACCATAAAATGAGGAAGAAAAACTAGACCACATTAACTTGTCTGCACTGCAGTTATAACTGACGCAGCTCCCTAGAATCTGTAGTAAAAACTAGTTTTTCTGAAATTCTCAGAAAATCGATCCAAATATAGGAAAATTGCTTTTTCCCTTTAGCACTAATAAGAAGGACAATAGCTACTAACGTTTAGCGGACATGCAATAGTCTAGGAATACAGGCATGTGCCTCTTTACACAGAAAAGAAATTTTGACACACAAAATACAGTGTGTATTTTCTCCATTAAACGAGGAAAAAGAATTTTTTTTTGTCAAATTTTTAGTTCGAATTAACCGAAGTGATGAAAATTTAGTTCGAATTAATGAGATATTTTTAACATTAACTCCAATACAAGTTTTTTTGGGGCCTTTGGATTAGTTCGAATTAACCGAAAGTTCCAATTAACCGAGTTCGAATTAACGAGCGTCCACTGTAATTTATACCTTTAAGAAGTTAAAACCTGAAATTTCATTGCGGTTATTTCTCTTTAACATAGCACCAAAGCAGAATTATTTATGACTAGCGGCCCGCCCCGACTTTGTCCGGGTTGAACAAAATATTATACCAATAAATTTCCAGTTGATAGCCAATAAATTGTAAATCTTTTTTACCTTAAAAATGACCTTAAGAATACCTTAAATTAATATTACGTTAGTTAATAATTAAAGTTAATTTTTTAAAAGAAAAAGGCGTGACGGAGAACGGCTAGATTCAAACCGCTAACGTCAGAACAGAAGCCCACCGCGATAGCACCACGTTAAGGATCGTTGGAGTCTTCGGCACAAAAAGTGGTAGAGGACAGTAGCGGTAACAATGGAGATTGTTAGGATTAAGCCCCTAACTTTATTTCTACTGATCAGATATACATAATATATAGCCTATGTCCATCTGGAATAATGTACCTTTCAAACAATGAAAGAATTTTTCAAATAGGTGCAGTGGTTCTGGAGATTACCCTCCACATACAAAATCGCTCTCTCTTTATATATAAGTATAGATAAAATTGTATCGTAGTTTGTTCTTTTATAGGTTTTTCATCACACAGAATTTTGCCAAAACGCTATGAGGGAATTTTCCATAAGAAAATTAAGGGACTAACATAAAATTTTGTACGTTGCATTGATAGAATTCATTGATTAACAAATCAATATATTCTATTAAATGATTGAAAATTGGAAGAAATGTTCGGGAAATATCACGTTATTACCCATAATTCAAATTTTGGTTTAAGAGCTCTTTTCTCGTTTGAATCGCTTCGACAGAAAACTTATCCAACTAGTTCTCTTATGTGAGTTAATACATAAATTTTACAAGAATGAGAACTTTAGAAAATACAAACTCTGGCAGAGATAACAAAATATTGAGTCTTCTCGAAAAGTGAATTATCGGTCATATTCACCTTAACTTTGGGACATATGATGATAATTTTTATATATCCTTCACACAATATTTTATTGAAATGTTATCGAATTTTTGTTTAATGTCTCCGTTGAAAATAGGTCCAAAACCGTCTTACTTCGTATTTTTCGGTACTTTAAGTCTGAAGATTTATTTATGTGAATCAAGTTTTAAACAGACAGATTAATTTTTTTATCAAGTTTCATACATAAAATTTTACTATGCAAACTGCGTGTGCTATTTTTCTTTTATTCCATGATATTAAATGGAATACGGTGGTTCTTAATTACTGACATATTTTGAAATTCTAAATGCAATATTCATTTGTTGAACAGTAAAGTTTTGTTTATATGGTAAAAAACCTTTGCGCCCATTTCAACGTAACAATGTCCTATAAAAACTGTCTTTATATTTCCCTTAAAAATATGCCTCAATTAGATAATATTTTTGCTAAAACAACTGAAATTTGAGAAGGTTTTTTTTTCTCTCAAAGTATCTTTTTACGCTTACAGTTCCCCTTTGGTGAATATTTCTAAACCACCTTAATTTTTTTGATTTTTTTTATAAACTATGAAAATATTGTTTGAATGTTTCAAACGAAATTCGATATTTTTCCTTGGAAACATACTCCTGTGGGATCCAAGAGATTTATTTCGGTCTTTCTTTTCGTAGAAACATATTTACATTCGTATTACACTCCTAGTTTTATTTATTTTCTTGTAAAAATGGGTATTACTTATTCAGAAGTCCTTGCAGACCATTTTCACCTTCCTGTCTGCCGAGCAGTAAACGTGCTATAACGTCCGAGGGAAATCAGTCACGCAAAAATGTGGTATATATTTTTATGCACACCGTGTATTGATTTGTCTGATTTTTTGACGGCCTTATCACCAAAACAAGCAAATTATCCATACAGTTTAGATATGAGGAAATTTTTTATCCTAAACTGGTATTTTCGAAAAAAAAACCTAAATCTCCAGACTTGAAATTTGGTTTACAACGTTTTAGGACGATTTTTATGATGTGAGAAATAATATTTACTTTTAACGTTCTCTATTGCATCCTTTTATCTTCCACGACACAAAAACGTTTTTTTCGATAATTCCGCGGCACACCACAAGAAAAAGCTTGCAAATATATAAATTACAATAAATACGTATATGTTTTTATTACATAAAAAAACGCAACAAAATAGCTCTATGTTTCAAGATAATAATAATCATTTAAGTTTTATATAAATCATTTTGAACTGTACACCAACACAAGAACAAAAATATAAAATTATAGTTTACAAATAAAAAAATTTTCGCTTTAAATTTTTATATTAAAATTTGTTTTTGGTCTTTACTTAAGCCTAATAAATCAAAGTTAATTTAAATATAATTAATTTATTAATGAGATATTTGAGATTGTTTTGATAAATGTGCGTTTTATATTTGCACGTTTTATATTTGGCTCTATATTAGAAAGAGCTACAGTTTATGGTCAAGACCCTTTAAATATGATCGTTTGTCATTTTCAATTAGAACCGGTGTCGAAAAACTTTGTTCGCATAAGAATGTCGTAAAAAAAGTGAACAAAGTTGCAATGGCCTTGTCAGAAATTTGTGAATATTCTTTCTTAACTGAAATCCAGAAATATGACGCTCGAGCATACATACAATGTATGGCTAACAACATGTTTTTGCTTTGTGTATAATTTCGACCCAGAAAAATTACATATTAACAAAAAGAGGAATATTTTACTTAGAAAAATTTCCATTTAATGCGGTGGTTAATTATTTTATTATCATAATCCATAAAATCACCGCGGCACAGTCAAGATCACCTCGCGGCACACTAGTGTGCCACAGCACAGCGGTTGCGGAGCACTGCTCTATTGCATAGAAACTTTTATGAGGTAATTAAGTTAAAGAAGTTAACATAAACCTTTGTCAATGAAAGCAAAATGCGAGGAATACTAATGAAAGTAGATGGAGGAAACTTATGAGCAGTGAAAGAAAGGATACATCAATTGCAAGCGAACTACCAAAGGATGATGAACAGCCGCCCCAAACAAACGTGCCCCTAGACGTGCTCCAGAAAAGTAGACTCCATTGGTTTAGTTACTAAACCAATGGAGTCTACTTTGTCTTTAGATACTATCTGTAGATTCTAAAGGTTAAGAATGTCCCGATCAACAAAGGAAGCAAAATTGATTTCCTGAACTAATGATAAGTATATGCAGATTGGTGGTTCCAAAAAATATAAATAAAGCAGTATTATGCAACACAATTTCGTTTCTGATTTCTTTACCGTCTTATCCTGCAAAATCTGGATCAAGAATGTGGTAAATTGGAACGGGCTAATTTTCAAAAGGGAGGTTTGAAGTGCTGAAGATACAAACGAGACACCTCGTCAACAAAGCTTACTGACTCTTCGAAAGCTTACATCATCCAACCGGAAGCAAAGTGAACCCGGTTCAAATTGAAATGAAAGGTTAATGGGGTGAGCTCCTAGAATACGAGCTGTACTTACCATCTTATCGTAAACATATTTTGATTCGTAAATTTCAGTCGAAATTGAAGTCGTAAATGTTTCTTTATTCGCAAATTTAAGTGTTAAAAAGTTTTTTTTATCTAAAGTTCAGGATCAGTTAATTCTTATAACTTGAACCGTGGAGTAGTTTACACAGTTTGTCAAATTTGAGAAATTTACTTTTCATTGTCTAATTTTCTATTGATTACGACATAAAATTGACATTTTCACCTACAGATTTTCACCTACAGATTACTGCTTAAAAATTCAAGTACTCAGAAATAGAACAATTTTAAGAGCGCATATTTTTAAGCACGGTTCAACTCAAAAGTACATCTGTTGACGACTTTTAGTCAAATTTGAAGCTAAACTAGTGATACTAATGGATATCAAGATCATGTGGTTTAGGATTCGAAGTAATTAATTGACTTGACTCTTATAATAGAGGAGTAGCAGCTTTATCAAAGAATAGGGGCACAACACATGCATTTTCAGTTTTGGGGAGCGACAAGATAGGCCCAAATTATACGAAAAAAAATCGAAGAAAGTCATTTATTCCTCCTCAGTTGAAGACAGACTTCTCGATGTCCAAATAAGCTTTGGAACCTCTGGTTTATTAGAAAGACATAGTAAATTTGACGGAAAATTACCGCGGATGTAATACTGAAATATGACAGGCTAATATTAATCTAGAATCATCGACATAGGCAAGCAAGGATAATAAGTAAAAACAACAGGGTTAACATGGGATGGCAAATGAAGCTGGGGTTTTCACCTAAATAAGAAGTAGGAAGGCCAGATATAAATGTAAAAAAAATTCAAAGTGGAGAGGAGAGAGGAGCAGCGAAGTTGACGTGTAGCACTTTGAGACAGAGTTGAAAGAAACCAGTCGCAGTAAGTGTTTTACAGGTGGAATTAGATAAGTTGAGTTTCATCGGTCTTTAAGCAAATAATTGAAATTTTTGACAAAGAAGCAAATGGTTGAATCCATATGAGTTATTTGAGATTTCTACGTAGATGTGATGAGTGAAGTACTGACAGGTGTACTGATATTTAATGAAGGGCAAAATTGATTTTACCATAAGAAAAAACTGGATAAACAAGAAGGCTTTATGCAGAAAGGGGATTTCAGAAAGAAATTTTAGTCTGAAAAATTAATAAAAGATTTCCTTAACGCCACCAAACAAGTGAACACGCTTTTTCTTCCTTCTTGAGCCGTCAGACCAATTCATAACGATATCGATAGTGAACAATACTATTCTAAAACCAATTTCGAGAGTGAATTTCATCATATTTGTGATATAGTTTTGATGAATATTCACCTTTTCATAATGTCCAATTAATAGCTTTTAATATTTTGTTTACATATTTGGAGAATGAAATTTGTCTGTAGATTTAGAAAAAAATAAGCACATGGACATTCATGATGATGGTGGTATTGCATTGTGGTCTTACTATTATGAAATGCTAAAATTAATAGATACTTAATTTAAAATTTGATTCTGAATTAGGTTTTATTTATTGCGTTGGATAATTTTGAGATTTAACACTCTTACTCTTCAGTACTTATTTTAAACAACCCACATTAATCATCTTATTGATTGCACAATGATATGTACTTCTTAAACCTGCTTTAGTGCAATGCAGCATATGTACACTTCCACCTTTGTGGGTAGTGCATTTTAATTTAATTAACTTAAATATCTTTATGCAGAAAATTATGATCTCGCATCACATAGCAAATCTTTACAACTTTACAACTCATGCGTACAAAAGAGAGCGACTATAGCGTATGAAAATGACTTTTTGCTTTCTTAAACGCAATTTCTCCCATTTATTCTACACAACCTCAAAGGACATTTTCAATTTCTTTGATATGTCCTATGCTTACATATAATTACTTTATATAATTACTTATATTTCCTTTGAAGAACGATTATGAACCCTTAATTAAACCTATATATAAATAAAAATTTACCATGGAAAAAAATCAGCACCGCCGAAAATAAATAAATAAATAAGTGATGAATAAAAAATGTTCAGGCCTTTCTACAGTGATATTGGTCTCAAAATTAAAGAGGAAATTCTGTGAGGGAGTATTATTCGAATGAACACCTTCCCCAAATTGGGTAGGGTAGTGCATTCCGGTTACGAGGTTTAGAGACACGAGTTCAATACTCGCCTCTGGAAGGAGGTAGTTACAATTTAATGGTGTGTCTTCTTCTGAAATATTTCGTAGAGGTGCATTATTAAAATTATACTCATACTCTTTCTATAAAACATGAAAACCTCTAACAAATGTTAAACCTCTAACAACAAACATAGAATCTACTAGAAGGTAACCCGTCATTTTGACGTCATAATACTAATAATGACGTCATAATGGAAAAAGTATATGAAACTTAAAAAATATCCCGAATTATCTAACCATATTGCATTTAATCCACACCTTGTAAAAGCAAACCCTTTCATTATTTTTTATTTATTTAGTTTTTCATGCGATTGGAGTAGTAGACTGTCATCCAGTTTTTTACAGCTCACTACGCGATATGAATACTTGAGCTACTTGATTCATTCGCATTCAAGTTTGTTTACTTTCAGAATTCATCGCAAAAGTAAACAGATTTTTAAAAACTGTTAAATATACAGCTAAAAACATCCAATTTTTTTTAGTTCTGAATGTTTTATAGAAAAATAGGCTGAACAAACGTGATTTGATGCAGAAGATATTAGTTTTTAGGTAAGAAAAAATTCTGATCCACATCTGAAATTGAAATTAAGCCTAACCGGCATTTTGTTTAATGAGGGCTTCAATTGAAAGATGACTACAGCCCGAAGTGTTATACAGAGACAAGGGCTATTATATATATAATAGTTCAGTAGATGTGACGCTTAACCAATCAACTGGGCGGATTCAACTGGGGCACGACCAGTGGTTATAGCGTCCCATCTACTGAACTGTAGGTTCTATGTTTGTTGTTAGAGGTTTAACACTTGTTAGAGGTTTTCATGTTTTATAGAAAGAGTACGAGTGTAATTTCAATAATGAACCTTTACGAAATATTTCTGAAGAAGACACACCATTAAATTGTAACTACCTCCTCCCAGAGGTGAGTATTGAACTCGTATCTCAAAACCTCGTAACCGGGATGCACTACCCTACGCAGTTTGGTGAAAGCGTTCATTCGAATAATACTCCCTCACAGAATTTCCTCTTTAATTTTGAGACCAATATCACTGTAGAAAGGTCTGAAAATTTTTTATTGATCACTTATTTATTAATTTATTTTCGGCGGTGCTGATTTTTTTCCATGGTAATTTTTTATTTATAAATAGGTTTAATTAAGGGTTCATAATCGCTCTTCAAAGGAAATATACTAAAGTAGTCAAAAATTTCTGAAAGATTGTACTGAACAAATTCGTACGTGTATTTTAATATTCCAAATTTTACATTGTTAATTTCAATTATAAACCGCTAGATAATTTTATTTTTGATACATTTGCCATCTGAAATATGGAGGTGACTCAAGTCGTATAACCGTAATCCCCCTTACTCTTTCCATCAATCTATCTAAAATGCCAATAGCGTTTATTATTGACACAATCAGCCAAAGCAACCGTGCGGAACTGGGTTAATGGGTAGTCCTCAAAGGATTTAGACTCAATTCCTACAGCACTTATTTCCCCGCTTTAGATTTCACGTTCTTTTCTTCAATAAACAGTTACTCAGGGTGAGCTATTAATTTTCATTTCTCTAACATTCTATAATATCCATTTCTAGATGGAAACAAATAGTTCAATGGTTTCTTAACTATTCTAAAAAGCATCATTACTGATATTCGGATGATATTGTTTATTGTTTTTTATTATAGAATGTGTTATCATCCAAAGAATATTTTCATTGATATTTAGTTTTTTTAGAAACATGTACTTGGAAGACCAAGTATGCACAGATAGATAATTCATGATGTTAAAATTATAAGGCTCATTAAGGAAAAGGAAATTTTTAGAAGGGGTATGGTCACTACAATTTAAATGATCAATGTCCAATTCCATTTTAAATAAAGAAAACAATGATAAATGCTTACCAGTAGGTTCATTGTATAAAGTCTAAGGTTTATAAACAACTAGCTGAAAACCCGCGCTTCGCTACGGAGTACATTCAAATTAAATACAACGGTCAATGTATGCAATTAATGCCAAAAAAATAAATATATATATTTATAATAAATGCGACGATCAATGTATACAATTGGTGTAAAAAATATATATATTTATAAAAAAATCGTAAGGGATATTTATTTTTTGGGATAATATCCAATCGTCTGCTGCATTAGAAAGAAAAATAATATTTTTTTTGTCTACTTAGTTGTTATGCACGTGACGATAAATTTATTTAAAGTACCAGAAAAAGAAATCACATGATCAGCATTTAATAAATTAAATTCTAAAAATTAATCTTTAAAAATTCACCAAAAATTAGAAAATGGTTGTAAAGATTCGAAAAACGATCTCATTTTAAAGGAATTTTTATGATATTTCTCGTGATATAAATTTTATAAGCCTCAAATTATTATTTTAAATGCAAACTTAAAAAAAGTTACAAAACAGCTTAAAAATTTAATTTAAAAAAATCTAAGAAGAATTTTTCCAAAAATCTTTCTCAGTGCACCCCTACACCATAAGAAGAATCGCCATGCAAAATTTCAGCCCTTTAGGTCCAGCGGTTTGGTCTGTGAGTTGTATGTCAGTGAATCAGTCAGTTACGAAACTGTTTTTTATATATATAGACTAAGTTATCAAAAGTATCCCAAATGCTTTGACCACATGGCTTTTGCTGTTCACACAAACCTCTGATAAATTGATTGCGAGAAAAGTTATGAATTGTGGCACGATTGTATCCCAAACAAGTGAAAGATCAAAATTGGAAAACGTGAATAGGGACGCATAGTGGATAATTAATGTTTTACTACATATCCATTATTTTAAGTATCATATATATTATTTCAAGCGGGGGATTTTTTTGTGACAACCCCTTTTTCTCCCTTCATACTCAACCAAAATCGATACGTGAGGTACCATTTTAAAGATTGAGTTCTCCACTTCTGACGAATTGTTAATTTAGAATGGCGCATTGTATCGTTTGTTTAAAAATCGATGTTAAAAACTGACTTTTGTCCCTAGAATTCTTTCCCTGGATGCGTCGATGCGGCATGGTTAAATAGTGTGTGCAAAGCGGTTTTGTAATGTAACTATCCCATTTTCCAGAAGTTTGTGTCATACTTAACTTTTAATATTGTCTACAAATGTGTTTTGATATGTACATTATCTCCTGTTCCCCCGTTTTGTGTTATGCTTCACCTCCAAAAGTGTGTCCAGAGATGTTTTATAATCGGTTTTGTAATATCCTTAAGCCCCACTGTTATTTGACAACTAAATAATGGCTACAAATGAACCGTTTCTTCATTCATCCTACTACAAACCACCAACCTAGCTATAAAATTAATCGTATTTTATTTGCATGCGAAATTTTCGCACGGGCCACGTTGTTTCTGATTGTTATTAAAATGAACAATTAGGATTTATTTTTACATAAACAACCTTTACTAAATGGATTCAAAAGAGTTTTTTTTTATGAAATTGACATGCTTGATAAATTATTAGTATAAAGGTAAGAAATATTTTCTTAGCATTTAATGTAAAGCTTTATTGAAAAGGAATGAAAAGATATTTATATAGATTGTGTATAACTTATTAATAAACATTTATTATTAAGTATGTATGCGACTGAATAAGTTTGTTCCTAGTGGTCAGAGCGACGGGATTCGATACTGAGGGTGCTCGGTTCGAGTCCTAACAAGCGTCACTGAATGCTCTACTAGATATAGGCACATTAAATCTGTAAGCCCGAAAGTCCCTCCGAGGGGTTTGTAAGGGTGGGTAGGATGTCGCCGATGAAAGTGCTCGGTCTAAATGGTGCTGATAGCATAATCACCTGTAGGGGTTCAATCTCTCGTTTGGAGGAGGCTTTTTCCAAGAGAAATGTCCTATTCCTGTGGCTCTGTAAGACATACACAGAAAATCTAGTACATGTATTTCATTAAAGTATTTGGAAGAAATAATCATATTATGTACACACATTAGATTTCAACTTGAAAATTTTATATATGTATTAAGGTGACTGCCTACGTTAAAAATGCCATCTTTTGACTACTTTGATCAATTTAATTTTTTGCAAGAATCTTGTAATTCAGTCTTTTCTCTTTTCAAAACAGTTTTGATTTTCATTCTACGTCAATTAGAAGCAGTGTCATAGCTATTTTAAAAAACATCGTCTAATACAAAATTTAAGTGACAAACAACTTTAAATGCGTCCATTTTTTGACCATTTTGGTCAATTTTATTTTTTGCAAGAATCTTGTAATTCAATCTTTTCTCTTTTCAAAACAGTTTAGATTTTCATTCTACATCAATTAGAAGCAGAGTTATAGCTATTTTAAAAAACATCGTCTAATACAAAACTGAAGTGACAAACAACTTTAAAGGCGTTTTTCTCAGAATTATGTTTTTTAGCACAAATCTCTACCGTTATCACGATATTTCAGATAATAATGCATATAATTTGATAAAATTTTCAGGAAATGTTTTAGATGCTATTGTTAATGAAATGACTTACAATAATTGATGTATAATAAATAGTTTTTTGTTTGGGGCTGTTTTTATAAGGAAAGGAATGACGAATTGGGGAAAATTTTCATATTGGAACATAAAATTGTCTGTATTATTTTTGCATTTTATAATTTCTCTTAGATTGTAGGTCATTTTGAAGATAACTGTTATATATATCATGTGTGAGAAGGAAATTAAAATAGTAGCATTAGAATTTTGTTCAGAGTGATAAGCGTTTTAGCTAAATTTCATTAAAAATTACTTCAAATTGACCAATTTATAAAAAAGTATGGTGTTTACAGGAAAGTTTTTTAAATTTTTTATTTTTGAATGCTGTTTTACCATATGAGACCAAAAAATCCTTAAAAAAACAATTTTTTAAAAAAATTGGCTCCGAACGTAGGCAGTCACCTGTATTAAATCCTAGAAAACCTAGGGGAATTCGAGTACACCGAATTCTTATTGGCCGGTAGGAAGTCTTGACTTGAGCACTGACTGTAATCAGGGACGCTAATCTCTCTCAACAATCAGCTGCATTAGATCGGGAAGAGGCAGGAAATCCATGGTTAAACTTGAAAAACACATGTGAATAAAAATATTCTAACTATGAATGAGTCGATTTAGAAATCAATCAATAACAGTCTTGTTAAAAGCATATCGCACCCCGGCACGAAAAGTGACACAAGTCAAAAAAATGGCAGTTTTGAGGTTATGCCATTGAAAAATATGTATGAAGTGCCCCATCGTGCATGAAAAACGACACTTCTCTGTCTCGTAATTTGTCTACGTGAGGGCAGTTGTATCAGTTTTATTGTAATGCTGGTTCAAGCTGTATAATATTCTTTAAGTTGATATTTCTCAAATGCTGCATTTTTGAGTTGTATCACTATTCTTGCCGGGGTGCGATATGTCTTGCTGTTTTTGAGTCCTTTAGTGATCACTGCCTAGTACAATTTAGCTCTCCCGTCCAATAATTTGCTTATTGAAATTTGTATTATTGTACGTATGTGAATGTATTAGAGTAAATTGTTTTTATGTGGATGTATTTACGTAATTGTTAGGTTAAATTGTATTGTCATGTTGATATGTGTGTATATAAATTTGTTGTAATTATGAAAAAATAATAATGTGAAATAGTAATTGTTGGCGCCACCTGTCTTCTCTCTTGGCGCGTCCTGACCACCCCCGCAATAAGGGCTCCCTCTGTCGCCCTACCCCATGTACTATTCAGTTGTCGATTCGCCTCCAAGGCACTCACAGCGCGTCTTAGCGCAAGCTTATTATTGTTGCTCAGCCGTCAAGGCACTCGCAGCGCGTCATAGCGCATTTATATGATTGTTTACCTGCCGCCAAGGCATTTGCAGCGCGTCATAGCGCAATTTCTCTTTTTAATAAACTGTTGTTTTTGTTTTTAATATACAGTCCACGCTCAATTTATTCAGGCACCATGCATGCCACTTACATTCTGGTCCGATCTTCACGGAGCCTATTCAGTTAATGTATGAGTTTGGAATACCAACTCTACTATTAAGTTTGTGTTGAAAGTCCCACAACAAGTTTGGATTAACTTTGTATCTCAGTTCGTGTGAAATCTTCCTATTGAATAACACCTATCAGCGCCAACCACGCCAAAGAGCAAGGTAGGACATTCTTTGAATTTTGTATTTAGTGTAATCATTACATAAAAAAAAATGGATGAACTTGAAAAATGTAAGAAAAAACGAGCTTCTATAAGAACAAGTGTAACCAAAATAATTACTAAAATTGAAAATTTAATTGTTTCTGAAAATAAAGAAGTTGATGAATTTAAAGAAATATTAGAGCAGTTAAATAATAAGGAAGAATCTTTAAAATCACTCAATGCGAGTATAGAAGATTTAATATCGGTTCCAAATGATTATGAATTCGAAATTAATGCAAGTGAGGAGTACAACGATAACATAATTAGAATTAAGTTCAAGTTACAATCACAAATTAAAAAATTAAGTAACGTTTCAGCAATTCCTCGTTCGAGTTCTACTGTTCAGAATATAACAACTAACATAAAACTCCCGGAGATTCCACTTCCGAAATTCTCCGGAAAGTATGAAGAATGGAGTTCATTCAAAACACAGTTTAACAATATTATTGCGTCAAATGAACATCTTTTACCAGCACAGAAATTACACTATTTAAATGCTGCTTTAACAGGTGAAGCAAAGAACTTACAAACGTCAGATGATACATTTTCATCGTTATTTCAGGCTTTGGAAGAGAGATATGAGAACACCCGAGCTATAGTAGAAATTCACATCAATGCAATTTTGGAAGCAGAAAACATTACGCACGATTCTGCTAAACATTTGCGAAGCCTTATAGATAATGTAAAGAAAAACATTCGCGCATTAAAAGTATTAGAATTCGACAGAAATAATCTCTCTGATGCTTTAATCTTAAATATTGTTTTGAAAAAACTAGATAAGGAGACTCGCAAACAATATGAATTAAGCATAAGTTCAAACGAGGTGCCTAAACTTGACGATTTACTTCTGTACTTAGAAAAGCGGTCTCAAATGTTAGAAAACATTAAGAAAAACACTTCTGTGAAGCCTAAGATTTATCAAGATCGCAACAGTCAATCTAGAAACTTTTTCATCAAATCTAATGGTTCCAACAATTTATGTATTTCATGCAAAGCAAATCATCCAATTTACAAGTGTGAGTCTTTTTTGAAATTAACCGCTTTACAAAGATTTGTCCTTGTTAAAAAGCATTCGCTATGCATTAATTGCTTAGGAAAACATTCAGTCTCATCTTGCAGATCCCAGCATACATGCAGATTCTGCTCGAAACGTCACAATTCTTTGCTGTGTCGTGGTGGGGAGGAAATCTCGAAACCCTCTCTCACCCCAGATGAACTCTTGACCTCAGTCCCCTCGCCAGGCGAGAGGAATGTTCTGAACCCCAGTGTGGGAGAGGAAGCTATGTCTCTCCACTCAAGGCACGGATCAATTCAGCGTTCTACGATTTTGCTCGCAACTGCTGAAGTGTTTGTTAAAAATAAGTTCGGGGAAAGAAATAAAATCAAGGCAATTCTGGATTGCGGTAGCCAAGCAAATTTGATAACCTTTGAATGCGCATCTGCACTTGGTTTAAAAAAGGAGAGAGCTCACTCTTCGATTATAGGAATTAATGATAATTCACAATCCATTAAGCACCAAATTCATGGTGTTATATCAAATAAAAATGAAGAATTTGAGTATGATACCCATTTTATGCTTGTTCCGAAAATCACATCTTTGATTCCGTCCACAGTTTTAGATGTATCAAAACTTCAATTTCCAGATAACATTGAACTCGCAGATATTAACTTCTACAAACCTTCTAAAATACAAATGTTAATTGGTGCGGAACTGTTCTTTAGAATTTTAAAGGGAGATCAAATTCAAATTAGTGACTCCATACTATTGCAAAACTCCGCATTTGGGTATATAGTTTCAGGAAACATACCTTGTTCTCGACCTACACCACACTGTTTGTTACTAACAGAACAAGAAAACCTTGGTCAATTAATGACCAAATTTTGGGAACTTGATTCGGTCGAAGGAAAATATATTAAATCAAATGAAGAATTGTTTTGCGAAGACCACTTTCAAAAGACGCATAAAAGGCATGAAACAGGAAAATACATAGTCCAAATGCCACTGAAAGATGATCCTGGGATATTGGGTGAATCCAAAGACGCAGCTATCAAGAAACTGAATGCACTTTGGAATAGATTATCAAGACAACCTCAACTAAGAGATTTATATGTGCAATTTATGCAGGAATATATTGCTTTAGGGCACATGGAAATTGTCGAGGAAACTTATGAACCTCCAATTACATACTACATTCCTCATCACAGTGTTTTCCGTCCAGAAAAAACTACTACCAAATTAAGAGTTGTTTACAACGCCTCGGCCCCTTCTTCGAATGGCAGTTCACTAAATTCACTCCAAATGAACGGTGGTGTAATTCAAGAAGATCTCTTCTCTATACTAATGAGGTTTCGGAAACACCGTATCGCATTTGTTGCAGATATAGAGAAAATGTACAGGATGATTTTTATCGATCCATCCCAGAGAGACCTCCAACGCATCGTTTGGAAGGACTGCCCTAATGGGCCCGTAAAAATTTATAAGTTATGTACAGTTACCTATGGCACAACAAGTGCTCCGTATCTCGCAACTAGAACACTCAAGCAATTAGCGCTTGATGAAGCTGAAAGATTTCCTATTGCTGCCCCAGTTGTACACGCCGATTTTTATGTTGATGACATCCTCTCCGGCGCAACTGATATAGCGTCTGCCTCAGCTTTACAGAGAGAGTTAGTTGAATTGTTACTCTCAGGCGGTATGAAGCTTCATAAGTGGGCTTCTAATGAACAGTCTCTGATCAACTCTGTAGCACACGAAACCAAGGAATATGTATTTCATGACTCTCCAGAAGTAAAGGTGAAGACTTTAGGACTTTCCTGGGATCCCAAATGTGACATATTTACATTTTCTGTGTCTCCTGCAAGTAGCCCATCCACTACTTGCACTAAACGCACTGTTCTATCTCATATAGCCAAATTGTTCGATCCACTAGGATTCTTAGGACCTTTTGTTACTAAGGCAAAAATGTTCATGCAGCAACTTTGGCTGTTGAAACTGAATTGGGATGACCCCTTACCTGAAAGTGAAGCTTTAAAATGGAAATGTTTGTTATCTGAGTTGAACACAGTTAAAACCATAAGAGTTGACAGATATCTTTCCTGTGATGATGTAAAGGTACTGGAGTTACATGGCTTTGCTGATGCTTCAAACATGGCTTATGGAGCTGTTGTGTATGTAAGATCAGTTTCATATTCAAATCAAGTGAATGTCAAGATATTGTGCAGTAAATCAAGAGTAGCTCCACTGAAATCAATCAGCATTCCCAGACTCGAATTGTGTGCAGCATTGCTTCTGTCGAAATTAGTTCGCAAATTGATTCACTCCATAAAGATGACATTTCAAAGAGTTGTTCTGTGGTCAGATTCGACAATTGCTTTAGCCTGGATTAGAACATCTCCGCATCTCCTGAATACTGTCATCAGCAATCGCGTATCGCAGATCCAACAAGCTACCGAAGGATATCAGTGGTGTCACGTTCGCTCTACGGACAACCCGGCTGACCTGATTTCGAGAGGCATCAACCCTAACTCTTATTGCAATGACATATGGTGGATTGGACCCACTTTTCTACATGATGAGAACTTTTCCCCTTGTGAACAGAACAGTGACTCTGATAAAGTCTCCTCATCAGAGGAATTTATTTCAGAACTAAAGTCAACTTCAAACCAGACTCTATTGCTTACATCTGATAACAACTTAACTCATTCTATTATAAACTTAAGCAATAATTTTAATACTAATCTACGTGTTTTAAGTTTTGTTTTCAGAGTTTGCTTCAATGCCCAACACCCTGGTGAGAAACGTTCTGGTTCCCTCTCTGCTGCTGAAAGAGATATTGCCCAGCAGTTTCTTATAAAGTCTGTTCAAGAGATTGACTGTTCATTTGAAATGGTTATTATTCTGTTGAAGAAATTTTATTTATGTTTCGAAGGCAACTTTATTTTTAAAAGGGTTTTACCCGTTGTGGTTTATATAAACTGAAGGCATAATGTGCTTCTGTATATATATGTATATATATATATATATATTTTTCTTTTTTCTTCTTTGAAAGAATAGTTATATGTAATTCTTGATATTGTATTTGTATGCATTTAAAATATTTATTCTTAAAATAACTTATTTGTTTTATATCAAAAATCTTCTTATTTCTTTAATTTTATGTATTAAATATCATATTATATGGAAAAGGAAGGGAATTAGATTATGAAATGTTTACTCATCGAATTTCATATTTTATCAAAAATATTTTCTGCATTTTAAAATGGCAGCGTAATTCCCTTTTTTTGTATGTTTAAACTCATTGTATTTGCTCGTGGAAATTTCTTTTATAGTTCTTTTTGTACATTTTATTGCCAGGTTATCACTACAGTTCAGATCCTATGGTTGGTGTAAAGAGGAAAGCCAATGTTCATTTATGTCAACCCAAACTTTTGGGGCTGAAATAATTAATTTAGCCCTATTTAGGAGTACCTGGTAGGTTACTGTTATGCAGGTAAAATTCATTATAACAGATCTTCATGTGGTTGATATATTTATGCCTGTGAATGAAAGCATAGTCATTAGAATAAATGTTATCTAATGAAATATTAAGAAGTTTGATTTTGTAGCAATATACGTATGTTTTAGGGCACTACATCATCTCTCTAAAATTTTCTGAAGACCTTAAAATATTGGGAATATTTTTCAACCAATTGTTAACATATATTTGTTATAATTGTATAGTGTATATTATCAATTTTGCATACCAGTCGATAGGAAAGTCATGCTTGTAAATTTCATTTTGTGTATTTTAGTGTAAGTTTATTTTGTGTATTTTAGTGTAAGTTCATTTTGTGTATTTTAGTGTAAGAATTGTTCTTTATTATTTTTTTTTTCAAATTATATTTGTATTATGTTTTGAAATGTTATTTCAACGTGGGGCGGGATGTTGGCGCCACCTGTCTTCTCTCTTGGCGCGTCCTGACCACCCCCGCAATAAGGGCTCCCTCTGTCGCCCTACCCCATGTACTATTCAGTTGTCGATTCGCCTCCAAGGCACTCACAGCGCGTCTTAGCGCAAGCTTATTATTGTTGCTCAGCCGTCAAGGCACTCGCAGCGCGTCATAGCGCATTTATATGATTGTTTACCTGCCGCCAAGGCATTTGCAGCGCGTCATAGCGCAATTTCTCTTTTTAATAAACTGTTGTTTTTGTTTTTAATATACAGTCCACGCTCAATTTATTCAGGCACCATGCATGCCACTTACAGTAATAATTGTGTAATGATATTGTAAGCATTATAATGCAATCTGTAAAAGTAAGCAAAAAATAATAGGAAGAAGAAGGAAAAGAAAGAATAAAAACAGGGAAAAGTGAACATAGGAATGATGGTTGCCACTAACTGCTAAATTTTAAAAACAATTTTGTTAATGAATTATTAGACGGGCTTCGGCTTAGGGGCTGGGGTTGAAGGCCCCGGTGTCCTTGAGCCAGTGTCCCCCAGTTGAGCAGGATTGCCCTCGGGACGATTAGTTAACAGTTTTCCCGTATACCTTAACGGTTGGACGGGCATTCAATTGATTACATACAGCTATTTATTTTAAATAACTCAACCTGATATTCAAAAAAGACTTTTTGAGGACTTGTCCAATGCAAATGGATTGATTCCTAGGACTTCACTACTTAAATATTAACTTACAAGCTTTATGTATTGTGTTACAAACGTGTTACGCTGTTCAATAATTTTATTGTCAGAACAAACTGAATTCTTTTATAGGATATTTATGTTTTATGAATTGTTCAGTGTTATGAACTACAATACTCAAACTTCAGATATGAGGACATACCTATGTTCCTTTAGCTATTATGATTTTGAAATGCAACAATAATAACAAATTTATATAATTTTCTACTATGTTACCATGTATTCAAAATTGGGATGCCCTCAATTTTTGTGCAATTATGCCGTTTATTATTTCAAAAGATAAAAGTTGAACACTGCATATTTTTCAGGGTCTCCGAAGTACAAACGTGAAGAAACAAACCAACTCTCAATAAGACCTTCCATTTTTAAGATGGTAATGAGGTAAGTAAAGTTCATTTAAAGAAATTCAAAAAGTTTCGATTTAAGAAAACCTGCATTACAGTAATGCAAACATATATGTAACAGTAATGAATTATGATAGACTTTGAAGGGTTTATGGTTTGCATCAAAACACGCAGTGTAATGTCAGCTGCAACTATTAACGAATGATCATGTTGTTATAAATACGCTCTCACATATTATCTATTTCTAATACGTCAGGAAATCGTGGTAGGTCGAGACGCAGATAATTCTTTTGCAGATCTCCGTAGTCCAGTCGGAAGCGGAAATCTATTAAGGCGTTCTGCAGTCAGTATGTGTGAATGTTGTTTCTGATAATGCTGTTTTCAATAGTTTCAAATCAAAGCTCGTAGAGTATAAATGTTTCCTACACATACGTACAGTTAGGAGGCTTCGATGTAATATCACGGGATTGAACAATCATTATTATTTTTTTACAACAGATCAAATTTCTTGCTTATAAATTCTGTGCATTTACAAAACGAGCCAAGGATTCACTCAAAAGTAAAAACAATTTTGTTTATGTCTTTTTATATTTTCAAGATGATTTTCTTGATATTGTAGTATTAATATTTCATGGTTATGTATATATATATATATATATATATATATATATATATATATATATATATATATATATATATATATATATGTGTGTGTGTGTGTGTGTATGTATGTATATATGTATGCATGTATATGGGTATAATAAATAGAGGACTTAGCATTGTTAGTATATTTTTTATTAGTTTACGTCTATTAAATTACTTTTTCCTCCTTAACTTCTTCTACAGCTTTATTTTTAACTTTTTTGGGATTCCATTGGGGAAATAATAATAATATATTCTCTATTACAGCAGTCAAGTAATTACTTCGGATCCTAAACCACATGATCTTGCTATCCATTAGTATCAAATGTTTAACTTCAAATGAGCCTAAAAGTCGTCAAAAGATATACTTTTGAGATGAATCGAGCTTAATAGTATGCGCTCATAAAATTGTTCTATTTCTGAATATTTGAATTTTTAAGCAGTAAACAGTAGTACAAAAATTTAACTGTTCAGAATCTGAGATAGCTGTCTTAAAAAATCATTATGATGAAACGTACAAGAACTATTAATTATTTTACATAATATGAATTAAATTATATATGCAAGCAATTATATACTTGTCGCGATTCCAACATACTACGTATGTTGACTTTTGCAAATGTTAACTGTAAAATGGCTATTGTCGGATGCATGCTATCAGAAGTGTTTATCAATTGCAAATTGTAGCCCTTTACAGTCTCTGTACTTTTGACACTGGAGTAACAATTCCCTTGAATTTTGTTCGTTTAGTAATATTTATAAATTTAAGTGCAAATTTAGGCTGTGATAAAATTTCTAATAATATTATAAACTATAATTAGCGACTAAAAATCCTCTGTAGCTTGAAAATGTCAATTTTTTGTTGTAATTAATAGAAAATTAGACAATGAAAAGTAAATTTCTCAAATCTGACACATGGAGTCAACTGTTCCAAGGTTCAGGTTATAAGAGTTATACTGATCCTGAACTTTAGATGAAAGAACTTTTTAACACTTAATTTTGCGAATTAACCTTCCATTTCAATTTGTACCCAAACAAAGGGTTCAGTTTGCTTCCGGTTGGTTGATGTTTTGAGACGAGGTGTCTGGTTTGTATCTTCAGCACTTCGAACCTCCCGTCTAAAAATTGGCCCGTTCCTACTTACCACATTCTTGATCCAGATTTTGCGAGATAGGACGGTAAAGGAATCAGAAACGAAATTGCGTTGCATAATGCTGCTTTATTTATATTTTTTTGGAAGCACCAATCTGCTAATACTTATCATTAGTTCAGGAAATCAATTTTGCTTCCTTTATTGATCGGAACTTTCTTAACCTTTAGACGAATTTAATGTTCTCTTTTCGTGATATTTCTTTAATATGAAAATAGATGGGAGGAAGATTTGGTCACTGTGACGACATTTTTAGCTTTGTATCAATTTCACTCTTTTGAAATCGTGTTCTTGTCCTTGAAATGAAACCCGAGACTTCGCTTAGACCGAACCAGCACAAGAAGAACCGACTCTTTTTAGCCTTCGAATTGAATTCCTCGTAAGATAATAAAGTCTTTCGATTTTACGAAGAATTCACACTTTTCTGTAGTTTATTTCGGTTTATACGAAACCAGGACAAATCGGAGATTTAGATCCATTGAAATATTTTGTTTTCACGATATTTGATTACATGAGATTTAATAATCACTAAAAGTTTTTCTCTTTCAAACTAATAAGCAGCTTTTACCAAATGAGGGATATTACATTATCTGTATTGACTCGTTTTATACTCCAAGGGTATTCATTAACCAGTTTGACGACATCTCAAAAAGAATACTTATTTGTGTAATTTGTGTGGTACTCATATGATACTTGACAGAAAATGTTTTTATGGCTTATTTTTGAGAGAAATAGACCATTGATTTATGGATTAACTGCTAGAACAGAGTTTTACCGCCATTCTCTAATTCAACGTACCAATCCATCATATTATTGATTCAGTGATGATTTACACATATACAGAGGGAATATCGTTTTTTGTTCTGTTACAGTTCATGAACTTTATGGTCAAAATAAATATTTCCTTAAACATACTATACCCACTTAACTATTTGCAGTTTATTACAAGATATTTCATGTGCCGCTTTTGACTGTCAAATCAATTTATCGTCCATTCGATTCGTTTATTGTATTAGTTGTCTATTTTATACGTTGTATATAATGAATAATACTTGAAGTCTTTGAAGGAATACACTTCTGTTGGCAATTCTTGAAATAAAGGGTCAATTTAACTCCTTTGAAATTGGATCTGTGTATTACACTGGTGTAAGAAATTAAGAGAATTTGCAGACTTGGTCGATTATCTCTAGAACTCCTGTACCGATTTTAATAAAATTTGATATGTACATACATTGATACAATACAAAACAAATAACCATTCAATAATTGTAATACACACGCATGATCGTGCGTAACACTCGTTGGAGTCGGAAGGTATGAAATAGCGGTTGCAGAATAAACAAAAAAATGGGTTAATAGATGGGTTAATAGGGGGTATGGTCCCCTCTTACTGATATACAGGTCTCGCAGCGTGATTTTATACTTGAAATAAGGCAGTTTATCATTTCCTATGGCAATTGGTCCCACTCGTTCAGCAACGCTGTTTTCATTCCCTGGATGGTTCTCGGAGGGGGGTTGCGAGTTGCAATTGCCCTCCCCAGAGCATCCCAGACATGCTCTATAGGGTTAAGGCCTGGAGATCTGGCTGGCCAATCCATCCGGCGATTATCCTCACTCTCTAGAAATTCGGCGACCAGAAGAGCCCTATGTGGCCTCGCGTTATCGTCCATTAAAATGAACTCAGGGCCAACTGCACCCCTGAAAAGGCGAACATAGGGCTCCAAGACCTCATCCCTATACCTCACACCAGTCACAGTGCCTCTTTCAAAGACATGGAGAGGTGTGCGACCATACAAAATGATGCCTGCCCAGACCATTAAACCTCCTCCGCCATAATGGTCTATTCCGCGGACATTGGAGGGTAGGTAGCGGGTCCCTGGTTCTCTCCATATGAACGTACGGCGAGAATCGGTGTTTAGGCTGAACCGGGACTCATCAGTGAAAAGAACGGTCGCCCATTGATCCATACTCCAATCTCTATGCTCTCTGCACCATGATAAACGGATTTTCCTGTTCGTAGAAGTGAGCAGGACCCAAACAGCAGGTCTTCTTGCAAACAACCCTCTCTCATGAAGTCTTTTGGAAACAGTCACCCTTGATACACGGGTTCCTGTGGCTGCATACAAGTCACGAGAGAGCTGAGAAGCTGTCGCACTCCTGTTACGTCTCGCTATAATCGACAAATGGCGATCTTCTCTGGCCGTCGTGCCTCTTGGATGACCTTGCCCAGCTTTTCTCTCGATGGATCCGGTATCCTGGAACTGTTTCCATAAGTTACACACGACGCTGGGCGTTAAATTGAACTCTTTACAAATTTAGACTTGAGATTGGCCTGCTCCTAGCCTCCCCACAATTCGCCACCTCATTCCATCATCTAAACATTCGTGGTTACTCATTTTTACTGAAATACAATTTGAAATTAACCGATTGCTGCAAAATAACACGAAGAAATTCGCCGAGGTGTTCTAGCGAACGAAATGCGTCTTAACTTACGCGCGCTTATAAAGCCTGTTTCTCTACTGGCTTCGCCTACACACACGTGTACGCTTACGTATTTTTGTCTAGAAGCAGTGGTTTTACATTCAGTTCAGTTCTTTTCATGAAATTCAATAAAATATGCAAATTCTCGTAATTTATTTCAGTGTATAATGCTCTTTATAGGGAAGTTTTTATGTATTTTTCCGATCAAATTGGACGGTTTAGGAATTATTTCGTTTTTTTAGTATATTGTATATGCATCAGTATCCTTGAAAAGTTATAATATTACCTTAATTCCAATTATTTTTGCTATATATATATATATATATATATATATATATATATATATATATATATATATATATAATATATATGACATAACATAGCAATAGATACAGTTGGGAAAGCAGATACTGGAACAGCTGTAAAAGAATTCTTGGGATGCAGTAAACAGGCGAATGAATTAAAATAGTTTTATTTGTCGTTCATATGGAGTTCCCCATAGGAGGGAGCTAGACCGTATGACGTATTATATGTACAAACAATATCAGAAAAAGACCTGGCTTTCAGCCGTGTTCACATTTTTATATCGGGAAAGTACAGAAGAGGAGGTGCAGCGGTAAATACCTATGACGCTACGTTACGTCATGTATTAGGGCGTGTCCGATGATTCTTATCGGTTCAGAATCCCTAGACAAGGGTTGAACTAAGTCTGCAAGGATAATTCTCTGTCTACAGGGGAACGAAGGGATTAAGTACTGCAATCTTTATCATCTTTAGAAATTGAATAAATTATGTCTTAGAGGAATATGGAGAAGTCAGATTATTAATATAAAAATTATTTTTATATTATATATGTGTGTGTGTGTGTGTGTAAAAGTAAGTAAGTAAGTAAGTAATAGGCTTACAGAATTAACAAACAGGAGAGATAATGACAGTCACATATCCAGGAAAGAACTTTTATTAGGTTTCATCATCGTGAAGACAGAGTTCAGGAACACAAATAGCGAAAGGCTACATTGCAATGTATCAAGAGAAGAAGAGCCGTGTCCTTACATACACTATTAGAAAAAAAACGACGCATCAAGAAGGAGTTATCCGAACGGAATGAAAATCGGTAGATGTGATGTACATGTACAGAAAAACAAATCATTGCAATTTGAGAAAAATTCGATGATTTATTCAAGAGAAAGAGCTTCACAAAGTGAAAAAGTCAATAACACGTTGGTTCACCCCTGGCCCTTATGCAAGCAGTTATTCGGCTTGCCATTGATTGATAGAGGTGGATGTCGTCCTGCGAGATATCGTGCCAAATTCTGTACAATTGGCGCGTTAGATCGTCAAAATCCCGAGCTGCTTAGAGGGCCCTGCCCATAATGCTCCAAACGTGCTCGATGGGAGAGATTTCCGCCGACCTTGCTGGCCAAGGTAGCGTTGGGCAAGCAAGGTCGTTGCTTGCCCAACGCTTAGAAAAGCAGTAGAAACTCTCGACGTGTGCGGGCGGGCATTATCTTACTGAAATGTAAGCCCAAGATGGTGTGGGGGAACACAACGTGGATGAAGGGCAGATATGAAGGGCAACACAACGTGGAGTACAATATAGTCGACGTACCGCAGGGCTGTAAGGGTGCCGCGGATGACAACCAAAGGGGTCCTGCTTTGAAATGAAATGGCACCCCAGACCATTGCTCCTGGTGACATTCCAGGTCGAATGTGCCCGACACCACTGCAAACGGGCTTGTTGCTGTACAGAGGTCAATGGTAGCCGGCGTAAGGGGCAACATGAGCTTAGCTCCCTCTGTCTGAGCCACCTATGAATGATCTGTGCGGTCACTGAAGCCCTAGTTGCACGTACGATCGATGATAATGATGAATCTGGGGGCTGTTAGTGCCACTTTGACGATTGCTCGGTCCTCACGTTCTGTCGTTTCTTTAGGCCAACCGCTTCCTTCTTGACGCTGTGTTCAGCCATGGTTCACCTATTCCTGCCAACATCATCTAATCGTGGCATCGCTTCTATCTAAACGTCGAGCGATTCGTCGATTAGACCAACCGGCATCTTTGAGCCCAATAACACGTCCTCTGTCAAATGCTGACATCTGCGCATATTGTTCGCACACCTGTGTGCGAGAGATAGTTACTGTCTACCTGAGTACATGGAATGAAATTCGCAAAGAATTAATGACCTGGAATCGAAATTGCTCCTTTTTAATATCCTGCCAGTTGCGCAGTTAAGATGCGCTGCAGCTTCACATGTTCATTCACTGGCCGACAGACTTTAAAATTTTGCATTTCCCGTCGGAACCGGTATACATATCAATTTGTGCCCGATTTGCATTACCCCTTCTTGGTGTGTCGTTTTTTTTTTCTAAGAGTGTAAGTGGAGATATCCGTTTAGCCGTTGTGACCCCCGGACTTTCCGCGCAGAAAGATATTCTGACAGCAGCTGCCTACAAGTCTGAGTTATTGAAAGAAGCAAATAAATCTTCCTTTACAGGCGTACTTATAATGTAAATTTCCCTTAGGTTTTGGAATTTTATTACTGGCCTGAATCAGTCACATGGCGGACACTGGTGGATGCGGATCACTTGTAAGTAGTACTTGAAAATCGGCATATTTATTATAGACTCTTTAATGAGGCTTTTATGTAGCGGATTGAAATAGGCATTTGTATGATATACTAACTGGTAAGTAGGACTTGAACAAGGCATATTTATTATCTAATCTTCATTGGGATGTAGGTTGTAGGGGCTCGAAAGCAGTTATTTATTATACACTAACTTCATTGAGGCTTGCGAGTCATATTATAGATGGTAATGTTAGTGGGGTTTTAAAATCAATTGCGGGATTGGAATTTCTAGTGCCTGGAGAAGATTCCGCGGTACTTGCATTAAGGGCAAATATAAAATCTTAATTAAATTACTCCTAGGTTCTATTTTAGAAGAGGGGTTATGGATTGGGAAAAGAGAGACTCCAGAATACGCGCTGGGTTAAAATTGGGAGCAGGCAATTTTCGTTACTTACCCCCCCCCCCCCAATATATATATATATATATATATGTGTGTGTGTATTATAATGTAGGAATCTTAATTTATAATAATCCCTTTCAGTGAAATATGTGGTCACCTCTAGTCCTTACAAATGCTCAGCATCATTTTTTCGTGTCGTCATCGCGTTGTTTTATATCTTAGATATTATTTTCCCCCAGTTTCTGTTTCCGAGAGAATATAAAGAGTGCTTTGTAATTAACAATACTTCTTTGAAGACTATCGGATTCCAATTCTGTCGAGTTTAGGTCTAGCGAGCCCACAGGTCAATTCATGCGAGTGATATTCCCGTAAACTAATTAACATAGGACTGGGTTTTGTCTCTTCAGCTTAGGCTACCAATTCGTGAAAACGACAGCTGTTTATTTCTCTGACGTCATTACATCGACAGCGAGTACTGTGGTTTCCCTTTATAAACTTTGTTGTCAATCACAAAATAGAAATGTAGACGAGTAAATATATAGGCTTGCCGGTACAAAGTGAGGCTCATCTGTGAGTAATTCTCAGAGTCTACTCTGATGCCTTTCTCAAGGTCAATGTTAATAGAGAGACACCTGAGAGATTGATTTGAAAGTGTCATTACATGGCTTTATGATAGAATGCTTAGAACGTCTGTCTGAAAAACCGAAAGCTGCTAGATTGGATTGATTCGGGCGAAGTTTTTTATTTTCCTGGCTCAGAATCAGCCTTTGAGAGAGTCCTTACATTGATAGCATTTTACAAGCAACAAATACGAAACTAATACGAAGGAATATTATTTTAAATGTTTTATTCCTTTAACAGACATATTGAAATTATCAATTATTATAATGCCATTTTAACAACCATTGCATCCATAATTTTACTACGGGGTTTTTAATGTCCCTGACACTCAGACTTTTACTTATCCTGGGAGCGACCTTTGATGAAAAATTAACCTGGAGAGCCCATGTTGAGAGATTTAATCCTCGGACTGCTGACCGATAAACCATTTTGAAACGTCTAACCGGTTCTAGATGGGGATGTTCAAGAACAAATTTAAATATAACCTATAATTCCTTCGTGTTTCCCATTATCACCTATTGCTGCGAGCCCCTTGTGGCGTACTAGCAACAAATCCTCAATTCCCTTGAAGAAGTGCACAGTCAGGCTGTACGCTTAATAACAGGGGCAGACAAATCAACTCCAATAGATACCACGCTGGTCAGTTCGGAACACAGGCCTAGTCACTCAATTATTGAAGAAAGATCCCTTTTACTGTGGGAGAAGATCCTTAGAACTCCAGACTTTGTATCTCTTTGGAATTGTAAAAGCCAAACATTCGAGCGAAACCTTAAAACTCAACATAGTTTCGTACAAAAAGTCTTCGATCTGGATAAATAACTTGGGCTATTTTTTAGTCCCAAACCATTAATTTTGCCTTTTGACCTAATCCTAAAGAAAGGATATCGGATTTTCACTCGGTCTCCCAGCCAGTCTTTAAAATACCACAGATACAATGGTTTTGAGATCTGTTACTTGCGAGACTATTAATGCCATTTCCCCAAGTTGTGAATGGCTTTGTTTACACTGACGGCTTTCAGACGATAGATTGTGTTAACGTCGAGACTGGTGTATTTTGCGATCTCTTTGCCTTCTATGCCCAGCGGGAGTAAATAGAATTGCCTTTGATGGTGAAATTGAGGTCATCCACCTAGCCCTCTCCCAGCTTCAGTGCTACCTTGACAAGTTCTCAAACATAATCATTTTCTTTGACTCGAAAGACGCCTTACAGCCAACTGACTCTTCTGAGGTCCCCCAATCTGCTGCCATCTGGAGTTGCCAATCCCTTTTAAGAAACTTTTCCTGCTGCAACAAAGTGGATCCCCGGACGCTGCGGTATAGACGAAAAGGAAAGAGCCTATTTTTGGCTATGAAAGGGGCATCGATCCATGAGGTTTCCCCAGGTGGTAAAATTACGTTTTACAATGTCAAACGGACTATCAAAATCATCTTTAAGGAGTACCTTTCAAATGAATTTTTCGAGAGGAATTCTCAGAATTCGTGGGGGAGCATAATCTCAGGAATTAGAGACTGGTTTAGAAAAAGATCTGTTGCAGAATTCCGCCTTGCTACTAGCCACGACTGTCTTGCCAAGCACTTACACCGCATGCATATCACCGATGATCTCAAGAAGTGACCTTCAAGAAGTGATAGACAGATCTCACCTTCTCCGCTGTTTTCTCTCCGAGAAAACCACGTGGGTGCGCTATTGGCAAGCAAGGGGCCTTATGGGACTATACTCTTTTTATGTTTTTCGTATTTTTTTAAAATTCAATGTTGTTTCTTTTGCGCTCAGATGTCTTTTGTACCCGCCACTGGAAATAATAAAAAAAATGCCATTTTGCAAGAAAGGGCAAGCTCGTGGTTTCAAACCTAACTTTAATGAGCCAAGCAGCTTTTGTAGAATTAGCTACAGTGACGTGTTATCTCTCCCCGTGAATCCAAGCTAATAATCTGTTGTGTTTGTGATTTCTATGACCTACGGATGTGGTTATAAGGACGCACCCCAGACCCTGAAACATCTACTAACATTGACCTCAACAATCTCGTACATGATGATTGATTGGTTTCGCACTGAAAGCTGCATGCAGCATTCATCAGTAGCACTTGTAATCGACATTGAACTATTTTTCTGAAACATTTATGCTATCTTAAATACACTGTTTGATAAAAAATAAGTGTAGAGGGTGATACAGGACAAGACATCTTATATGTTTAAAAGGCAGCGCACCCGCGTTGTTTCCTTATTCGTAATGTCAAGCAGTAATGTTTAAGGGAAAATCACGTCATCTGTTTTTGAAGATAGTGCTGTAAATTTTCATTTTTGACGGCATTTACGGACTGCAGAATGTCTATTAGACATTATTTGAGTCCGTACGATCGTGATCCAGAAGTTAGACGTCTAGAGGCAGGGCAAAGTGTCACTCAAAATGCCACACCAATTGGCGGGCCGAAGAGTGTGATCACCCGGTTATTTTTTAAGAGTCTGAAAAAAACTTTGCTGCCGCTGAAAGCGGAAAAGCTGTGGGAAAGCATACTGGAGGCCATGGGAAGGACCACCATACCTCTAGAGGATAGATATGTCTCCCTAGTAGCGAAAAGGAGTGGCTGGAAATGCTATTGCTGGCCAGATAGCTGTGGACCTTGCCAACACTTTTGGTACTCGCGTATCTACGAGAACCATTTCCCGGCGATTGAATAATGTGGGCTTATAGGCACGAAAGCCTGTTACACGCATTCCACGAGAACACAATCGTCGAGAAAGATTACTTTGGTGTAAGTCGCATGTTCGTTGGGGTCAGAAACAGTGGTCTCGAGTTATGTTCTGTGATGAATCCCGCTTCACTTTCAAGAGTGTCCTGGACACCAGCTAGTGTGGAGAGAGAGAGGGGGAATTCGTTACCATCACTAGAATGTACAGGAAAATGATCGCCATGTCCGAGGTGTAATTGTATGGGCAGGTATCATGCACAATAGCAGAACTGCAAATCTTTAACAGAGATACAGTGACAATATAGCAGTATTGAGCCGAAATTCTCCTCGGTCATGTCCGTTTTTCAGTGGTCCAGACTTTATGTTCGTGGATGACAATGCCCGCTCACATAGGACAGCCGAAGCGTCCGACAAACTAACTTTAACAAAAACATTTAACCAGACTCAAATAAAATCTGCCTACTCATTTCCTGGTTAATAACTCATTTATTATATGATCGTCCATTAAACGGACGTCCATACTCAAGCTCGGTGGTTCAATACAAAGGAAACGTTTTTACACTGAAGAATATTAAAAGACAAAAGCAATTTTGAATTCACATAGGGCACTGGACGACTAACGCCCTCTACATATGAAAAATACAACTAATTTCCGTTACACTAACATGGGCTCATGATATGGCCTACATATTCCCCAGACATTAATCCCATAGAGCACGCCTGGAGTGCACTCGGCAGACGTATTGCTCAAAGACAAAACCCTCCTCGAACGGTACATAAACTCAAAATCGCCCTGAGAGATGAATAGGTCAGAATCCCCCCCCCCCCCCCAAAGCTTCCCCTAAACTGTGTAGAGGTCAGCAAGCAGAACTGACGTCTGACTGATGCCAAATGTGCATCAGTCCCATATTAGGTCACGCTCCATACTGGCTGACTCATATCTGTTCTTAATTCTAGCGGATCGAGCATTTTTCTAACATGTTGTACTTTGCTGCAAGGAGAATCTATATCCCTCCTTCTTCTTTTGCTTTGCCATGTGGCAATAGCTCTACCATTTTGCATAATAAACATACTTCAGAACCTCTATTCAGTATGTGTTAAGTTTAATTTCTTTAAACAATGTTTACCATTATGATGAAAAAGGCCTCTTCCATAGCAATTGTCAAGCAGTGTACTTTGAGCTTAAGAATAGATGCTACATAAATATAATTTACGTAATAGAAATTTTATTACCAGTAAAAACAAATGAGAGTTTTAATGGTATCAAACTAGATGAAAAGTTTTAGATTATATTAAATAATTTTTGAGTTTAACAATAGAGTGGGAATGAAAATATTTATATATTTATCCATAAATATATATAAATATTTATCCATAAATATATATAAATATTTATCCATATTTATATTTCATACTCTAGTGCCTTTAAATGATTCTTTCTTTTAAAGATTAATCAAAAGGTATCCATTTCTTTATTAGGAATGTGTAAGATTAGTTTTTTAAGAGAAACTCTTCTCCAGATAAATGACATTTATTCTTTGATAATGATTCTAATGACGTCAAAGCATTGAAGGGTGGAACAAAATTTCAAATCTGAAGTGAGTTCTCAACATGAGAAGTTATCACGTCGAGTAATCTTTTGAATTCCAAAACGAATACTTGACAGTGAGGAGAGCTCATTAAGGACCATCAAAGTCAGCATCAAAAGCCATTATCGATGATCCGAAACCGTAAAGGATACGTTATAAAAAGCTCTCAATAAGTGTTGGGAAACAAAAAAGTCGTTAGAAAGTGAAAAACAATAAAATAATTCAAAAGTAAACTACTCTTCTCTAATGTTAGCCATGTTTCCTGTTAAAGCTGTTCTTCAGTGGAATGAGTTTTCTGTTTTCAAGATAGGGGAAATTCTATCATTCTACCATTTTATTATGCTATTAAACATAAACAAAGATATATACAGTGATTTCCGCTTCTAAGAATCACGCTTGTTATCACTGATTTTGATTCTTCTAAGCGGTTGATTCTTATAGCCGAAATTTAGGTTTTTGGACAGGCACACACACACCTATATATACATATATTAGATAATTTACCATAAAATACTCTTTAATTTACGTTAATTATCTTTTATTAACATTATTTTTTTATAATTTTAAAAATACAACTTAATTTCTAGACCTATAAGTAGACACAGATGATTATAGTAAGAGAAGAAAAAATCCAATGTTTGTTACAACATACCTGCTTAACATTTAGCAAGAAAAAGTTTTCTATGGTAGTTTGACGTAATGAAGTTTTAAGGAGGCTGTTTATACCTCTTTCAATGCCAATAGTCTCAGACGAAGATTCCCCTTCAAGCTTACGTTTCACGGTTTGATAACGTGCTGAATCTAATAATGTCACGTTTGCCAAAGTGATAGTGGACACTTCGCCGAAGATTTATATATTTCAGGGTCCAGGAAGCCGCAACCAGGATGTGGGAGGCAGGAAGAAAATAGTCCCTGTCTTTGTTTGTCAGTGGAGAAAAGTGGAATCGGACGCGGACGGGCAAATATACCCCGGGTCAAGCTAATAGGACAGTGTTGTGCTAAAGCGTTTAAGGAGAAACTTATGTTATGTCTAACAAAGAAAGGAATGAATTTTACGACTGTATTCAATCCCATCTTATCAATCTTTCTTTTAAAAAAAAGAAAGAACTTCGTGCCTTTTGAGGGTTTAAGTGGCTTTTTTGGAAAAATGAAAGGAAAGCGAAGAGTGTAAGCGGATTCTTAAAACCGGTGGATTGATTCTTTAAAGCGAACATTTTAACTTGGAAATAATACATTGGTTATTGTTTTTGCGATATTGATTCTTATAAACGGTTGATTCTTATAACCACTGATCACTATAAGCGGTGGTTACTGTATATATATATACATACAGTGGCTCCCAAAAGTGCTCGTACACTTACGATTTTCAATGAAATAGGGGTATATCCATTAATTAAAATGAATATTTTAGAATGGATATTTAATAAGATGTATAATCTATTCTTAACAAAAGTACATGAAATATTTTGAAAACATAGTATAACTTTATTTTTAAGAAACCAGTAATCAAAAAGTAACAACTTTATCTCACAAAAGTCATCGTACACTGAAATATTTTCGGATAAATTCAAAATTAAAATTATCATCTGGCGCTTTATTTTTATTTTTGAAATGTGGTGGCATTTAAAATATTGTTTGGCTTTAATGTTTGCTTGCCTACTCCGTAATATTCTATTTATTATTGAAAAATGGCTCGTAGTCGTAAAGAAACAACTAACAGCATTCAAAAATTGATTACTTTTTATCATAGTAGTGGTAAATCAGTTCGGAATATTGCTAAATTACTTAATTTATCCCATTCTATTGTACAATATATGATAAAACGCTTTAAAGAAAAAAATCGGATCGAAAACAAGGTAAGAAAAGGTCGTCCGGCAAAGTTAACAAAACGTGCTCAGAGATTTATAATTAGAAAATTTGTGAAAAATCCACGTGTGAGTGCTGTAAAAGTTTCTGCAGAATTTAACGACACATTTTCTACTTCAATTTCCCCTGAAACTGTTCGACGAGTTCTCAGAGCAGCTGGATTAAATGGGCATTCTGCCCGTAAAAAATTTTCTGTGAGTGAGAAAAACAGAAAGCTTAGGCTCTCCTTCACAATATCAATGAAAAATAAGCCCCAGACGTATTGGAATAATGTCTTATTTGCCAATGAAAGCAAGTTTAACATTTTTGGTTCCGATGGGCGTATAATTGTATGGAGAAGAAAAAATGAGGAACTTTATCCCAAGAACTTAGTAAGAACAGTTAAGTATGGCGGTGGAGGTGTCCTTGTGTAGGGGTGCATGTCAGCATCAGGACTAGGTAATTTGGTGTTTATTGATGGCATAATGAATCACGCTGTTTATATAAATATTTTAAGAGACAATTTAAATTTATCAGCCCAAAATTTGGGTATTGGAAACAACTTTGTTTTTTATGAAGATAACGATCCTAAGCACACGATTTTCAACGTTCGCCTCTGGTGTCTCTATAATTGTCCAAAAGTTTTGAAAACACCACCTCAATCCCCAGATTTAAACCCAATAGAACATATTTGGAGAGAACTGGAGGTTCAAGTGCGAAAACACGACATTCACACGAAAAGCGAACTAAAAACAATTCTGATGGACGAATGGATGAACATTGATGCAGAAATTACTAAAGAATTAGTGCAATCTATTCCCAGACGTTTAAAAGCTGTTGTGGATGCTAAAGGATATCCTACTAAATATTAATTTAATGAAAAATTAGAATATTTACTAATATGTAGAGATTTTTTACAAGTGTACGATGACTTTTGTGAGATAAAGTTTTTGTTACTTTTTGATTATTGGTTTCTTAAAAATAAAGTTTTACTATGTTTTTAAAATATTTAATGTAGCTTTGTTAAGAATAGATTATAGATCTTATTATTAAATGCCCATTCTGAAATATTCATTTTAATTAATGGATAGACCCCTATTTCATTGAAAATCGTAAGTGTACTAACAATTTGGGGAGGCACTGTATATACAGGGTGTTTCCAAAAGAATCATCCGATTAAAAAAATCATGACTATTCATCTTTTAATCCGTTTTGATCGAATGATGTGTAGGCAGAAAGGGGGAAATCTCGAGTTTCACGCAGTTGCCGACAAGTAACATTGACGCTCTTCCTTCGCCCGCCACTTCAGTGTTTGTAAAGATGGCGACTGCGCGACAGAAATCCTTTTGCTTTCTACGCTTTGCTAAGTGTGAGTCCGAAACAACTGTTCGGCGTGATTTTCGTCAACAAAAACCCGGTAGATTGAAGTTCCTACCTCTCAGAGCATTAGGCGATGGTATAAACAATTACAATTGTCTGTGTACGAATAACAGCCATGGAAGCAGTGTGTGCAGACGTGCTCGCAAACGTTTGAGACGAATTTGCCTACCGTATAGACATATGTCGTGCATCCAAAGGTGGGCATATTGAGCAACTTTAATTTGGTTTGGAAAAAAACTTTGATTAGCCATGTAATATAAAATTAATTTTAAGTTTCTATGTTAAACATTTTTCATAATATACTGATTTCAAATCGGGTGATTCTTTTTGAAACACCCTGTATGTATATATATATATATATATATATATATATATATATATATATATATATATATATATATATATATATATATATATATGCACAGTAGAACCCCGATTATCCGCGAGTGCGAGTGCCACGAAAAAAAATTTATTTACGAACCTCAAAAAAACCAATTTTAATTTTTAATCCAAGCCAATTTGCAAGTGTGCTTAAATCTTCTGACGGGCAAATATTCGCAAAGTTTTTGCCCCCAAATGTTACTGCGCTGATACAACCAGGCACTCATTGCCCATGCATGAAGAGAATATACAGGACAAAGTTGTTACTGTCAAAAATCGAGGAAGGCTGCGATCTCAAAGAATTTTGGCGGAATTATACAATTTTGGATATCATTTACGATATTGCGTCTGCATGGGATTACATCAAACCCTCAACCCTTGTTAAATCATGGAGAAAACTCTTTCCGAGTATCGAAACAAATGTCAACCGAAACATTTGTGAAGAAGAGAATGAAGTCATGCCGACCGCTACACTTGTTGACCTAGTGATATCCGTTCCGGGAGGTGAGAATGTCGAAGAGAACATTGAAGAGTGGCTGGAATGCGACGCAAGTGAGTCGGAGTTTGAAGGACTGACTGACATAGAGATAACGAACAAAGCAATGGGAGTGAAGGAGAATGAAGAACAAAAATGAAAGTGAAAACGAGGCGCCTACGCGGATGACACACGAAACTGCTTTGCAGCACGTAGACGGATTGCTTCACTATTTAGAGGAACAAGACGACGATGCACATCTGGCAGAAAAAACCATGTTATGGAAAGTACAATTTAGAATAAAGAAAAGGTGTTTTCAAAGCAAGAAGCAAAAACGAGTGACTGATTTTTAAAAATGTGTAACTGAACACTTTTTGTACATACAGTTTGTATGTATTGTTTTTTGTTTTCCGTTCTTCATTTTAGTGATTTAGACATAGAGCAAATGTGTCTGCAGTGCTGTACATAAGTATGTACTTTAAAAGTTTTATTATGTTTTGTACAATAAAACATAGTTTTTATGTTGAAATTTTTTTTCGTGTTTGCACCTCATGTTTAGAGATTTTTCGGGTTATCCGCGATTTTTGTTATCCGCGGTGTCCTTGACACCCAATTCAGCGGATAATCGGGGCTCTACTGTATATATCTGTATATATATATATATATATATATATATATATATATATATATATATATATATATATATATATATATATATATATATATATATATATATATATATGTGTGTGTGTGTGTGTGTGTGTGTTTGTTTATTCTAGGTTCATTAAAAATTATTTCTACATCGATATGAATTTTTTGAAAAAAAATTACCTTTTATCTATATTTTACCTTATATGAGTGTTTGATTTTAAGGTTATGACCTCATTTTACTGTGAACATTCCTGTGTTTTAAACTGCCACAATCGTTTTCTTTCAACCCGACTCAATCCTACTGTGCTCATTAGAAAATCTTGACTTCTCTTTTGACGTAAACATTTAAAACAATCAATTATCAGAATCAAGAAATGAACTCGGACCTCGAAACCTGAGGACCTGTATGCTACCAACTGAACTGCCCCAGCCTTGTGAAGACTATCATTTTTGGCAGATCTCTTATCCTCCCCCCCCCCCCCCCCATTTTGACTTTTGAGATACACAACACATGTGTAGGCCTTGGCTATTTTCCCGATGATTAATATATTTTATCGTCATAATTATTTGTCATGTGGCTCCTACGGATTTTTGGGCTCTATTTTGTGTCATTCTTAGCGGCCGGGATTCAAACTGCGATCTCCAAACCCCGAGGCTAGTTTTCTATCTAAGGGAGATTATTGACATTTTTCATTTTTTGTTCAGTACCACTTTACTGTGGACATGAAGAAAAAATCACTAATATACTTGAAGGTTGTTTTCTAACAATTGCAGTTTATTTCATCTTAAACACTAATGAATTTCGATATTACCCAATCCGTGCTACTTCGATGCTTTATGGTAACAATGCAATATCCCTCAGTTTTATAACCAAACTTTTGTTCTACAATATCTTAAACGTGTTGATTGTAGCATCAGTTTGCAACATTACGAAAATGCCAATGAGGACTTGAATAGCATAAAGAACAATAATATAAAAACCGAGGAGTGAAAAGGAAGAGGAGAAATAATTTTCTCTGGTAAGGTAATAATACTCTCTCTTCGCAACAAGGTGTTACAATCTTTTGAACTCTTCTTTCAAATTTGAAATCCCTGTTCTCCGAATATCACTATGTGATATCAAGATAAGTAGACTTTTAGGATAGAATTGGCTGCTGTTTCGCCATAACCGTCACTTACGGAATTGGGGTGTGTATGCATCTTTTACTTTGCATTAGGATTATTTGTGTGCTTGCATGTACGTTGCGTTGAGCCCATACTGTAAGTTGTGTTTGTCTTTTCATTTTCTTTTTGACTTATTGGTTCCTTGGGGGACTCGGGGCCTTGGGATGTCTTTTGGGCTTACCTGCATCCTATTCAGAAAGTTCCCCTTGAGGTAACTGATATGGTTAGGCTCCCTGATGACGAGACCTGTCGGTTACCTCTATGTTGTTTTATGGATCAGTTCCGGCACTTATACAGAATCTTGCCGTTGGTGCGTGGATGCCCAGAGTGCTTGATTTCTGTTTGTTTTTTGTCTATATTCGTATTATTTTTATCTATCTCTCTTGGATTATTTATTTGTTTTCTTCATTATGGGGATATGAAGCTTCTGCGCTATCCTCTATTGAAAATGTTTTATGTTTTCTTTGCAGGATATGTTTTATGTTAAAGTGATTTGGCAGTCTATGCTTGAATTTTGATTTTTGTTTATTTGTATTGTTTATATTTTACAGGATAAGTAGATTCTGATATTCTCAATCTCTCATTTCAAACAGGTGATTGATGGATTGAAGAAGCTAGTTATTATAACAGTACATGTTTGTCATATAGCTTTATTTTTTCCTTCTTTAGTGTTTCTTTAATTTTATTCCCCACGTTATAATGATATTCTTTACCCCCTTTTGGGAATTTTATAGTATCAATTGAATATTTTCATGTTCAATTTCGACAAGGGATAAATTATTTTAATTTTAAGGAAAAAAAATAGTTTCAAATTTATTTGATGTCTTCTAGATATCCGTAGCATTGACGAAATTTCATTGATGTTACGCGTATCATTTTTTCTTCCATTTTTATTATACCCATAGATATTGAGGAGAGTAACGAGTTTCTTAAGCAGTTCTAAATCTACAATGAAAGAAGATCTGTGTGTTTTTCCTTAGTTCCCTGAAATGCAGGTGTTCTTCCATGGAAAGAAAGGAAAATAAGTAAACTATCAATGAGTAGCGGTAGATTTAACATGAAGAAATTGCAATAGAATAAATTGGTTATTTTGAAGAAATAAAGTGTATTAATAAATAACGGAAACAAATAACGGAACTCTGAAAATGTGTAAGTAACTGGGATTGCAAAGACCTAGAATATGACAAATGGTTCAGGCATCGACGCGTAATGAATCGCGCATATGAGTTATTAGCCGAAAGAGATTTTGCATGGGCGTTGGCATATTTTATGAGGGTAGACAGTTCTCTCTTTGTGTTGTACTTTCCTAATGGGACACATACTCATGAAATCTCTTGTTATACAGAAGCTAGAAAAATAGTGAGGGTCTAAGTGTGCACATGTCATGCAATAGTTCCATCAATCCTTTCCCCCCCATTCCACTCATAAAACAACCTCTTAGATTATTTGATATCACATGAAGCTGCTTTATTTATACATATCTTTGTAGAGTCCCAGATTTGACTTCTCATACATTTGCTTTTTACATTTATGCTCTATCGTTAGAAATGGGATTCTCGGTGCTGTTTCAGAGTAGAGTGAAAAGTTTAATATTTGAGCTTGACTTTTGGATTCTAGGATAAATAAATAAGAGATAAACTATTTCTACTATGACTTAAATAATTGCAATTTTTCCCGTCTTTATGCAAAATAAAATAGACATCTTGACTGCTAATTCTATTATGGTAGTAATCATAATTTTGGTTTTGAAATTTAAAATCTACACGAATCACTGAAAAATAGTTTAAGCACAAACTATTTGAAGGAGGCATAAGTTTCAATCGAATCTTTTAATATTAATAAAGACTAGCTGAAAACCCGCGCTTCGCTACGGAGTACACTCAAATTAAATACAAGGATCAATGTATGCAATTAATGATAAAAAGAATAAATATATATATTTATAATAAATGCGACGATCAATGTATACAATTGATGTAATATATATATATATATATTTATAAAAAATTGTAAGGGATATTTATTTTTTTTGGATAATATCCAATCGTCTGCTGCATTAGAAAGAAAAAAAATATTTTTTTGTCTATTTAGTTGTTACGCACGTGACGATAAATTTATTGAAAGTACCAGAAAAAGAAATCACGTGATCGGCATTTAATAAATTAAATTCTAAAAATGAATCTTTAAAAATTCACCAAAAATCAGAAAATCGAGGTAAAGGTTCAAAAAAGATTTCATTTTGAAGAAATTTTTATGATCTTTCTCGTGATGTAAATTTTATAACCCTCAAATTATTATTTTAAATGCAAACTTAAAAAAAGTTACAAAAACAGCTTAAAAATTTAATTTAAAAAAATCTAAGAAGAATTTTTCAAAAATCTTTCTTAGTGCAACCCTACACCATAAGAAGAATCGCCACGCAAAATGTCAGCCCTTTAGATGTAGCGATTTGGTCTGTGCGTTGTATGTCAGTGAGTCAGTCAGTCAGTACGGAACTGTTTTATATATATAGATTTGAATGTGATATTACTGGGCGATGATGCCAGTATATAACAGATTTTCATCATCTAACTTTATCTACCTTATCTTATCTCAAGATGTTTTATAGTAACTGAAATTTAGAGTTGTTTTGTTGAAGTTGTTACTTTCGAGTATCCAGACCAGATCCATAAGGCTTGCGGCTCCGGTTTACAATGGCACAAGAAGGACACATCTTCAAAGAGGATGGGGATCCCATCCTCTTTGACCTCAAAGAGGACTTTCATAAGTGTGACAAACAAAAAGGAAATCACTAATTTGGCGTCGATCAAAAGAGGTAATCTATATACAGTCGAACCTCCATATATCGAAGTAGCAAATTGCCGGAAAAAAAATTCGATATATAGAAATTTCGATATATAGAATTGAGCTTAGTTTTATCATAATTCTCCTAAAAAAAATTAAAGCTAATTTCCGTATACGAAACTCCATTTCTAATTTATATACGAATCCCATTAAATGAAAGTTAATAACTAAAAAATGAATTAATATGAAAGATTTATTGAGTACTACATACCTTTAAAAAAAACAATAATCCAGACAGTGGTTACAATGATCACAGTTACATTTTTTATTTATTCAGTCCACTAAAAACTTAATCAGGGACATTTTCCGTGAATTGAAGTCCACGACATATTGTTTCAAATGCCAAAAATTGGGAGATTTTATTCTAAAGTGGAATAAAATCTCCCAATTTGTCTTAAGAAAATTTCGATATGTGGAAGTTCGATATATGGAGGTTCGACTGTATAAAAAAGAGTTCCGTAACTGACTGACTCACTGACTCACTGACATACAACGCACAGACCAATTCGCTGGACCTAAAGGGCTGAAATTTTGCATGGCGATTCTTCCTATAGTGTAGGGGTGCACTAAGAAAGATTTTTGAAAAATTCTATTTAGATTTTTTAAAATTAAATTTTTAAGCTGTTTTTGTAACTTTTTTTAAGTTTGCGTTTAAAATAATAATTTGAGGGTTATAAAATTTATATCACGAGAAAGATCATAAAAATTCCTGTAAAATGAAATCTTTTTCGAACCTTTACCTCGATTTTCAGATTTTTGGTGAATTTTTAAAGATTAATTTTTAGAATTTAATTTATTAAATCTGATCACGGGATTTCTTTTTCTGGTACTTTAAATAAATTTATCGTCACGTGCATAACAACTAAATAGACAAAAAAATTTTTTTTTCCTTTCTAATGCAGCAGACGATTGGATATTATCCAAAAAAAATAAATATCCCTTACGATTTTTTTATAAATATATATATGTATACATTTTTTACATCAATTGTATACACTGATCGTCGCGTTTATTATAAATATATATATATATTTATTTTTTTTGGCTTTAATTGCATACATTGACCGTTGTATTTAATTTGAATGTACTCCGTAGCGAAGCGCGGGTTTTCATCTAGTAAATAGATATGTTACTGAAGAAATAGAATGCATTCTATGAATAATGAAATGAATCCTAAATTAAAGAGAGCAAAAGGAGATAAGATTATAAAAATTGTAGTTACGTAAACTGAAATATTATTTTTATAGAACAGGCAAAAGGCGATATTTGTTCTTTCCATACTCATACCTATTTTCAGAAATAGACCCTTAGCTAGCTTTCCTCCATATTTTGCAATGAAATGTAAGGCTCATTCGGAAACAAAGGATAAACTGCTATTTTCATAAATTAAATGGAATTTGATATTTATATCATTATTTAATTTAAACTTTATTAGTTACTGGAAAATAATTTCTCAAAAATGTTATAAGTATGTATAATTTAAAACATTTCAAAGTAAATCATCTCCGTAATATAAATACATATTTCCTTATGTCAAACGCATAGATTTTATTTCTTAATGATAATGAAAAATTGTAAGAATTCTTTTCAAAGAGTAATTTGTCCTTTCGAATGGAAAATTACGGTGAGGCAAAGAAACAAATTGAAATTGTAAAATTTTTGCAGACAGCCACTAATCGTTGATTTGCATAGCGTTGAAGACACGCAAGCTATTGGCCTACTTACTTATTGAACCTGAAAGTACACGCAAATATTTTTATGACATTAGTCTTTGAAACATAAAATCTAAAATAAACGAAAGTATTGCAATAAAAGTAGGTCAAACTGTACCATGATGAATATTTCGAATATAAACAAAAATAAAAAATAAAATTTCTGTGTATGGGAAAACGGCGTTACAAATCAATGCAAATATTTAAGATGAATGTTTGAAAAAAAATTAAGGAGAAGAAGTACGATAGCCGTTACATTTTCGAATTTTTGTTCAGGAAATTAGCTTTTGCTCTCTATCACGAAACGGGAATGTCTGAAAGGCACCACTGCACAGTACTGCTTACAGATACAGATTCAACCAGAAATTGAAAAAGTTATACCGAGTCATTATATAAGAAATATGCGTAGTCAACACTGAAACTTCAAAGTCAAGGCACAAAGCATTAAAAGATATGGGAAGTCCAGAGAAATATCTACACGATATTAAAAATCGATATTTAAAATCCATCAAATATTTAAAATCTATTCATCCTTATTACTCTGTATTAAATCAAGTTGAAAGTTTGGAGACCCAAATAAAAAGCTCTTGATCTTCGTTTCATAATCCTAACAATTCCTTTAGGAGAAATTAGGATTAAAATATGTAACAGTATTAACTCTGGGTTGTAATGGGATAGTTTAAGACGTATTTTGGAGGGAGTAATGAATAAGTAAATATACGAGAGAAAATCAAAATATCTGAGTAAATAAATGCGCATAAAGTTTTCATTATTTTAATCTTCGGGTTTGAAATTTGACCTGTTCGAAACAAATTTCGTTTCATGAGCATGGCGGAAAAGTTGAACATCGTTATAACTCAACCCAGTTATCGGAGGTACGCGTCATTTGAAAACTGGTCACTTGATCAGTAGAAAACAAAATTTACGAATCGATCCTCTCTTTCTGTATTTCTTGAGGCTACGCTAGAGTTCCAGTAATATGTGAAGATAAATTATCTTTTAAAATTCCCTCGGATGGTGTGCAATCCAGTTTCAGTAATAAATTCAATCTTCATAAAACCAGATAGAGGACAAATATATCATAATTCTTTTAATTTACATTTTTCCTGATCCAGAGTTTAACCTGTGTTTGTCAAAGGCAGCAGTAGGGTATATTTTCCTTTTCCTGGATGTATCGAATGAATAGAAACTAACTATATATATATATATATATATATATATATATATATATATATATATATATATATACACACAGTTGGCTCTCTGTTTAACGACTTTCAAGGGACCGTGAAAAATCGTTCTTAAGTAGAGATCGCCCTTAAACAGAATTTGTGAAAAAGTAACATTTCCCATAACGTCGGAGGGGCCGGGACTGGGAAATATTGTCTTTAAATAGAGATCGTCGTTAAACAGAGAGGCAACTGTATATATATATATATATATATATACATACATACATACATACATACTAGCTGAAAACCCGCACTTCACTACGGAGTACATTCAAATTAAATACAACGGACAATGTATGAAATTAATGTAAAAAAAAACGAAAAAATATATTTTAAAAAAAATCGTAACGGATATTTTTATAGACAAAATAATGTAGAAGAAAAATATTCAAATTAAATCTAATAGAACATACTAAAGAATAGTACAGTTAATATAGTACAGTTTGAGGAACATATCTTTTACTGTATTTTAATATTTTTTTTATAATGTGCAATCGTCTGCCGCATTAGCAAGAAAAAAATTATTTTTTATGTCTATTTCGTTGCTATGACGATAAATTAATTTAAAGTACCAGAAAAAGAAATCACCTGATCAGCATTTAATAAATTAAATTCTAAAAATTAATCTTTAAAAATTCACCAAAAATCAGAAAATGGAGGTAAAGATTCAAAAAAGACTTCATTTTAAAGGAATTTTTATGATCTTTCTCGTGATATAAATTTTACAAAAATTTACAAAAACAGCTTAAAAATTTTATTTTAAAAAATCTAAGAAGAATTTTTCAAAAATCTTTTTTAGTGCACCCCTACACTATAGGAAGAATCACCATGCAAAATTTCAGCCTTTTAGGTCCAGCGGTTTGGTCTGTGCGTTGTATGTCAGTGAGTCAGTCAGTTACGGAACTGTTCTATATATATAGATGTGTGTGGGTGGGTGGGTTGGTGTTTGTTTGAAGCGCTGTGGATCTAGCCATACTAGAATCAATGTACCGTTTAATGGTTATATCGTTAGATTTTCTGCTCCCGTGGGTGCTCAGTCAAAATTGTGGTGGCTTCCTCATAAGGAGGTAAGTTGGCTGGCTCCCCTAAATAGTGATCCCATAATGAAGAGGCTAGCAAATTTGAGGGGAATATGTGGTTGAATATGTCCAGACAAATGCCGGATATTAATTTTTTTTTCAGTTGGGAAGTGGTGTCGACTTTCTCTGAGTGATCGTCATAAACACCTTTTTTTATGAAATCGGAATTCTCATTTCTATCCGTATTCCCCAGGGAGACTTCATATTAAGTTCAAACATAAGTCTCTACTTTTAATTGAAAATGAAGTAAAGATTGGCATTCCAATTAATTTTCTGAGAATTCACTGTTCTGGAAAATTTCAGCATCGCATACACTTTGTTTGATTTTTATGTTTATCAGTATATATTTTGCCTTTCTGAAAACTGATTTGAACGTAAAGATCTAAACGTTATTCTTATGAAACAGCATTCATTCAATCAATATAAGCCGTTTTCATTAAGTTGGACGTATAAGGTGAGAAGAAAGCTTTACTGATTAAAATTGATATAAAAAAGAACGACTGAAAGTGTGAAAATGTTGAAATAGTAAGGGTATCGAGATAATATGAATGTTAGAAGTTGCCTCTGGAAGGGCAAGTAGCATTTCTTTTGACAGTGAAACTCCTTATTTTTTTTTGTGCGACCAATCCTTCATCTGGCTCTATACTATTCAGGCACAATAATTATAGTAGTAAGCTGAAATTGAAGAGAATCCTTTTTTAAATTGGCTCTTATCGCAGAAGCCTCTTTTCTGGGATTTCAGTTGGATATGCTGCTGGAGAAAGATCAATTACTAGAAAGAATCATCTGTTAGAACGAAGAACATCTATAGTTGAAAGCAATTGTATTGGTCAATTGCACAGTGATTCTCTCTATTTTTTCTACAAAATTGATAACATTAGGAATTAAAAAAAATTGGGGCAAAACCAGTCTAAAAAGTCGTTTCTTCATAAATCAGTTATGATTTTAGCATTGAACTTAGAGAGGAGTTTTTAAGTGTAAAAGTGGGGCAAAAAGAAATAGCAATTAAAATTTTATATATTCAGATAGAAAGCGTTGTACTCATTATTGCTTATTACGACTTTATGAGCATTTTTCTCGCCTCTTTATGCTTTTTAGATTGCTAAACGGGAAAACTTAAATGAAAAGGAAACTTTTTGTCTCCTTTACATATTCAGATTGTAGTTGAATGTCTGAAAATAGAAATCTTTTCAAAGATGTTAAAAAGTATCAATTTCTCCACTAAGCTATTAATCAGAATATCATTAGTTCATGTCTGATTGTGAAAATTGAAAAGGAAAAAATATTTGTGACAATATTTTGTATTCAGTGATATATAATCCTTGAATTCAATATTTTAGGTATTTTTTTATCATTTCGTTTCTAACTTATTTTGTATTTTGATTTTTGAAGTCTATTACGCGAAGTTTTTAATATTTTAGGTTTGACTAATCCCCACTATGTTAGGAAAACAAGTTTCCTAAAACAAAAGAAATATTGAAAAAGAACTTTGCGGTAAGTAATTAACGATAAGCGATCCAATTTCAGAATTCCATTATTTTCCTCAAGCAGTTTCTTTCTCTGCTAACTCCTAATGATAGGATCTGTTACTAGGGTGCTTTCCTTCAGGAGAGACTTTCGAAGGAGAAATTCTTGAATTTCTCACGGCGTTGCTATGAAAAGGGCAGAAAGGCACGATACATGCATTCCGTGATGTATCTCGGAATCTGAAATCAAATTACCAATCGACGAAAGATTGGCAACGGGAAGAGGTTTTCGCTGTCAAAACTTCGCAGCCAATGGAGAACGAACATTTAGAGGAGGATTTTTTGAGATTTACTGGTCTTGAAATTTACATAATTTGTTCCGTAAATCATGGGAACTTTTCCCATTCCCCTACATCAAAATTTGAAAAGAGCTTTTTATTTGATTATAACTAATTTAATTCCAGTCATTTTGCCACTAGTCCCTTAGGAACTGAAATTTTATTTTTATACGTGACATTTGAAATTTATTCGGATTTAATTAAAAAATCTATTTTGAATACAAAAAATGAGAATTAATGATGAGCACCAAAAGAAGAAAATTGATCTTGAGGTGCGGAATCCCTTAAAAAGTGTTTGTTTGAAGGCAAACACGATAAGGAAAACAGTCTTGGAAGCAGTTTTCTTTCGATTCGTTTTATGTCTTAACTTTAAGGTTTCGAGTTTAGTAATTAATTTCTATTTATTTCGCAAAGCCATAAAAGATTTAAACGTCAATCAAGTTAAAGGTCAATGTGGTCAAAAACCTTTCGTTGCGAAGTGTTTGATGAATATATTTACGTATTGTGTAACTACACTGCTGGCCACTGTAAATGCAACACTTTGAAGGAAACATGCAAATAACATGAAATTTACAACATGCATTAGCGGAGGTGAGATATGCAAATGATTAGAATTTCAGCGCAGACGCCTGTGGCGCCACTTCAAAGCGCTATTTAAGGCTTGGAGATTTCGACGATTTCAAGTTCGGCAATTGTTTTTCTTGTGGTTTTTTTCAAAAAAACGATCAATTATGCCTCGTCGAAAACGGTGATCATCTTTTGATCAAGTATCCGAGTTCGACAGAGGAAGGATAGTGGCCTACCGAGATTGTGGATTATCTTTCAGGGAAATCGGTAGTCGTGTTGGACGAAACCAAACAACTGTAATGCGGATATGTGATCGTTGGATGCAGGAGGGTACGACGGACCGGCGTGTTCGATCGCATCCACCTCAGCGCACCACTTCACGTGATGAAAGGCAAATTGTGCGCATGGCAGTGACGGATCGCTCAGTCACATCACGAACCATAGCACAGCACATGCAGGCTGTAACGCATCATCCAGTGTCTGCGCGTACCATTGGATGCCGTTTACAGCAGAGTGGTCTGTCCGCAAGACGTCCATTGCTTTGTCTACCCTTGACGCAGAACCACAGACGTCTCCGCCGCCAATGGTGCGATGACAGAAGGATGTGGACGGCAGAATGGAATGAAATTGTCTTTACTGACGAGTCACGCTTCTGTCTGCAACATCACGATGGTCGCATTCGAGTCTGGAGACACCGTGAAGAGAGGATGCTGAACAGCTGCGTTATGCACCGCAACACTGGTCCTGCACCGGATATTATGGTATGGGGCGGTATTGGATATCACTCTCGCACACCTCTAGTACGCATTGCCGGTACTTTAAACAGCCAGCGCTACATCTCCGAGGTGTTGGAGCCAGTTGTCCTTCCTTACCTTCAGGGCTTGCCCACAGCCATATATCAACAGGATAATGCGCGACCACACGTGGCACGCATTATCCAACGGTTCTTCGTCAATCGCCAGATTGAATTGCTTCCCTGGCCGCCTCGCTCTCCGGATCTTTCGCCGATAGAAAACATGTGGTCCATGGTTGCTCTACGATTGACCCAGATTCCATCCCCAGCTGCCACAGCATGTCAACTTTGGCAACGTGTGGAAGCTGCTTGGTCTGCTGTACCCCAAGAACTCATCCAAAGTCTCTTTGAATCAATGCCGAGGCGTGTGGCAGCGGTGATCTCCAACAATGGTGGCTACTCTGGCTACTGATTTTGGCAGGAACCACACTTCACAGAAGTCTATAAATTTAATCATTTGATACTTGGTCAACATGTTATCTACAAAATAAATTTTGTTGTGATATCTCTTGTCTTTGTTGGTGTTGCAATTTGGGTGGCCAGCAGTGTATATAAGTTTCCTCGTCACAATTACTAACAGATTTATGTCGTCAATTCTAAGCATTTCCAACAGTAATGTTATTTATAAATTAAGGATATTGAATGCTGAACGTTGATTTAAAACTGTTTTAGCGCATAAACTGAAGAATTTGGAGGAGCGCATTTATAATTGATTTCTAATGTCTTAGATGTCATAGCACACTAGAAATGTTCTATTATACTGTTTGCGTTACCATAACATCTATATTTAATTGTTTTGGAATACAGATACCCTTTAATTGTGAGTAGTATACATGATATCTGATGCACAATAATTAATGTCTTGTAATCACACACTAACCAATAAAAGGTCTTATCCTAATTTATTTATCGTGAGGTGTTCATCAATCAAGTCAAATTAGGATCTTTATTTTTGACTGAAAACTAATTCTTTCAAAATAACTAAGGGTATATATCACGTAGTGTTCCTTCCCTCAAAAAATGCCTCGATTTCAGTGAAATATTCATTAAAGATGCCATTATTTTAGAATCAATGCGTATTTGCGTTTTATAAAATAAATTTTTATCCTACCATAGTCGTAGTTTATTTTGCATTGAGATATTTTGATATTTTCCTTCAAGAAGAGGTACAAAAAATATGTCCAAACAAAGTATTCGGATTTCTCTTACTACGCTTTTACGCATAAGTTGGCTAAATCTGAGGAAAATAGTCTTCTTTTTGGATAAAATTTTCCATAAGAAGATACTTCAACTTTCCGGAAGAAAGAGGAAGAATACTCATATATCTAGGGGAATAAAATGAATTAGTTTTAGGATTATTTGAATTAGTTTTAGGACTTTATTCCCAGCATTCAAATGTAGACCCTTTAACTATCGATTCATTATTACACACCCTTTAACTATCGATTAATACTCAAAATAGAAGGGCAATCCAAAAATACAGTCTTCTAGCTGTTAACAGACGCATATATATTTCCAACCAAAATTCGGCAATGAAAACTGATATGTCTTTTAAATACATCGCTTGGATACACAAGCGCAACATACTAACCACGCAGAGCTAGCGACATTATTGATGACGTCATGCGCATCGATCAAGCGCATGCGTCGTTAACCCACTAGTCAGGTGGAATCAATCCCTGAGAGCGAGGTAAGAGAATACGGTTTCCAGGTGTGCCGATTCCAGCCTCCGGTTTCTAGTATGATTCCATAAACTCGAAACAACTGTAGTACTGCTTAAGAAACTCAAATTAAATATATAAATCTTGTGTTTAGAAGTTCATGGATTTTAAAAGGTAAGTTTACCCTTTCATTATAGTTCATCTTTTCGAAACACTGCAGCACATGCTAAAAGATCATTGTTTACGTTCGACAAGTCATAACAAATGACACTTCAGAAAGATGGTTTAGGAAGTAAACAAATCTTCCATCGAAAATAGTCGTAGTATAACTACAATTTTTTTCTAATCTTTCTTAAAAGGTGTATATTCGAAGATCAAATAGATGTATAAATTCATCATTTCGTTTTTATATGGCATGGAATTCTCTAGGATATATACTCTATCTAGCATTGCCTTTTTTCCCTACTCATTTATTTCTATATCATTAAAAGAAAATGTATGAATAAATGTTGATATTATCTTACATGAAGGTGTACCTTTCAGCTTGAATGTAATTTAATTCTACTAATATTCTTTTCGAAAATTTGGGCAAAGTTTTTTACCTTTAATCAGTTACATTTAATAACTGATTAGGTAACTGCTTTAAACAAGTTATCTAATTTAAAGAAAATAATTGAGGGCTGTGTATGCAATTTCTATAGTATTTATGCACTTTTTTTATTCAGTCGTTCAGTTCATTAAGAGTTTTCTGTTTAAGCATAAATCCCGCTCAAAAGTTCTTTTTAATAAGTTAACAGAAAAATACAACTTGAATAACAAGTGTTGAGTGATCAGATAAAAGCATACAAATATTAATGCATAGATCAATGAAATCATACAACGTTTTCCTTTTTACGTAAACTGATCAATTTGAAATGCTTTTGAGTTTATGTACATTTGAAAATTTTCAACAGTCCAATTTTTATAATGTTAATGATACCTTAAGGGAACAAGAGACGTTCAATCTCGTTCTTTTTTAATTTTCAGTATTTAACTCTATATATCACATGAGTATAATTAATATTCATATTTACTATATTGAAAATACTTTCAACTCGCAAATAAGTATTGTTTGGAGGAATCAGACCTATTTATCAAAAAATTCTTCAAAAATGCTAGAATTTTTCAAAAGGCTCCCTGCGTATTCATATTCTTCTGATAGCTTCCAAATTTCTCAGAATTGTTAATTGCAGTGTTTGTCACAAAACTGTGCATATTTCTTTGAAATCATAAATATTTTTCAAATTTATAGACCATAAAATAAAGTAAAAATATAAAAAACATACAAAAAATAACAGGCAGAATAGAAAATAATTATTTTAGACTTTAGATTCCTACAAAATAAATAAATAAATAAATAAATGCACATTTATATTTATATATGGTAAAACTATAATAAAAAATTTAAAAACTGCAATTAATATAGAATGCGCAGACAGCATTTTGAAAAAAATTTGAAAAACCGTCATTATTCTGCAAAAACATTCCTTATTTTGAATTTTAAGGATTATCAATGTAATAAAAAAGAAAATTAATTATTCTCATTTTGTATATAGAGTTAAAAATTGAATATTAAAAAATTCGAGTTTGGAGGTCTCTAGTCCCTTTAACTTTTGCAGTTAGAAATTCAATAAAATTAGTTAAATAACTATAACGAATATGATTTTGCCTTCTAGAATTTTTGTTAAAAAGTACTTTGTTATATTCTGTTATTAAATTTTTTCCTAACAAAATCGCGCCTCTTTGAATCTACTTAAAGAATTTGACTTATTGAATTTTCATGTGAGTAATGAATTGGTTTGACTTGAAAGCTGAGCTCGGTGCAAAGGTAAAAAGGACAATTCATCAATGTTTGATTTTTGGTTTCACTGGATGTTTACTTACGGACAATGATTGAATGGCGATGGGTAACAGGGTTCAGTTGGAAGTCATCGTCTGTAGAGCCCCAAAATTTGTACTGCACTGAATCAACCAACCAATCTTCGAAATAGAGACAAGTCACTAATATTTCATGTTTACATAAATGCCAATAAATACGTACACCTAAACATATTGACATATGTTTTTATCTTCAAATTCGAGTACCTCTTCTTTTTTCTCTAAATATCAGACATAGTTTAGATAGACATAGTTTTAATTAGTATAATAGACATAGTTTAATTAGTATAATAGACATAGTTTAATTAGTATAATAGACATAGTTTAATTAGTATAATAGACATCGTTTTAATTAGTAGACATAGACATAGTTTAATTAGTATGATAGACATAGTTTTAATTAGTAGACATAGACATAGTTTTAATTAGTAGACATAGATTAATTTCAGACATAATTTTCTCTAAATATCAGACATAGATTTATTTTTTGCCTAATAATACTGCTAAAAGAAGAATACACTATAACTGCTTTATTATCTGCGCTGTTCTTTATGATCAGGGCCTATTCGTCCCTAGAGACTAAACATTTACTTTAAAATGTGTCTGTATGCTCATATCCATTAAGACAACTCAATAAATTAATGAAACTCTTGACACATGCAGTTTCAAATTTTGCATTCATTGATATTTTCCGTTATTAATTCGAACTTTTTCATATAGATATTTAACACGATGAAACAATCTCAATGTGAATTTTCCGTTAAATGTTAATAGCAATAGCTCTTTTGAAATGAAGTAAGGTACCATGAATGAAGATAGCTTGGGGGATTCGTTTGTTATAAAGAGACGTGAGAGACGAAGATGTAATAGCTACTCGGTATGAAAGCCCAGAGGAGCTTTGCAGGGAAATCTCATACAAATCGAGTTCTTATGCGCTACTTAAATGTGAAATGAAGAATTCAAAATCCGCACACATTCCTCTGTGACTATAGAAGAACATTCAGTAAAACGTTCCTATAATGAGTGTTACTGGTTAATTCTGTAATCATGCACGAAAGGAAAAATCCGCATAGAAATTCTCTATCAAATCGTCTCCCTAAGAATAAGGCTGCTCAGTGCCTTCAAAATTTGAATATTATTTTTTATTTGCGTTTTATGTATTTAATTTCTGAAGGTATGTATCTTATTCCGTTACAATATTCCCTAGTTTTCGCACTTTAATTATTCGTTTCTGCAGTCATATAGTTAATTAAATTAACATGCAGTTAAAGAAGGTAAAGTCTTTGAGATAAACAATTTTAAAAGTAATAAAGTCAATCCTACAAAGTATATCTTATATCCTTTAATAAAAAATATCTTGTAAGTCACAATCTTGTTAGTAACAGATTTAAAGAAAAAAATACTTTATAATTCGGATTACAGGAATTGAACAGTTTGTGATTTGTTGAAAATTTCACATAGGCATATGATATCATGCTTACTCTATTAAGTGGTTTTTTAATTGAATGGAGTGGGATCAATGAACGTTTATTGTGCCCTAATGGTACTCGGAGAAAAGCGTGATAAAGCATATCAATTTTTCATGAGACAGTGACAGTAAAGGATTATAAATCTTTAACCAGACTCTTTGAAATGTCCGTTATAAGTAAATGAGTGACAAATTCAAAGAAAAAAGTTATCTTATCTATATATATAAAACAGTTCCGTAACTGACTCATTCATTCACTGACTGACTGACTGACATACAACGCATAGACCAAACCGCTGGATCTAAAGGGCTGAAATTTTGCATGGCGATTCTTCTAATAGTGTAGGGGTGCACTAAGAAAGATTTTTCAAAAATTCTTAGATTTTTTTAAATTAAATTTTTAAGCTGTTTTTGTAACTTTTTTTACGTTTGCATTTAAAATAATACATTAAGGGTTATAAAATTTATATCACGAGAAAGATCATAAAAATTCCTTCAAAATGAATTTTTTTCGAATTTTTACCTCCATTTCCTGATTTTTGGTGAATTTTTAAAGATTAATTTTTAGAATTTAATTTATTAAATGCCGATCACGTGATTTCTTTTTCTGGTACTTTCAATAAATTTATCGTCACGTGCGTAACAACTAAATAGACAAAAAAATATTTTTTTCTCTTTCTAATGCAGCAGACGATTGGATATTATCCAAAAAAAAATGCATATCCCTTACGATTTTTTTATAAATATATATATATAGATAGATATATATTTTACATCAATTGTATACATTGATCATCGCATTTATTATAAATATATATATTTATTTTTTGGCATAAATTGCATACGTTGACCGTTGTATTTAATTTGAATGTACTCCGTAGCGAAGCGCGGGTTTTCAGCTAGTTTATTGATGTTTTTCTTTATATCTTTTATCAACGAATGGTCTTTACCTAACTGATGACATACATGAAACTTGTGGAAAACGCATAACAGAAACACACAGCTTCTTAATAAGCACAATAAAAATTTGAAAGATTGATAACTAGTTTCGAACTAATTAATAGTTATTCATCAGGAATCTGCTTCTTCCGCCACCTCTCACGATATTCTTCTCGAATCTTTTGTTGTTTTTCCTACTGATATCAGAGAGTCCCTGCATTTGTGAATTGTCCATACAAGCCTAATGCTCTTCGGCGAATTATTAATTGTTTCGAAATTAGTTGCCACTATTTTAACATTTTATTGAAGCCCTGTCTTACAGTCAAAGCCCTGTCTTACAGTATTAAGAATTTTTATCCTTGTTACCCAACTCATTGGTTCGCTTTAAGGGAGATTCAGTTGTTTACTATTGCGACAATTAAAACTGCATAAAACTGAATTTTTAAGATTTTAGTTCATAAAAAAACACAAACTTGCAGCAAAAAAATTTAATTTATAAAATCAGTTCTTTTCAAATAATGATTTTTAATATGCTTCCTGTATGCAAGTGTATAATTTAATTTGACCATTTGTTTATTTTGAGCTTAGTTTCTGTTGTAACCATCCTTTTACTGCTTTGAAAGAAATCCTTATATTTTCGAGAGTATAGCTCTAGTGTCACTCTGACCCGCAGAAACATACTTACTTGAAAACTTTGCCTATTTTGGCGATATCGTACTATCTAAGATATTAAAAATCATCAGAAATTATTCGTCCCATATTGAAAACATTACTTTATTTGTAAAAACTTTTGTCCACTAAACTGTCAATGGTATATTCCTAAGCTTTGCAATAAGGACTCACTTTGAAAATTTTCAAAGTTTCTTAAACAATTTAGCTAAATCAAATGTAAACTTTTGCGAGAACATACTATTTCGAACAATAAGTTCAAGTTGAAAGTCTAAGAAAGGGTGATGAATTGGGATAAGGAACTAGTTGCGATCTATAGCATCGGATTCAAAACTATTGCTTTAGTGAAATTGCAAAAAAGTATTGTTCCGTTAATGTAAAAAATACTACTACAAGGAAATTTTTGAATGAGACTTTTAGAATTATTCTTTGTAACATTTTAGAAGAGTGCGATAAAATTCACCCATGTGAAGGGATGAGGACACAAAATTGACGTGTATGAATAGTTTTCTAGAATAATGTGTGCAAAAGGTACCAGCATTCACCTTAACAATGGTCAGCTTAGCTCTTGCGCATCCAAACATTACTGAAGCTCTCCAGAGGACGATACTGAAAGTGGATAGGACGTGGGGGAATCATTTTTCCTTTAAAATGGACAAAAGGTACTTATTCTTGTTCCCCCATTTATCGACAGTCTATGGCACAATTTTAAATACCTTTCTCTGAGAATAACTTGTTTAAAACTTAAGTAAATATAATAAGGTAATAACAAAAATAATTATTACTTTTCTTCCTTTAAATAGTCTTCTTTTTTAAACTTGTGCTTTTTTTATCCTTATCTGAGGAGAGAGAGATTAAAGAATCAAACGCGCTACAATACCACAGCATTATCAGCCAGAAAGGAAATTTTTCTTTAGAAAATGCCCCAAATCTATACAGTATTCACAGAAAATATAGAGCGTACACAATATCACAACTTTCAGTTGAAACTTTAATTACAAAGTAATTAAAAGATTAATTATTTAATTATTACAAATCGTAAATGAAGAATGAATTTCTCCTCTGTTATGCATTTCAAATGGTGCACAAGTGTCATCGAATGTCCACCCAATCATCTCAAGCTGTATTCCAATAAGAGCAACTACAGTCTAAACATTGCAGAGAAGTTTAAATGTTCCTCCTTTAATTTCCCTCAAAGTTAAAAACAAATGAGAATTACAAATCGTTTTCTTTTATAAATCATATGATGTTTACCCTTATTTGAGGGTACTATCAGAGAAATAAGGCACATTATTTTCCCGTATAAATCTTAAACTGTTGTGTGCAAAACTAAAATACAAGACTTTTTCTAAAAATTCAGATCTCAAAACCACATAAAATAGCTTTAGCATTTTTGGAAAACTATTTACGTTTTGCTAAAAATTTATGTAAATGCTAGTATAAGGACAGTGGTCCCGTGTTAAAAATGAAAGGGATCAAAACTGTAGTTCGGCAGTTATGTGCACGTTCTTACAGAACGGGGAGCAATATTGTTATAGAGTTTCCATTGTTTTTCATATTGTTCCACGGACAACAAAAAGGCCATTTGAGGATACCTGGACGCGAATAGGCGAGATGAATTGGAAAGACTACAGAAACGGGATGAGTATGGAGTAGGGCAAATATTTCGGTATCGCCCATAGTGCATTGTATCGCATATGTGATAGAATGTCTACGAAAAACAACTCCCTATGATGACACCTATTCACTCATATTAGCTAAGAAAGATCGATACCAGGAAACATTGCAGACCAAATGTTTAGAACTTCGTTAGTCAATACTGTGGTTTATTGAGATCAGACGATCGTGACCATGAGTCATGAAAGCAGGTGTGCCCCATTAACATCTGCCTATGCAAGTCGAAAAAAAGGACTAGACAGCATAGCAGTGGACTTTGCTACTTATTACAGATATGAGTAAACTGAGTCTCAGTAAGTCTCCTTCACATTAGACGACAACATGAAAGGCTGAAACATGATTATAGCCATGATAATTATTACAGAAATCATCGATACGGGGATCGAGATGTCTCTCAGATTTTAAATATTTCTGTTTGCCATTTAAACAAGTTACAGTATATTATTAGCACAATTACAGTATATTATTAGCTCTTACTAGCACAAGTACTTCTCTGGATGATGTGGTCTATGCTTTTGACGATACCGCATGTCATAGAACTTTATTGCAAGCAGAAGTTTATTGCACTGTATGTGTGTGCCTGTTAATGCAATGACAACAACACCCCCAATAGGTTGAAGAGATATTTAAAAGTATCGGTACTTCATATCCTAAGATGAACAATAGCAGTTTGAAGTCTGTTTATATAAACGCATGTGGTTGCGTGTTCCGTTTTAGAAGTAGATTTTACCACTAAGAATTAATTACTTTTCCTAAACTTTAGATAGAATTCTTTAGTAAAGTTTGTTTACAGTGTTTTGTTTAGTTTGAAGTTTTGCTACAAATTATAGGCGGGACTGAATAGGAGGGAAATATTATTGTTTCAAGTTATTTGCAAGAAACAAGGTTTGAAATGGGTCTTGAAAAGCACCCCCTATTAGTGATTTTTAAGTATAACAAAATTGCTATAATATAGCTTTTCAGCGATATAGCAACCAACGGAATGAAAAATCTTAATTTAACTCACGTAACTAATAATAATAATAGCTCAATATGATATGTTCAGGATAAATGTCCTTATGGAGAAAATTATTTAAAGATGAAGCATATTGCTTCTGCGAATATTTTGATTCCTTAATTCACAGTATTATTGAACAATTTGAAATAATCTTATTCACTGTAATAATAATGTTTTAATTAAATACATATATATTTTAATAACCAATATAATAGGATAATATCATCAATATAATTTAAGAGTTTTAATTAAAAAGTTAGTTGAGCTATTTATAAATTATACAAATTAATTTCTGTAGTTATTTCAATGTGCTATAATTATCCTCTCCCTAAAGTGGTTTCAAAAGGGCATCCAACACTTGCGTGACAATGGCATTGATCAGTGTCGTATATAAATTTTTCTAGACATTCACTTTCATTACTGATGATTACTTGTTAATTTTATGGCAAAAAGAACTAAATAGATTGTGAAATGGAAGCTTTCTTCGAGGCTTCATGAATATGTTAATTTGTCCTGAATTTGCAGCTATCGAAGTTTGAAATAATTTATTCCCCGTGAAAGGAAATTAAAATTTCAAGTTTAGTTTATAGCAGTTAATTAAGCTTTTGTTACGATTTAAAGAACAAAGGTCAAGTCAAAAAGCAAAACGGGAAGAATCGCTCAATGTAATATAAGAAGATAAGGAAGGGAATCTTAAGTTCAAAAGCAATAAATCAAAGTATTCCATATGTTATGTGCAGTTATTTAAAAACTTCAGTTAAAGGGTGGGTGGGTTAATTTGCTGCTATTTTGTCGAAATAATTACTTTTTAATAGATTTATTCAACTACACAAGATTCAGTTTTGTGTGCAGTTGAAACTATCCTATTCAGCGATCTGTAATGTTTCTCTAAATTTCCAGCTCAAAAACCTATTTCATCTAGATTCATTATATCTTACAAACATGTCTACTAGTTACATTACGTGTCAAAATTACAGTGAGTTTTGGTTAACATACAAATCCCATTTGTTTTTAACTTAAGGTTCAATGGGGCATCAAACATTCTCTTCTATTTTCATTTAATTTTTTATAACATTTTATCTCTTAATTTTAGAAAATTAATTTCTTTTTCAGACAACTTATTATTTTATTCAAAAGAAGAATTTTTCCCCTAAAATATTAGCTTTCTAAAGATACTGAATACGGTAGTTTTCAGTTACAGTATTATCTAATGTACCGTAGATTGGGGTTACTTGGACCCAAAAAGGGAAGATTTTTGTACATTTCTTACCCCACAATAGCCTTAAAACATGTTTGTGCTGATAACTTGATTTGAACAACTAATTTGAAGATTCCTCAGGATTTTAGGTCTTTTTCAAACCAAAATTTTAATTATATATATATATTTACTAAATTATTGAAATTTGGGTTCAAGTAACCCGCTGATTGGGGTTACTTGGACCCAACCTACATTTTACATGAAATATACAATTCAAATAGTTATTGGGCTCAAGTAGCACCTTGGATCTTGAAATAAAAATAGAGGCTTATGTATGAAAAATTTATTTTACATTAAAACAGAAAACAAACCCCATTTTATTTGCAAATCTGATTGTTAACAGTGAATGAATCTTCAAAACTAATTTTACCCAGTCCCGCCCAGGGAGGTTGTTTTGAAAACATTTCACTGATCTTCCAATCATTGCAAGGTAAGACTTGACAATAAATCGAAAGTCCAGTTCGTCTACGGGAAATCCCAAACCACAAATTTTGTCTAAATGACTGGCACAGGCTAACTCTTCTTCACTATTAAATATGATTGAATGTCCAGGTTTGTTCAATAAACCATTCTTCAGTCTCCTTTTCATAGTAGACCTACTAATTTTAAAGTGGGTTGAGGCCTCTCTCTGAGACATTTCTCCTGACCACACAGCATTTAAACATTCCTCTAATTTTTCAGCTGTAAAATCCGCATACTTTCTGCTCCCAGGAGACCTCTTGTAATTTCGGGGCAGTTTTGTATCAGATATGCGAATAAATGCACATGAACCGGTTTAACCATTTAATAAAAGGAAACCGACATGAATTAATGATATTAATTATTTTTACAGTGAAATTTGAGACAAAAATGTGACTAGGGGTTAATTGGACCCATTTTCTTGCTTGGGTCCAAGTAACCCCATTTTTAGTTTATCGGCACACTAGTTAATACTTATAATTTTTACTGGGTTAATTGTTTCTCTATCCATCTAAAACTATTGTTATATTCTTAAAGACTGTATTTGAAATGTAAATTTATCCTTACCTAATCTGGGACTGCAGTGTATAAAGAAGTGAAGGTGGAAGTTATAAGGTCACAAAAATTCGTGTTTTTATCACAAAGCAACATAACCTGAACTATAAAAAAGGTGGGAAGAGCGGGAACGTGGTAAAGGGCCTCAGGACCTAGCTAATGCTCCTATCTGTTGGAGAGATTGTGAATTATACCTATATTTTATTGACAAGAGACCTAGGTGTAATTTAAAACACTTTTTCGGTTTGGGTCCAAGTAACCCCCTAGGGTCCAAGTAGCCTCAAGTTACGGTATTTAAATAGTGTGGTTACAGTAGGGACTGAGTATTATCCATTTTGTTTTATTATGTTTGAATATTAGGGACTCTCCTTGTTAGGCTCTGTGTGACTAGTCAACCTATGATCGCAGACACGTGCACCGCACTTTGTTTTCAGTAACAGCCGTGTCCAAATATGTAGATTAACAAATTTACAAGCCAGTGTAAAAACAAATGAGAGAGAAGACAGCTTGAATATTCCAATAATGAACGCATGCACGAATACACACACACACACACACACACACACACACACACACACACACACACACACACACACATATATATATATATATATATATATACACTATCTACCAATAAGTATTTGGACACTTGTGATAGAAAAGAAAAACAAAATTTATTCATATTAAATAGTTGGTAGAGCCTCCAATTGCAGCCTCAACCCTCCAGGGCATGCTTTCCACAAGTCCTTGTATGACGGCTAGTGGAATTTCTTCCACTCGACTTGGACAAGACATGTCAGTTCCTTCACCGATTTTGGACGATTGTTGCACCCCTTAATTCGGCTATCCAACTCGTCCAAGAGGTTCTCGATAGGTTTTAGGCCTGGACTGTGGGCAGGCTAGTCAATTCGGTTAATTCCACTGTCACCATACCTTTCCATGGTGGACCTCGTACATGACAGCGGGCGATGTCGTCCTGGAAGTAACATGGGTCCAACTCGTAAAACTGCCATAACTTAGGAAGCACACTGTCATCCAAAATAGTACAGTAGGCGTCGGCGTTGATCTTACCATGAATTGGGGGTCAAGGGACACAATCCATACCAGGAAAAACACACCTAGACCATAATTCCACCTCCACCGAACTTTACTGTGGGCACAATGCATTGTAGCATGAGGCGTTCTCCAGGCAGACACTAGAGCCAGATCCTGCCATCCGAACGGTAGAGGGTGAAACTTGATTTGTCACTCCAGAGAAACCGTTTCCACTAACCTACGGTCCACTTTCGACGTTCTTTGCACCACATTAACCGAGCAGCGTGGTTGGACTTTGTGATCAAAAGCTTATGGGCGGCAGCACGACTATGAAAACCAAACAGATGTGCTTCCTTACGTATGGTATTCATAGAAACAACACTCCCGGATGCCTTTTGAAACGCCTGGAGTATGTGGGCCATCGGATGGGTGCGATTCTTCCTAATTTCTCTGGATAGCACCCGTCGGTCTCTATCCCCAAGTTCCATGGGTCTGCCGACTCGGCGCACATTCCGACAATCACCGCTCACCTTCTACTTCTGAATCACATAGGCCTTGTCGATTTTGGGTTATTCATCTCGCTAGATATGTCCCTTAAGGATCGGCCATTTCTGTGATACCCGACGATTACCCCTTTCTCGAAATCAGATAACTCTGCACTTCGGGGATCTTGCATGCGACTAATGCCAATGTTGTTTCCTACACGATATTTAACGGCGGAGTACTGGAGGTATATCAGGACAGCAGATATCGTCATTTGCATGGGTGTCAAAATATTTACTGGTATATATACATATATGTATATATATGTATATATATATTATATATATATATATTATATATATATATATATATATATATATATATATATACATATATATATACATATATATATATATATATATATATATATATATATATATATATATATATATATATATATATATATATACTGCTGATCAATAAAATTGCAACACCCGGAAGGGAAGCAAATAGCAAAACTTTACTTATTGTACGTATACAGCATAGTAGGAAGAAAACATAATAAAATTTGTAGGCAATTTGGTGGTGTACAGGGTCCGAAATTAGCACACACAGCTGCCGCCTCTGGCAGCTAAAACGGCTCTAACCCGATTAGACATCGAGTCGAACAGGGATTGGATGAGAGATACGAACAAGTGATTCCACGCTGCTTCAAGTCTACGTCGCACTTCATCAATCGTAGTGGCTGGAGAACAGTGGCAGCCCAGTCTCTCAGCAACCCATGACCAGATGTTTTCAATGGGTGAGAGATCTAGAGAACGTGCTGGATAGGGCAACAGTCGAACTTTCTGTGTGTCGCGGCAGGTCAGGACACGACGGGCAACATGCAGTCTTGCATGTTGCCCGTCGTCTTGTTAAAAGAGGATTTCTTCGAGCCTTCAAAGATAGAGCACAGCCACCGGCCTTCAGATCTGAGAAATGTGACGCTGGATGTTCAGATTACCGACGACGCGAACAAGAGGTGTTCCTGTCGTGTACCCAATGGCTGCCCATACCATCACACCAGGTGCAGGGCCGTATGACGATATTGAATGCAAGCAGGCCACATGCATTATCCTCTGTGTTTCCAGACACGGATACGTCCATCATAATGCTGCACACCGAACCGGAACTCGTCTGAAAATACGACGCTGTGCCACTTCTCTATCCAGTCTTGTCGTTGGGTGCACCACTATCGCCGCACGTCTCTATGCTCCAGTGTCAAGGTAATCCGCAACAATGATTGCCGTGCAGACAGTCCGTGCTGCTGCAGACGTCTACTGCAGGCGTACAGTATGACCTTCCTGAACCCATCGATTCCATATTCGCATGACAGTCGTTGGATTCCGACCATTGGGAGTAGCAATATCGCGGAACGATAAACTGCGCTCTCTATAGGCCACGATTCTGCGACACGGGCAGGTAGCCGTTTCTCCTTCTTATACGAGGCATAACACGATCTTCTCACAAACAATCAACATTCAAATGGGATTTCCGAATGAGAAACCCGCTGAGTAACTTTCCTTTTATAAAGAGTTCGAGATGCCGTTTCTCCCTCCTGCGTCGTTAGATTGCGCTTAAATGCTAATCATTTGCATAACCCAGCATCTTCTTCCTTTCATGCGAATTTGACGTTTGTGTCATCCTCTTTCATGGTGTTGCAAATTTAATCGCCAGCAGTATATATATATATATATATATATATATATATATATATATATATATATATATATATATAATTGTGTGTATGTGTGATATGCGCTCGGCATACGCGCACGATAAACTTTAACTTTACACTATGTAGCGGAGATGAAACACAAACATGTTGTAGACGTAGCCGGAGTGTCAGGAGATGAAGACCATTTCACGAGAGCTGTTGACACATCGGGGAAGAAACCCACATAGAGATGCAAGACATTGAAGGGACACACAGAACATAGATGCGACGCATATTAATTTATTCCGGATTCTAATGTAGACAAACATTATTCAGCAAAACACAGGTATCTTGACAACTAGACACACACAATAGCAACGCCACCGGTCCCTGCCGGAGCGCATTCAGATCGCAGATTTGACATCATATCGGACAGCAGGTCCGACAGCAACGAGAGTTAGACACGAAGAGAGACAGAAGTCTTCTGTTCACGCAAATAGTAAATGAGTGCTTTGCGATATTGACGCCAGAGGGTCTAAACTACTTAATATTTTAATTGGGCGACTTTAGATTCGTGGAGTTTACGTGTCCACTTAGGTTTTTCCCGGGGACTTTACTGCTAGATCCCGCTCTTGTTAGAACCGCGAACTATTGAACTGGGTGCAAGATAAGTGGCCATAAAGTTCTTGTAAAGTGTGGTTTTGACGTTACAAAAGGCATAAATCCAGAGTGGTTCGAGGGCTCTTCAAAAATTTTGACACTATACTGACATTCGGAATCTCATAAACTTCTAACACTCATATCTGGGGATGTTATTGAGTTCAGATAGTTCACATGCCTGCTTAATGATCTGCAGGGCTAGTATAAATTATCTTATTTTACTTTTAGGTTGCAATTTTAGAAAAGGGGTCGTGCTTTATTAACAAGATAATTTAAAATACGTTTTAGATATATAATGGTGGACCGTTATTATCACACACACACACACACACACACACACACACATATATATATATATATATATATATATATATAATATACACACACACATACACACCAAAGAGCCAAAGTATTGACCTCCCCTACATTTTGCAATGAACTTGCCTGGATGATGTGGAGGGCACTTGATGACGTGCGAATTGTATTTAACTGCTGCGGGGGAGTTTGAGGAATCCTTCTTGCACTTGCTTTTGCGTGTGAAGGGAAAGGCTGCTGATCTAAGTGACTTTGAAACAGGGCAGATTGTAATGACCCGACGTCTTGGAACGAGTATCTCCGAAACTGCACGACTCGTGGACTGCAGTTGTTAGTACGTATAAAAAATGGATGAATGACGGTGAAATCAACAGTAGATGTCATGGCGTTGGACGTCCACTCCTTATTAAGAAAAAAGGATTTTGGTAAACTCTCCCGCTTGGTGAAGAAAAATGGGCGTCAGACAGTGGCTCAGCTGACAGCCCAATACAATACAGGTCCAAGTAGAATTGTTTTTTTAAATTAAAAAATACACATAAAATTCCCCTTGTACCACAAAGTATCACACGGGACTTACAGATGTAAGTATAAAACACAAAGAAAACAGAAGAAACAGACAAAACAAAACAAATAAAAATAAACTAAGAAGAATTACAAATATTTACAATAAATTTACAAAATAAGCCGAAAGCACACTTCCCAGAAACGAGCAGAAAGAAATTGGGAGGCCAGTTAATATTTAAGTCCTTAAGAGCCAATTTAAAAATTGTTCTCTCCCTGCGGTACTTCGAACACAAAAACAGAACATGTTCAGCATTTTCCTCGCCACCAACGCTGAAGTCACAGGGGGTCGCCGAACACAATTTGAATCTACTCAAATAGCTCTTAAAATGTCCATGTCCTGTGAGGAACTGAGTCAATTTGTAGTTAGCAAAGAAGTGATGGCATGAGAGTCTCATTCTAATGGACGGGAAAAATTTCTTGGTTAAACTACCATTATTTGAGCTGACGTATTCTTGGTTCCATGACTCCACCATACTCTCAAACATGACCTTCTTAAAAAAAAGATTTGGGAATATTGACACTCATGTCAATTTCACGCCATGTGACGGACTTGGCAAGGAAGTCGGCTCGCTCTTTTCGGAGCACACTTTTCATCGGTCACTGTCCTGTGAGGTCCCTTTCGTCTGTCCTGTGAGGAACTGAGTCAATTTGTAGTTAGCAAAGAAGTGATGGCATGAGAGTCTCATTCTAATGGACGGAAAAATTTTCGTGGTTAAACTACCATTATTTGAGCTGACGTATTCTTGGTTTCATGACTCCACCATACTCTCAAACATGACCTTCTTAAAAAAAAGATTTGGGAATATTGACACTAATGTCAATTTCACGCCATGTGACGGACTTGGCAAGGAAGTCGGCTCGCTCTTTTCGGAGCACACTTTTCATCGGTCACTGTCCTGTGAGGTCCCTTTCATCTGTCCTGTGAGGAACTGAGTCAATTTGTAGTTAGCAAAGAAGTGATGGCATGAGAGTCTCATTCTAATGGACGGAAAAATTTTCGTGGTTAAACTACCATTATTTGAGCTGACGTATTCTTGGTTCCATGACTCCACCATACTCTCAAACATGACCTTCTTAAAAAAAAAAAGATTTGGGAATATTGACACTAATGTCAATTTCACGCCATGTGGCGGACTTGGCAAGGAAGTCGGCTCGCTCTTTTCGGAGCACACCTTTCATCGGTCACTGTTGGATATGGTACTACGCAGCAGATGCCCCAGTCCTGTGCTGCTGTTGACCTAGCGTCATCGCCAACTACGCCTAAAATTGGACGTCAGGCTGGTGGTGTCAGATCCGATTACTGTGGTAGCGAAAGCCACTTTGAAATTACCCTGTTGCCAATGAAAATCTCAATTTCTTTCTTGTTCGTCCATTCCCACCGATGAAAAACTATCTCTTCCATTTCCGCCAGGCGATGTGCCATCTACTGAGGAGCACATTGTACGTTGTTTCTTTCAGATTACTTCGCCCTAGCGAGAGTTATTACAGAATATTCAGGGTCTCTGCCGAGTGAATCCCCCTATATAATAGCATAGTTATCAGCTATGAAGACTAAGAAATACATTCAATGGTTTCTTTGAGAGTTTTCGAAAATTTGACCATAAAAACTAGCTCAATTAGTTGAAATATAAATTCTTTCCTTATTCGCCATTGGAAATACCTTGTTAATATTGCTCTTATTCAATGCAATTGTCTCTAGATCAGTTCGAGTAGAAATAAAGTTTTGAACTCATCATCGCTTTTACTTTTTCTACTCTAAATACCTCGATTGCGTTTAAAATTTCATGACTTAAATCCACTCTCAAAATGCGTAAAAATTTAATCCACTATTAATCTTTAGTTAAAAGAGAATAATAATTGACAAGTAAATTATTTTTATTTTGGAATAACACGCTTAGATTGAGGAGTAACTGAATGGTAATCATTTCTGTTCTCATAGAATTCCATTAGGCATTATTGAAAAAAAAATCAGAAATATTTCGACGTTAGTGATTCTCAAAATCTTTTCTGAAACTACTTCGAAAAACTTCTTTTGGCTCCACCATATTCTAAATTTTCTTCTATTTTTGTGCCTCCCGTACAGGATTTAAAAAATTTAATTATACACTTTAGTGCAGTGAAAGGTAAAAAGAAAATACATGCTACAGTTTTATTCATAGTGTTATATCTACTTTAGTTTTAAATTACTTTACTACAAGTAAAAAATCAAAAATAACCAGGAACTATAAACTTTTTTGTTTCGAGGGTAATTTATTAAAATTTAAATATCTTAGATGCAAAATGTGATGCTATTTTAATAAGAAACTAAAATTTAAATTTATCAAGGATTCTCTTATATTTTTAACAATTTGTTTATGGAAAAGTTAAAGTTGTAGAGAGAAAAATGAACAACAGGGGATTAACGTAATTTTGTGAAGAATATCTTTTCTATCACTAACCTCACGATATTATAAACTTAAAACATTTTTAAAAATATAGCTATGTGGCTGTTCTTGGAGGGAAAAATGATAGATTACTTTTCACATGAAGCATTACATAAGCAGTTCTGCATTCAGAGAGAAAATAAATGTCAGGTTTTGACGGCTGGGATGTAGAGATTTCAAAAACCTGTAACAGAAGCAATCTCTTTGAAGTTTTTGAGAAAAAAATTTTAGTAGTGCTTTCTTTTGAAGTAATAATCACTAAGAAACGATATATCATGCATCTGAAAAATAAATTATTTTTACAGTTATTCCAGTTAGAGTAAAATCGATTAGGAAATTTTATGTTTTCAACTGACTACGAAATTCGTAAAAAATTATACACAATTAAAATTATAAAAAAATATAACACAATTAAAGCTGTCACTCACTTTCTAGCTTACAAATTTGTCTGCTTAAGGGGGTCCAGGACACAAAATTGTTCGAATTTTCGAAAAAAAAATTATTGCATTAAATTTTTTTTTGTTCTTTTACGCTTGAAATTACGTTTAAATCATGTTTCTATCTTAATTAGAACAGGATAAATTATTATTTTACTTTGCGATTTTCTAATAGTAGCAAATCGTTGTTTAAACCTGTAAGTGCGTTTTTCTGCATGATGGGTTTTTACCCCATTTCTAGTCTTTAAATTTTATAAGTCAAGAACCGTTAAAGATAAATGGTTGAAATTTGGAACATGTCTTATTCAACTATTTTACTTTAATTTTAATTCAGCAAATTTGAAAAAAATATTTACTTTTGAAAATATGATTTTTTAAAAATAAGTTACATAATTTTTTTTGTAATTGTTAATCTAAATATTTTTAATTTCTTTAAAAATTAATATTTCAAAAAACGCTGAATCAAAATTAAAACTTATATATTTCTGCTTAATTAAATGAAAAAAATTTGAAATTCTACAAATAATATTTCGAGTTATAAAGATTTTAAATTACCCCACTTTTATTAAAAATTTTAAATTTAAAAATTTTTTAAAAACTTTTTGAGAAATTTTACGATGTGATTTTATTTACAAATTATATGGTTGACCATCACAAAAAAATTCAAAATTTTAACTCAATAAATAAATTAAATTTAAAATGTGTCCCGGACCCCCTTAAATCAGTGATTCCCAACCGCTGGTCCGCGGACCACAGGTGGTCTACGAGAGCCTCGGGATAGGTCCGGTACCACATATTAAAAAAGTTGCCAAATGAATGGGGATTTTGAAAGCAATGTTCATTGAACTAGATGGTCGGACTAAATCCGATGTCGAATTAAAATTTCTTAAAAGTTTAACATAATTATTTTATTATTTCTATCTCTTTTTCCCTTTTGTATCCCTATTGCCTGAGGGATATTCTATACCCCCCATACCCCCGGAAGGTTCCCCCCTCAAGTCGGTGAGGGATGGGGTGGTCCGCACATAGCTCTATTTCTGGCTTAGTGGTCCGCAGACTTCTACGGGTTGTGAATGACTGGATTAAATCAATATTAATTTAAATTTTAATCGATTTAAATTAATATTTTAAAATGATGTTAATTTTTTTAATATATATTCATAAAGAAAATATTAGCGGCGAAAGAATTTGCACAAAAAACGAATGTTGTAGAAGAATTATTTTTAGTAAAGTATGATTTTTATTTCCCGTATCTTTTTCAATTTTCTGGATTATACCTGGCAGATCTTGCAATCCTCTTTGAAGACGGTAATCAGCATTAATGTTGAACTTAATCCGGGGTGTAAAGTCGGCGTCAGCACAAACATAAAAATTTTGCAGCTTCAAAGCAAAAATAATACTTTTTCGGAAATTTTTCAGCCAATGGTCAGCGCAATCACGAGGAGAGAGATGAAAACTTGGACAAATTTACAAATTTTAATTTCTTAAACTTAAATTCAAAACGGCTGAGGTGTTAATTTTTTTTTCCTCGTGAAAGTTTCTGGATCCTGCTCGGCTTATGACACGAAGCTTATTAATTACCACCTTATGACAAGGTGTCTTATATCACGTTACTCCATCTTATCTTTTTCCCTAAATAATTATTCTAAATAGCAGTCAGTGAATAAAGGCCCGTGGTAAAGAACTACAATTTAAATACACCTAAGAGTTTTTTTCCGAATGTTAAACTACCTCAATTTAAACCATATTAATTATCTGCCAAGCCATCATCTCGTACCTCGATATGCGTGACCAGCCCGATCGAAATCAATCCCTCTCTGCGTTAAAAACTCTGTTTCAAACCGTCTAATGCAATAGCGCATGCACTCATGACGTCTGCATGACGTTGCACAGAAGATGAGGCAGGGGTGTGACGAAGTTTGATACTATTTTTAGATTCTCCTCAAAAAGGGAATTTCCTTTCCTTAGGATTGAGAATTGGCGCGTTTCAAAATACGATAAATTATGATATTTAATGCTAGAATTTAGATTATTCTGAAGCCCCCCTGTAAATTGTTTAATTATTATTCTTTTTCTAATTCTTAACTAACTAACTAACACACACACACACACACATATATATATATATATATATATATATATATATATATATATATATGTGTGTATATAATATATTCAATATGTGCGTGTGTGTGTGTGTATGTATGTATAATTTAAAGCCTCATTTTTAGATTTTAAATAAATATTTTTTTATCTTCAGTTAGGAATAAAGTTCATCCCGGCAGGATATTTTTTTTTGGAAAAAAGAAATTTTTATTTGATGCTGGCATTCTTATTGTTATCTATTTACCTCTTAGCTCCCAGTTCAATCATACAGGGTTTTTCTCTGAAGATGAGCAAGAATCGAACCCCAGTTTTGGATTTTCTGGTGCTATATATTAAAAACTGAACACTCGTGTAACGAACGATAACCGTTTAAAAATGTATCTTAGAATTAATACTCTTGTAAAAAGAAATAAACACTACGTTATTCTCCATATATATTTTTATGCCTGTAATATGTGCTTACTTCAGATCAATTAATGAATTATAAAATCATGAAATCCCTATTAGGTCCATAATGTCATGAGAATTCATATTTCAAAGTTGCCTGGCTTCGAAAAACGTCCACTATCTGTTCAAATAAATAAATAAAATTATTCAGGAGAATGAACAGAATTCTCTTTCTTTTCTTATCCATAAAATCCATAATTGTATGACTGTTAAGCTTGCAATGAGTGTCGGTATGGTTTCACAAAATTTCAAACCTTTGCGTGAGGTGACAGTTATTACTTCAATAAATATAAATTAAGCCTCATTGAACAAAAGAAGGGTGCTGTTAATTATGTATCTTGTCATTACAAAATGTGAGAGATGAAAGTTTAGAGTCCTCTTGAGACATAATTCAGATCTCTATAGCATTTGTCCCTGTTAATAAGTCATGTTAAATGACTTTTTATCGTAGAAAACTTTTCTATCCTCTCTTAATGCTTCATATACTTTACTCCAGCACCGTGGGGTTTTTTAGGAATGTAGTTTGCATTCCCCGTTGAGTGCATAATTGCTAATTATTAGGAAAAGCTTAGTGCGATGTTATCATTCCTTAGGGAAGTTATTTTTTAATCCTATCAAAGCACTGTTCCACGGACTCACAAATTACAAATTATTCAAGTATGAATATTATGGGAAGGAATTTTAAAAAATACTGCATTTCATTAATTGTATATGTAGGAAAGATATAGAAATATTGTTGTCTTAAAGATTAAATCCGTTTTTGAGTTTACAAATATTGTTTGATGAAGTAGCATGAAGAATTTTAATTCAAGAAGTGTTTGCCAAAAGTGTAGACAAAATAATAAGGTAGAAAATGCTAATGGTAAGATAACTGAATTACTTTTCTCAGTAGTAAAATATAGAAATGTAAACAGTTATATAATTAAACTAACACTGCAGTCAAAGTTAAAAGTGACATATAAATGTAAAATAAAGTAGTTAAATATAGTTTAATATCAATTTAACACAGCTTAAGATACATCGGGAACATAATTTTAAAATATGGTCCAAGTGAAAGCTTTCTAAATTATTTTATATGAAACAAAATTGTTTTTTTTTCCAAAAAAACTAATTTTCTTGTATCCTATTCCTTTAATGTCAAAACTTTTATCTTGTAGTGAAATTGCGCTCCTCTAAAACAATTTTTTGTTAAATATATATTTTTATAGATACGTTAAATATATATTTTTATAGACAGCCTTACTTGGACTAAAATACAAGTACAACTATGTTGAAATTCTCAAGGCGTACGCTAATTGTTTATAATACGTAATCACCCGTTTTTGTTTCTGCTGTTAATTGTTGGACTGCGACCAAGTATAAGGGACCAAGAATTCCTTATGTTTCTGCGTTTTGGCAGTCAAACAAGTCTGGCAGAGAAACAACATATATAGGTGTAAATTTATGTAAAGAAATACCAAATTCAAGAGATAATATGACTTACAGATAACGGGTAGGATTTGTTTTTCTATTCATCCCAAGAGAGCTATTAGTCTCATAATGACCAATTTTTCCCCTTAGTCAATCTTTTATTTACTTAAAATTTATCAAATATAATAACTGAGAGTAAGACCTTATTTTTCTTACACACACACATTTTTTTTCATCAAGAAAAAATTAATATATTCTTCCCTATTCTTGGGACTTTTCCATGGTGAGATTCCTTAAGTCAATGGACGGCATAATTTTCCATTTTTACTTTACCAAAAATGTTGAAACATATGAAGAGGATAATGTGTGTTACTTTTTCTGAAAGAATTAAAAAAGAAACATAAGTTTATGGAAAGTAAAATACTAAATGGGATACTGATTGAATCATTCTAGTAAGAATACTCGAGACAAAAATAAATTTCACTCTTATATATTTTTATCGTATAGCACTTACTATTATTCACATATTATATCGCATTACTTGTATCATCCTTTGTATTATTTTTTTCTCTCAAATGTCTCTTTACTTTAAGACCATTATACATAGTAATACACTTGACCACTTTAAATTACTGTTTCAAAACTGAAAAATTGAAACTTTAAAGTAGGTTTAGTTTTCGATTAATCTGCCGAACCAATAGCCCTATTAGCATAATTTTCTTTATCACATTTGTAAATAGGAAACGATTTTTCTTCGGGATTGAAAAAAATTCTTTACACGATATTAATCACTTTAAAAGGGGGGTGGGTCATCTTTTAGGGTACTTTTTGCTTTAGAGAAATTATTTTTTGAAATATTATTATTATGAAAAAACTCTCAAGACAATTTCATGACAATAAAAGAATAGGGATGATTTGCCAAAAAGTGTAGACTGCCATTTAATGGAGGCAAGTACCGAATAATTCCTTTCTAAAATCAATAGAATTAAAGTGCAACTGAACAATAGGGTAAGCATTGACAGTACAATATAAAAATGTTTTATCTGGAAATGAAATCACCCTTCAAACAGGCGATGTGTGTTACTTGATTCTAAATCTCTTGAATGTTTGAAACCATAAAATAAAGACGGGACTTTTTACAGACCTTTCTGTCCCGGGATCCCTTAAATTTAAAAATAAATAATTGATGTTTATATTTTTTATGCAGCTGCTCTATAAAATTGTATTAATAAATTTTTTCTGAGAAAAATAGAGTTTGACGGTTTTTCAAACCCGGTTTTAAAAAACCGGTTTTTTAAAATAAATTTGTCACATTTGAAAACCGGTTTTTAAATTAAGAAAACCGGTTTACAAGAATTCAAATTATTATGTAAAAATTAATTTTTAACTTATTTGATTTCTTGAAGACCCCGAAGAAAAACTTACAAATCCAAAGACACTGAAAGCTGAATTTTCATTATTTGAGGCAACGAATAAAAGAACCAAAAACTTAGATTTGTTATTTGATGCCCTGAAAACTATAAAACCAAGCTCAGTAGCTAGTGAACGAGAATTTTCAATTTCAGGCAATATTGTGTCCAAAATAAGAACAAGACTTAGCCACCGTTCAGTGGATATTTTATGTTTTTTAAAATCCTATTTTCTTAGGAGAAATTAAAATTAGTGAAATAAATATAAATATTATTTGAAATTTGAAATTTGAAATTTTTGTTTGAATTTTCGTTATTTTGTGTAAGTAATGTGTAATCCTTAATTTTTTTTTTATATTTTGACTTTGATTTCGCTTTTTGTTATTTTATATAAATTAAATAAAATATTTTTCCCTATTCTATTTTTTTTGACAAAAATTCGAAAACCTGCTGAAACCGGTTTTTTGGAAATCTGGAATTCGAAAACCGGTTTTTCAAAAATTAGGTTTTTGTATAACCCCTAGAGAAAAACAGGCTAATTTTTGACTTATAACTTGTAATGCAATGTTTATTTACAAAATATTTAGCATATTTAAGGGTATAAAATAGAAGATATGCACTCTACAACAAAACAATAGACGCACCAAGAAGGAGTTGTCCGATTGTAATGAAATTTCGTATGCAAAGATGTTTCGGACGAGCATGCAAATGATTAAATTTTGATGTCCAACGATTGAAATGCGGGAGCTCCACATCAGAGCTGCGCATGCAGCAGGTTTATATAAGGAGCGATTCTCGATCTGATATTCAAAATTTTTGTTGCATTTTGACTACGGGTATCGTACGTCCACTGTAACGATGCCTCGCCGAAGGATTTGCTCTCGTTACGATCATATTTCAGAGTTTGAAAGAGGTCGTGTCATCGGACTGAAAGAAGGTGGTTGGGCAAATCGAAGAATCACTAGACATCTGGGTTGAAGCAATGCAGCGATTAGACGATGCTGGCAAGAGTGGGTCAACAATGGCAGATTAAGCTTCAGGACAGCAGCGGTTGATCTAAGACCACAAAAGAAGGGGAAGAAAAAGCGATTGTCAAAACAGCTGTCACAGCACCGGATTCTTCGTTATCAACCATCCGACATGTGACCCGCACACAAGTGTGCAACATTACCATTGACAGATGACTGAGATAGCGGAATATACGCTCGCGCCGACCGTTACGCTGCTTATCCCTCACGTCTGTACGCCGTCAAGTCCGACTACAGTTGTACTTAACTCAATGAACTTGGAACTGTGCTGACTGGGGCTTATAGTCTTTAGAGACGAGTCCCGTTTCCAAATCTGTCCTGACGACCACCGAAGACGTGTCTGGAGACTTTCGGGGCAGCATGGGTATCCTGCCCTTATTATCGCACGACACATAAGTCCCAAACAGGGGGTTATGGTCTGAGGTGCCATTTCTTTTGATAGCCGGACCCATTTGATAGTCATTAGTACACACTTACAGCACAGCTATACGTTGACGACATTCTGCGACCCGTTTTGTTGCCGTTCCTCTTGCATTTCCCCGGACTTACTTTCCAACAAGATAATGCCAGGCCGCATACGGCACATGTTGATATGAATTGTCTTCAAGTTTGCCGAACACTTCATAGACCACCTAGGTAGCATGATCTCTCCCTCATAGAGCACATTTGGTAAGTGATGGGAAGGCGATTGCAACCCCAGTGGCAGAAAGTTTTGTAGCTGTCTGCGACAAGCTTTTAAAATTTCATAATCTGTCTGCAAATTTTGCGTGTAATTTTATCAAATAAATAATACATGAAACCAGCTATTTTTTATCATTTTATTTAAGACATGGTAAGCATGATGCATTCTCATTAATTTTGCTTATAACTTTTGAAGTTACAAAGCGTTTCATCATCTCACTTCTTGTAGGATTTCTAAAATGAGAAGGATAAGCAGAACCATACATGGACAATAAAGCTGCTTTTAAAAATCTTTTGGTACCTTTATAACCAGATGGGGGCCCATTCAGTTGAATAAAAACCCTCTTATCATTAGTGCCCACTTCTTCATCCGTCCCATCTTTCAATCTCAGCCTATGTTTACCAACGACATCAATTACAGACCCCCAAGTCTCACATACAGCTTCAGAGACTGGCATTGAAATAACGAAAACAAGTAACTTTAGAAATGTAGGAAGCTTTTCCTTCAGTTCATGGAATGCAATTTTAAATAAATGCTTCAGATCTGGTGCATCACCCTCAGTAACAATTGTGTATACTCTATTGCACATCCATTCATTGAATATCTGATATTCATACCACAGAGTCTTTCTTAAATCCACGGAAGACTTCACAAAAGGAAACACATTTAAAACGTCACTGAAGCTATATTCAGTGAGTCCCTTGTTCAGTTTTGCTTCCTCTATGCTAACATTGTTTTTTGGATAAACCAAAAAATTATAGTTGAACAAAACACTGCTCTGGTCAATGACAGAAAAAAATGTTGGTTTACCATCTGATTCAGTTCCACAGAAATATACACTGAACTGTTCAATTAGAGCTTTTACATAGTTTGATAGGCATAAGAAATTACCTCTTAGCTCGTCACATTCACTAGCTTTGTGTTGTGATCTAAGACTCTTTAAGCAAATTGGTTTCTTAGGAAGGGGAACGCCATGGTATGTACTGGAAATACCACTATTTGATGAAGGAAACATTTCCAGTGCTGTTGATAAATTTAAAAACAATGTTTTAGGCAGATTTTCCAATGCAGCTGCAAAAAAATGTTTATTTCCCCTTTTTTATCTTCATTTTCATAGACTGCAGTTGAAAGTTTCTCAAAATATGTCTTCATAATTTCAAGGGATGAAATGAGGCTTTTAATATAAGATGTGTACTCCCAAGGCATATGATCTGTTTCTTGTACCTTTTTGGATGTTTTCCCAAGAGCAGAACAAATATCTGCAAGTGCTAGAATGTTTATCATCGTCAGCTTATTCATTAATCTGTCTCGTAATTCAAAACCATCAGGGTCTTGTTCACAGGCAGAGATTAATGTCTGATAATTTGCTAAAAATGTGTGAAAAACTGTTTCACAATGGGCTGAAAACTTCATAGTCTTGAAAAGTTGGGGTCTGTAAAAGAATCCAGGGAACTGTTCAGAACATTTTAAACATTATTCCAAATTTTTAGCCCAGGTTAATTTCCAATTAATTTTTTGGTCAGGGTGTCGTCTTTGAAAATGTGTGCTCAAGTTTTTTTTTACTAATTCACAATCACACACACCACACACAACCTTATCACGAGACGCCATTCTAAACACGTGTGTTTCAATATTTCTATAGAACGAGAGTTGCTCTTAGCGGGCGCAGAACACAGGCAAGCGCAAAATTGTAACGAAGCAAAGGAATTCACCTATGCGCGCATGAGTTCGAGCAGTAATGCGAATTTTCAAATATCACACTACAGCTCCTGCGCAAGCTCATCGCCCTGGCCTGAGTTCGTCGCCTGTGACGTCAGCTGCGCTTGCCTTAGCGTTCCGAAGGTGCAAAAGAAAACACGAACGAACATGTGGGATCCGGCGTGTGCGTGATAAACGCCTGCTTTTATGCGTACTGTGCTCGATAGGGCGGGCTCTATTACTCGCTTCTCGGCGAAAGACAGCATTTCCCGCGGCATCTCAATAACAAGAGAAGAGGTACGTAATGCTGCGTACTGCCGCGGAAAAAAAATGTCCGAGAGTTGTGGACAATTTTTAAAACATTTTATTGGTGCAGACAAAAAATGTCCGAAATTTGCAGACAATTTTTGAAATTGTTTTCATTAGTGCAGACAAAAACTGTCCGCAAGGGGTTTTCTATGTCCGCGACGACGTCGCCGTGTCGCGGTGTTTCTGCCACTGGGATTGCAACTATCCCGGAATGTTGCCGATTTTGCCCACAGTTGGAGGCAATTTGGCATGAAATCCCGTAGGACACCATCCGGTAACTTTATCTGTCTAGGCGACGCCGGGTAACAGCTTTCACCCGGGCCGGAGGTGGAGCAACGTCGTATTGACTTCCTCGCTTTGTAACAATCCAACTCCGGAATAAATCATTCAGTTGTTCTGAAATTTTGATCTTTTTTTTCTGTGTATGTTCTTCACATCCGTCAATTTTTGTTGCAATCAGACAACTCCTTCTTGGTGCTTCCATTTTTTTTTTGTTATGGGATGTAGATAAAGAAAAAACCACAGGATTTGTTGTTGATGCGAAATGTGATGTATTTGTTTAGTCTTCTTAAAACTTACAATATATGGAATCACTATAAATGCATAAATATAGCGTAAAATATTTGTAATGTAACTGGATGAAGGCATTAATAGTTGAGGCCAGTTATATTTTTCTTTTATTATTTTGCAAGATATCAAAATTTTTACGAAACTTAAGTGACATTCTCGATGATGAAGCTGCTTTTTTCAATTTATAATTATTATAACTATATTTTTTGTGACTTATTATAAAATTATGCTTATTTTTCCCCAAAAAAATCATTAGAAATAAATATTATTTATAGTTTACGACTTGATATTTTTTAAATGCATTTTTGCTTGCATTTAATAACTATTTGGCACCTATTCGATTAGTGTTATCTTTAGAAAGTGCCATTCAGCAAAATCATTGGGGTAAGAAAATAGAATTGTAACTATTATTAAAGAACTTCCAAACGATGGAATAAATAGTTCAAAATAATGGCACTATTTCGATTGGAGATCGCTGCGCTTAACGACTCGTTCAACTATCCTTCATTTCACCTAATAATCTCATTTTCTTTCAAAGATTTCGCAAAGGAAAACATTTCAAATATGATGAGTGCGGCTCAATCTCTGATCTTCCTAGCTTCGTTAATTTATTGGGTTTGCTTGCGAACGGTGAGCCTTTATTAGGTTGGTTCGGAGCACTACGGTCATTTTTTGCTACACGAGGGCTAATTAGACCGAGACCTACTGCTTAAGGGAACAAGGGACCTTCAATCTCGTTCTTCTTTAATTTTCAATATTTTACCCTATACACCACATGAGTATAATAAATATTCTTTTCTACTACATTGAGGATACTTCGAATTCACAAATAAGTATTTTGTGGAGGAATCAGACCTGTTTATCAAAAAATTCTTCACAAATTCTAGAATTTTTCAAAAGGTTCTATGCGTATTCATTTTCTTCTGATATCTTCCAAATTTCTCAGAATTGTTAATTGAAGTGTTTGTCATAAAACTGTGCATAATTCTTCGAAAACACACATATTTTTCAAATTTATAGACGATAAAATAAAGTAAAAACATAAAGTAACAGGCAGAATAGAAAAAAAATTATTCAAGATATTTAGATTCCGACAAAAAAAAAATTAAATGAACATTTATATTTATATACATATGGTAAACTTATAGTAAAAAATTTAAAGACCTTAATTAATATAGAGTACGCATAGACCATTTTGAAAAACGTTAGCATTTTTGAAAAAAAAAAAATTGAAAAACAGTCATTATTCAACAAAAAATTCCATATTTTGAATTCTAGGAGTTTTCAGCGTAGTAAAAAAGAAAATTAATTATTCTCATTTTGTATATAGAGTTAAAAAATTGAAAACTAAAAAATTCGAGTTTAAAAGCCCCTTGTCCCCTTAAAGCCGATTCTGAATGGCTACAAACATCCATGCCAAGAGTGGGACCCGAACCCAAGGAATCTGGTACCGAATGCCAGCGCCCTAGCCATTCGGCTATCATCCGGCCAGAGCCTTTTGCGGGATTGGATCATCCAGGGGCGGCTCTCTAAACATCGTTACTCGTAAGATTTTTATTAATAAAACTCTTTTATACTGACGTTAATTGTATATTTATTATTAGTTCTGCAAACTGAAAGTACCTATAAAAATACTGGGTGAAAGATGTCTCTGAGAGCAAAAATTAGAAAATTTACGAAATTTGTTGGAATGAGATTGATACACTTGCTTCAGATTACTTTGATAGCAGATTGCTAGAAAAAACAATAAAAACATATATATTCTGAAATGTGATTAAATATTTAGAAGCCGGCTGAAGATTTTTAATTGTAGAAGCTTATAAGTAGTAACAGTATTACACATTGCTCCTTAAAACTTAAAGAAAAGGAAGACTTACCGTAAGGTCGGTTATTGTAATATCTACATAACAAAGGTATATCTATGATCCATTTCAAAAATCTCGTAAAAACATATTGCCTTAAACGAAAAAATATGAAGAACCAGTTCTACTGTCAGTTGTAAGTCTTAAATTTGAATAGTTAAAAAAAAGTTAATTTTTTCTTGAAAGTATGTCAAAATATGTGTGTGGGGAAAAATTAAATTTCTCTGAAATATTATGCCTCTGATATTTCCTTTTTTTTAACCTAGCAATAATGGCGTCACTTATTTATAATTTGTTCAGCACTTTTTTGGACTGTAATGCAAGTTTTAGACTGTCAAAAACTTAAATAGGGTCATTATGCATTTTAGTTTGCTCTGCCTAATTATGTATTTGGCTTTTAAAAGTAGCCTTTATTTATTGTACTACTAAGGACTGTTTATTCATGAATTTTTTTTTCGAGAGGAATTTGTACTCGTAATTCTCAGGACTTCAATCGATACTACTTTAAACATATTTAAGGAAAATGGTTAACAGTATCCGATCTCTCTCAATGCTTTTCTGGTTCTTGTAAAAGGGTAATGCTTAAAGGAAAAACTCTTAAAATTTTTCGATAAACTTTGAAAGAAACAAGTGCGTTGATTCCGTTCAAAAAGAAAATATTACGTATCCGTGATGCATTATAGACGTAAAGGAAAAGTGGAAATCTTTTAAAATGTGCATTTAAATTGACCAGTTTCCTATGAAATGCTGTAGAGCATGACCAACAATTGTTTACTTCTAAGCACCTGATGGTTAGAAACCCAAAAATGCCTATAAGACTTACTGCACTTTTTTAGATGACATAAGCAGTATATTAGGTTTATGTCGTCTTTGGCTGGATGATGACGGGCGAAATAGGGTGTGGTATTACACTCTAAAAGTTGGAGTTCTATCGTTGACACGGATATCGTAAACCAATCGACTTGTAGGTTCCATCTGCCAGGTCTTCGCGTAGCAAGAGATGACCACCACCGTAATTCAAGTCTTTTAAAACGTACAAGGGAAAACATATGGCTCTTCATTTTGGGATTCATAAGATGATGGTGTAAATGTATAAGTTCTAAGGCTGAATATTGAAAACAACATAAAAAAGGAAGATAAACGCGAAAAGAAATCAATAAGTATACCTAATTTTAAGATGTGAGTTCCGAGAAATAAAAAAGTAATCATTTAAGGTTCTTATGATGCGAATCACAAGGATGTTTGTTTTTTATCTATAGCTGTAATACAATTTACAGCGATTTATTAAAAAAATATGTTTGAAAATTGATAAAAACACTTGAGAGAGAAAATAAAGGTATGAAAGGAAAGATATTTTAGGGATGAAGACTTTGTTGAAAGATTCGAATAAATAATTTAAAGGCGATTCAACGAAAGGTTTTGTTGTTGCATTGTCGAATAATGTAAAATATGGATTGGATAACTCAACCATTGTCTTAAGAATCTAGTAAAATTCAAATGAATAAAATTTTTTGATATTAATGTAACATTTCCATTCACAGGAAGGATTTCCGATGACCTTAGAGACTCAAAAAGAAGACCCCGAATGCGCTTATTTAGTGCGTGAGGAGTCTTTACCTGCGGGTACTATCTATAAATCTCCTGACCGCCCAGACAATGACGCACCCACGCCAAGACTTTTCAAAACCGAAGAGGAAGAGGAGGAAGAAGAACCAGCACCTCATTCCGTAGCTAAATTCCATGAACATTTACTTGACCAGGTGAGACCTAAGTATAAGAATACATCATGCAGTTTTAATGCGTTTTATGAAAGGTACTTATCAATTGAATGAACATGTATTGTTGAAAACAGTTTATAATCTTAATGTGGGGGAACATGACCGAGGGTAATAGCGAGACAGGTTGTATGGTCTCTCTTCTTCAAAGGTTCGAATCTCGTACAATTTTTAAAAATTTATATCTAAAATACTTTGTATCTGTAGATAACATGTGCTATGTAGGCTTTTGAAACCAAAAGTTAGGATTAAATGTAGGCTTTGCTTAGATATGACCGGCACAGGTTTGTACTAAAATCTTTATTTCTAAGATAACACGTGTTACATACAAATTAAAACCACTTTCGCAGCTCATACAGTTCCTGTCATTTACTTAAATAAATAAAGCTATATTCTTATATTTATAAGATCCAAATACATTCCTAAAGTGTCTTGATACTTGCCACTGGGGAGTTAATAATCCAAACTTGCCAATAACAGTTCTTATTTGAATGCGTGATTCCTGGCTTTATTCAGATTAAGTGTTAGACACGTCATCTTGACAGAATGGCTTCAAACCAAAAGAACTGAGAAAGAAATCAATAAAGCAAATTTGTAGGACAGCCAAACGAAATAAAGCCAAGACCACACAAGGTGTATTTATGCTAATGCTGAAAAGGATTACTTAAGTCAAATGTAAGTGAGGGTTGTATGTAATTGTCCACGATTTTCATGAGAATAAAATATTCACCACTCAAAACAAAGATCTATTTCAGAACTGGAGAATTCAACTCCCCAAAACTAAGATTACAGCTCCAATATTGTCGAAAATGAAGGCTCCTCTTAGTAAAGACATGGGAATATCAACTAGTTAAGGTATATTATTTATACTTTTTGCAGAGGGAAAAGAAAAAAAAAACAGTAAAAAATAAATTATTAAGAAAATGCTTTAAGTGAGATCAAATTATTTGTGCCCTTGGGGCTGCTCGGTTAAAATTGTGGCTATGTCGGACTCCGATCCTTGTGGTACCATAAACTAGAACAGCATACCTTCGCCCATTTATGGACCTGGTCTGGAATGTTCCAGCCTGGAGGCATAAACAACAACATTACTTGTCTAGATATCAAAAATGAAAATTAGTAAATCTTAAAAAAAGTATTTATTTTTCATGGCTTTGCTGAAAGCATAAATCCGAAATTTATGTATAATCTTCGTAGCATACTTCAAAGTGGTGTTTTCTGAAATATCTATTGATTATTGAGGGCTGTGATATGAGTCGGTGAAATGTTATACAAGGTAAATTTATTTAAAAAGTTGTTGACAAATCTTATATAATGAGATTGTGAAGTCCTTTAATTTGTGGGTTTAAGCGACCAGGGCCACCCTTAAGACAACTGAAACTATTGGATCTAATCGGGCGCGAAGAAAAATTGAAATCCTAAACGAGCGAAAAGAATAAATATTTCTTGTTTCAGTTTTATTCTGGTACTAGAAGGTAACCCCTTTCATTATTTTTTATTTATTTAGTTTTTCATGCGATTGGAGTAGTAGACTGCCATCCAACCCGTCATTTTGACGTCATAATACTAATAATGACGTCATAATGGAAAAAGTATATGAAAGTTAAAAAATATCCTGAATTATCTAACAATATTGCATTTAATCCACACCTTGTAAAAGCAAACCCTTTCATTATTTTTTATTTATTTAGTTTTTCATGCGATTGGAGTAGTAGACTGCCATCCAGTTTTTTACAGCTCACTACGCGATATGAATACTTGAGCTACTCGATTCATTCACATTGAAGTTTGTTTACTTTCAGAATTCATCGCAAAAGTAAACAGATTTTTAAAAACTGTTAAATATACAGCTAAAAGCATCCAATTTTTTTTAGTTCTGAATGTTTTATAGAAAAATAGGCTGAACAAACGTGATTTGATGGAGAAGATATTAATTTTTAGGTAAGAAAACATTCTGATCCACATCTGAAATTGAAATTAAGCCTAACCGGCCGTTTGTTTACTGAGGGCTTCAATTGAAAGATGAGTACAGCCCGGAAGTGTTATACAGAGACAACGGCTATTTTATAAATAATGATTTGTTGTTTCAATTGAATTTTGTTAGCAAAGAACTTGAAAGAGATTTTTCAGGTCTTGCCACAGAACTGTCATCATTTAGAAAACTTGTTCAATGACTAACAAAATATAACCATTGTAGATTAAAATAAATTAAAGCATACTTTGGTAAACAATATCGCAGAGATACTTAGCAGCCTTGCAATACTATCTATTCAGCATGGAGAAATGAGGAAGTTAAAATTTTATCAAATCATAAATGATAAAAAATCTCGAAAAATTTTGTAAATATTTTTCTTCTGTGATTCAAATTTTTGTAGTCTAGTTAATTTTCAGTTTTTGTTTTCTTTGAAATGTGCATAATCAAGAGATCTTTATGTTTCTGTATTTTATACTGACCATTAATGTTTTTTTATTCAATGTATGTTAGTATTTTGATGGGTCCCGCAATGAGTAAGGCCGGACCTGTAAGCGAATTCCAGCGGTATAATGATCAAGTTGTTTTATTCAACTCAGAAAGTTTCTCCATTTGATTCTGAACCTTGAAATGTATGTAAATTAAATGTGAGGTGACGTAGCATTTTTTACAAGCCTAAAAATGAGTTCATAGTTGAAAGATTTTGATAACTCAAAAATTCTATTAACAGCATTTCTTTCAGAAATGAACAACAGCCGAATTCTATCAATTAAGGAATATATAATTTACTTACATTACGATAGCATTCCCTAAAATAAAAATTGTTTATGCAATGTTAGTTTATCCTTCTCTGTCTCCACAGTAAGATCCCTATCAAAAGATATGTCAATGGAAATAGTTCCAACTTATGTCTCATAGCATCCCTAATTCTGAAGTTTTCGTCAAAATAGGACAGGGCAATTTTCGATATTAATTAAAGATATTTTAAAATATTTCGCAATATTTACAAATATTTGTCAATACTTTTTTTTTTGCAAAAACCGATATAATAAAATAGTGTTGATTGACGTGAAGAAAATTTTAGTGAAGAAAACGCTGATATGAGGTTATCGTTAAGACTTTTGGAGGAATAATAACTGCCACTATTCAAGAAATAATGTCAAAGAGTTAGCTTTCCAATTTTATGTAACCTTTTTCACGGACCCTTTACCCACGATCTACAATTTTCCTAAGAGAATGAATAATATGATTAGTTATTGTAGGTAAAATTTGTAAAACATTGGCATGTGCTACCAAGATTTGACACATAAAGTTGAATTTTTGTCCGAGTGTTCATTTCCCATATATTGTAATAATTCTTAACTTATGAAAATAATAATAAAAATTTCATTGCTGTAGTCTTGGGAATACTTTGAAATTGTTCTGCTGATTAGAAATATGCCTTCTAGAGAGTAAACAGACTGTGTAAAGTGACAGTGACTATTTGGCTTAATGCCAGCAATAGGGTATTATCTGTGGAATTGGCATATTGCATCGGCATTTACTATTAGAAAGAAATAGAAGGGTGGGGCATAAGTAACAATGCAGGATTTTCTACCAACGTCATCCTCATTAATTTGGACACGATTGAAGATGCCCTTTAAAAGTAGGAGCAAAGCTTATTTAGAGTGTTCTTTTGACTCTTATAAGAGAAGTATAACAATTCGCATTTAAAACTGCAAACTAAACCATTCAACCTAAATACGCATCGTAAATCAGGTTATAAGAACAAACAGTAGCACTAGAAGGATTAATGAAAACCACATACGGCATAGCATATGCAAAAGGATTTAGAAACCTCGAGAAGTGTTCATATACACTGAATAATATAAAAAGCATAGAAGGAATAAAAAATGTAGAATATTTTCAAATGCTTTAAATATAAATTTGTTATTTTAAGGCTCCAAATAAGGCTTAGTTAAATTCTTTTTTGATGCATTCTTTAAAAAATGATGCTTAAATATTGTTTAAATATTTTCATAAAATCTTAATCAGAGAAAACCAACATATTTATAACGTTCAAAATACGTATAGGAAGCATTTTATCCCTCGATGGCTTTTCCAAAAAACCTAAAAAATGCATTATGCGAATTCAAACTAACCTTTAAAAATTACCAAGCATAATGGGTTTCTCAGGACACACCCATTTAATATTTGACTACCCTTTCGATATATATCTATTAACTGCGCAGAAAATTTTATCTAAATGTCAGCTACTCATAGGCTCATAGATAACTTTATGGGAGTGTAATACAATAATATGACAAAAAACAATTTGACTACAGGGTCACGTACTGCTTGAACTATTTGAAATTTATAAATTTCTCCTCTAACTTTGTTTGAACCTTCAAAGCTGTTAAAAAAGTGTCAGTAGTATGTATAATCAAAACATTGGTTTATCTGTTAAAAATCGCATTTGATTACACCTTAAAGAGAGATTTTCTTTTTCCGAAAGTTATGAATGGGTAGGATAAAAAGTAGCTTACTCGTACTTTAATCTTAAAATGTCAATACTAATAGCACCCGAAATCAAAATATTTCAAATCTCAATCATATAAAGCTGTGACTTTGGGAAGTAATTTTAGTGTCCAAACGGATATAGGGTGGATCAATATCCTCATTAGCCTAAAGTGCATTTACATGGCTCATGGGAAAGTAGTTAGTTCAAATATAAAGAGGCTGTTCGCACATTTTTTAGACAATTTTGCTAAGCGGTAATAAAAAATCGTTTGCTGCAAAAGAAATAATTGCAATTGTACTAAGTTTTTAAAAGTCAAAATTATCGTCTGCTGCTTGAAAGTTTTGTTTTTATTCAAAATGGCGTTTTTAACAAAGCAGTGGTTCGAAGGCTACATTTATGCTCTTTCCGAAGAGAAATGTGCATACTCCGTTATCCAAAAACGATGTGAGAGTCATGGTTTTGTGATATCTAAATCGTCGATAGGTAATATCGTCAACAAGAAAGGAAAAAAAACGTCAAATTGGAGCCTTAAGTGGGACAAAAATTCCAAACAAGTATCCAAGGAAAAAACGGACATCTTCGACTATTGCAAAGGTACGTTGTTTAATGTTAAAAGAAAATCCGCCTAGTCAAAGGACAGTTGCAAAATCATTAAAATGCTCAGTGTCCACTGTAAACAAAATAATAAACGTTTATTTAAATCTTAAGAAACCGAAAAAACGCAATGTGCATCGTCTTCTTCCAAATCATATCGCTGAACGCAGGACACACTGCAGAATTCTATATGAGAAACACTTATCCAAAGAAAAATGGAAAACAATTGTCACAATAGATGAATCATGGGTGTATTTAAATGATTGCAACAAAAAAAGAGCCATTTATTATCATAAAATGGGAGAAAAAAATTTAAGTACATGGTTCAAATAATTGAAAGAAAGTTTTTCTAAGGGATTCATGATTGTTGCTGGTTCTTCTTATAATGGCAAGTTAAATATAAAGAGAGTGGAAAAAAATGTCAAGATTAACTCCAAATACTACCCTGAACATATTTTATCGCCAATTTTTCTGAATGAAATACCATCGCTTTACCCACAGTGCCATCAATCTGTGAGACTCCATCAGGACAAAGCTAGCAGTCACACATCAAAATCCACTGTAAATTTCCTAAAAGAAATGGAACAAAAAACTGGTATCAAGGCCATACCCTTCACTGATATCCCTACTAAATCTCCCGATGTATCACCTATGGATTTATGTGCTTTCGGACTTTTAAAATCTGCATTATCCAAACGTCGTCCCAAAATCCTTACAGGACTCTGGAAAGCTGTTCAGGAGGAATGGGATAGAATACCTCTTCTGACACTTCAAAAGGCATTATTATCCTGGAAATTGCGGTGTCGAAAGATAGTTCAGAATAAGGGATGTCAAATAGAACATTTAAAACACAAGAATTTTATGTAATTTAGTTTTGTGAATACAATATACATCGTCTAAAAAATGTGTGAACAGCATCTGTATATGTTCTACTTTCACAGATATTTAAGTATACAAAAAAAGTCCTCAAAGTTTGTATTGCATTTTTTTTGCTCTCTTAAAAAAAATTCACGAATCATCTTTAATAAAAGCTTCAAACCAGTGGCCATTTTCCATTATTCTTATTTATTATATATGAACGCGTTCTAAGCACAAGTTAAGGATTACTTTATTCATTGAATAGATTACATTAAATATCTGGTAAAATTAAACGCTCTTAAAGTAAAATATTTGTGGTAGATTTTCTTTAACTGCACTGGTTTAATTTGATAAATCTGGGATGTCTGTTGATTGAAGAGTTAGGTTAGTGCTAATTTTTGAAATTTCGATTCAACGTGTCATAAAATTACAACTTTCTGTAATTTTTCATGTACAATTTCCCATAAATGTTTTATTTAAGGCAAAAAAAATGGCTAATAGTTGTCTTGAATGTGTTAAGCTACTCCTTTTGGCTATTACCCCTTTCAAAGCATCTATTCATAGCAAAAGGCCTATTAATATATGAATAATGCATAGGAACAATTAATTTGATTAATTATGTTATTAATATATACAGCTGGTGTGGAAATAGGTAATTATTTCATAACTGGGAATTAATTAACTTCTTATGAATAAAATAGGAAAAAATTGTGATGGGGGGAAAAGTTTTCTGTCGAGAAATATTTTCAAGATCAAAGGAAGCGTAGGATTTTGTATATCTGATTAGATAAATAATTATAAGAAAAACTCTTAGATAAAGAGTATTTTAAGACAAGGGAAAAGTATTTGAATGAAACTATATAATTTGCTCCAGAAACTCTTATTAATTTTGATTCTTATCTTTTTTTACTATATGAAGAACTCGGTTTCATGAAATATATCTTCCAATGAAATAAAATCAAGCGCAGAAAAAAGTTATTACACTCAAAACAATTTTGCTCGAAATGGGAGAGTAAAGCAATGATGATGTATATGCTTTATTTAAAATTTTAAATTTTATAGCAAATGTAATAAACTTAATTATACCAGAAAAAGTAATTAGTCCCAAAGATTATTGTTCAGTTTTATTTATATACCCCGAAAATAGCTTTTTCGTAAATACACTGGAAAAGACATAGTTTTCCTTTAATCACTGTCTAGATTTACTATCTTATAGTTTCAAGAATGGATAGTTTTTGTACGCTTGAATCTTTATATATTTTATTGTTTAAAATGTTATAGGCAAAAAATATAAGGCTCCACAAAAAGGTATATTAAATAAATATGAGTTAGGAGATAAAATATAACTGTTATTAAATATTATCTCTATGTAAAGTAATGTGATTTTGGGGAAACTCATAAACTGCTTTAGAAGTTTATATAAGAAGACAAGAAAAAAACACAAAACTATTTGTTGGTTAATTATATTTTAGCCAACAAACTATGCATTTTATTGGCTAAAAATAATTAACGTTCTGAGCAAATTTTATTTCATTTAAATCAAATTAAGACTGAAGAAACCTGAATTATATTTTGATATCTTTATTTTTAATTAGTACAAAATGTATAAAACTTTCAAGAACAGACGACTCTTTGCAGGACAGAAATAAAGGGAATGCACACTTAAAATTATATCTCAAAGAAAAGAATAGCGTTTGGTGTTATCGCAGATCAGTCATGGTGAGAATACAAAGGAAAGTTTGTATGTGTGAGATTTATGCATTTTGTATATGAAGCACGTATATTTTGATCGCCACACATTCAGTGAAGGAATTGCAGATAACCTACCGAAATCTCTATAAATTATTAAACTACGAAGAACTAAGATAGAAAATCAGAGCTTAAATCTTTTGATTTCAAGAATATTGCTCTAATAGCTTATTACTATTAGAGCAATAGGTAATTTGCGTTAATCAAACTATGTGATAGTGAATTAAGAACAGAATTAAATTAAGCAACTATATAATAATGAAGAACTCTACATTTTATATTAAATTTCGGGTTCATTTCAATACTGTAACACTAGTATGTATTTTTGAATTATTTGTAATATATTTGTAATACCATTTATAATATAATATATTTGTACTACCATTTAGAATTGCTTGTGAATGCTTCTCGAATTAAAGAATGTTCAAGGTCGCACAGTGGTAACTTGATGAAACAAAGCAAATCTAAAAAAAAATTCTTTTGATTCAGCTTAATGGAGAATTTTCAGCAATTATTTTCCCGAATTTTTCGAGTGTAGCGTCATAGCGTAAAGGAAGAAAAGAATTTGCTCAAAAGCGGAAATTAAAGAAATTTCTATTTTGCTCTATAATAAGACATTTATTAGAAGAAACACGGTGCATCAGTAGTAAATAAAATATCATAGATGTGTTCATATTATTAACATAATATTTTCGTTGTTTTAAACTTGTGTTGATCAAATATTTATTAAATTAGTAATTATGCCCTTCCATGAGGTGAGCGGGTGGAGAAAGGTGCGACCCCTCCAGGTATCTATTGTGGGGGGTTTGTTAAAACTGTGGTGGCACCAGGGGTTGGAATTGGACGGTACCCCCATTGTAAGCAAGCAACGTCTCTCACGGATGCCTCATCTCGGGGAATGTCTAAAGACAACGTACCCGTCGCATTATTAAAAGAAATTAAATTTTGAGATTAAAATTTTTATGTTAAGGTGATGCTTCTCCGTGTTCTTCCATTCTGAAAGCTAAATATTTCAGACTCATAAGTGAAAGTTTCAAATGTTTTGCATAAGAGCCATCTTTGTCTCTTATCAATTTGGTAGGAAATGCATTGAAATACGGCTACTCAAAACATAAGACCCCGAGAACTTTTTTGATCCATCAAAGAATTGTTACGGAAAAAATTGTGTCTTATTGACACTAGGCGAGTAAAACTATGGACATCCTTGTGTAAAAGTAACTTTTTCTTATATCCTGTGGAAAAGATGACGTGATTCTGTTCAGTGATTAAAGGGATTATCATATAAATGAGTATCATATAATCATTGATCATGATATAAATCATTCAGACTAACTGGTTTTGTACCCCTGAAAGTTTCTGTATTATAAATTATAATATTGTTAGAAAGAAATAGTCAAATACAAATGAATTTAATGTTCATGTAAACTATCGTTTATGTACATTTAAAATTTTTATAATTAAAATTTAAATGCAAAAACATGCAAGTTATAAAGTAAAATCAAAAGAAAAGTAAATTATGAAATTCTTTCTTTTATTCTTAAAGGTATAAAAATGAATAGCAAGATGATATTTTTCCCACTCATACAAAGCTTTTGCCTTACAGCTTGCATAGAAGTCATATATATATATATATATAACATACAAAACCAAAAACCTTTTTTAATTTCTAAATTCTTTTCATTTTCCTTTAAAATTACTTGGGCGTAAGCAAAGTAATTTCGCTTTCATTTTAAGAACAAAGGTTTTGAGAGTAACCTAAAAGCAATAGTAGTTAATTAATATATAGTCTCTTTAATCCGCAGTATCGTGGGCACCAAATCTTTTATAACAGGCCAGGGGATTGTGCCGAGATATCTGCCCTGACCTATCAATGCAAAGTGCAAGGGTCATATGACAACGACCTCATGAAGTTTCTAAAAGCCCCACCAAGGTTTTGGCCGGGGCGATTCTCTCCCTGTCTTCGTCCTAGCCTTGTAGTGTCCATTTCAGTGCGGGCCTGTTTCTCTGTCTTCGTGCTTGTGATGTAGTGTCCGTGTCAGCTCTATTGGAGGTGCGCCGCCCTCGTCCCTTCAATAAAGAAATTTAGCTGATAAAGATGAGGACTATGTTTTCTTTGAGTTAGTCATTTTCTCCACTCCGGCCATGTCTACGATAAGTGACATTATACGCTGGATAACTCCATCGCCTGTGGCATTCACCCTCGTGTGACTGCAATGTTCCAGAATCCGTGGTGGTGGTGGGGGAGGATGCTACATATATGCATTCTATTATTTCAAAAATTTCCAGTGCAAACTTTGGACTCGATATATGTCTCTTAAATGAATAAGTTTCTCAACCTTTTTCTGACCTTGGCTCCCTTTTCAGACCTTGTTTTCTTCATGTGACGCCTCCCCTCCTCTCCTCACATACTGGCAAAAAGGTAGCTCTATTTAAACGTTTTGTTTGTAAATTGAACATGTTTCATTTCTAATTTTTCTAATTTATACAATTCCATGAAAATGTTTACTTTGAGTATTTCTCGATCAATGGGACCCGGAGTAACAAGCTTTCTATATCCTGTTCTCTGGCTATGAGGGATAACTAAAGATCGTCTCTGTTCAGGCGATTCCACGTTTGGCTGATTAAATAACTCACCCGATTCTACCAAATGAAAAGTTGTAAATGACATTCAAAACCTTTTTGTTCTATTCAAAAGCTTTGAAAGCGCCTCGACAATGCTGGATTTATGAAGGGATCGATTCAATAATTTCATGAGTCATGACGCTTGTAATATCAATAGACACTGATGGACAATTCCAGGATTCCCCTACAGTGCGTGGTTTTCCTTCCTTGCCTATCCAGTGGCGTAAAGAGAGGGGGGGGGGAAGAGGGTCTATAAGGCTCCAGGCACCATTCGCACAGGGGTGCCAAATGGTCCCAAAATAACTAACTCTATATATTATATTACTATCTGTTTTTCAGTGGTTTCTTCATGTTTTTATGATACGTTTCCAAATGATTCTGCAACTTCAAGCAACAGTCCTTTGAAGGCTTCTACTAGCTTAGAAGCAGTTGACGAAGCAATTCCCTTAGTGGGAAACTGAATGCGCATGCGCTTTATTCTACTAACATCTGTATCCTTCCCTCTGTGTCTCCATAGTTTCGTTCCATGGCAAACCCCTCTTATGCGATTTTGCCCTGGGGCCCCCTTGGAATTTCCTGAAACCGCCGGTTGAGTACCGCGGCTTATATCAGTACATTCACTTATCTAAGAGGTCATTTTTAACATAAATGTAAAACCACTGTCCACAATGTTGACGCAGTTCAGGAGGTTAAGGTCTTAGTTTGGAACTTCAAAAATGTCATACATGGCAAATGTCGTTGTCTCTCGCATACCAGCTTCATTAAATAGAGCCAACGGAAAAGGAGCTAACTCATATTCTAAATAAAATGCTAGGTCTTCGTCATTTTGTTTAGCAATCGCTACCCTCTGAAAAAACAACAACGGGTTTACTACCTTATATATATTGAAACCGTTTCTTTCACAGTACAATTGACAGTGATCAAGATTTCATAAGGTCTACATTTCAAAGTACTGAACACAGAGGGCTGCATTGGGGCTATTCTCTTTCAACTTCTTCAAAGTCATCCTCATTTAAATCTCATATACGATGACTCGTATATTAGTATGTCCGTTTATGGTTTCTAACGATAGTACTTCAGTAGTAAAATCTCTAAACAACTCATGGGGATTATGAAAACAATTTTGGTAACAATTTTATCATTTTGACTAGTCTAACTTGTTACGAAAAATATGTGAAACTACAGGAAGTCTAACAATTTTCCAAAAATTGCAACATCTCAAAATCTAAAATAAATATTAAAAATGACAATTAGTTTCAAACTCAGTGGCATAGTTCATCACGCATTGGAACATTCTATGTGATTGTTCCTAGACACGAGTAATACACATTTGAGATTGCCTTAAAGTTTCGAGAGCGATTCCCTTTCCGAAAACATTAAATTTCAAAAATTTGACAGAAGTAGAAGCTTGTTATTTAACAGAAAGGTCATATAATATTTGCGAAAATATTACGACTGATGATCCTGTTTGAGTAAATATATAACTTTTGGGGTGCATTGTGGGAACATGAGGAACATGAATAATGTTATCATAGTTTGTCATACTTTTTCTCCCCGTCACAAAAATTGTGTCAATGTTAACCCGAAATGAAATTTTCATTTTTACAAATGGCTCAAAATAACAGCCGAGTATCCGGGAGAAAAACTTTCAGCGAAATATTCTTTTAAGAATACGTGGTACGAATTAAAAATAAGTTGGCCTCTTTGCAAAGATTTCATTATTTTTTCCATATTAGGAAAAGATGACCTTCGTCACGTAATTTTGCGGGCCACACCCTACTTTCATATCGGGCGTGTAATGTAGCTCTATCGTCATTTTGCAGCTAAGAATAAGTTAACTTTCTTTCGAGTAGGTGAAATATCACGAAAAATTTGAGCAAAAACATGATATTGTGTGAATGGTACGGAGGCATGCACAAATTTCGTAGTAATATTCTGACGTCAAACTCTTTGTAAAGTAAACTTCCTAATTTGCAAACCACAAATCACTTGGCTGGGAGATCTTAAAGGATTAGTAAATCTATGTGAATAGCGTCAATCATATCAGTTTTCCTTCTTGGAACCTTAATTATTGATTTGTATAAAAAATTATCCTCGCAATATCATAATGTTTCCATCATTGTGCAATTTCAAAGAGATACTGGAGCAGTCGATTAAAGTATACGACATTTCAAGACCCCTTATGGAAAAGGAAAATCAATAAATAAACAGATGATAAAGCAACAATACTCTACAGTTTTCCACTCTTTATTAAATGACTGAACAAACATTACCTCCTCTAATGCAGTGCACCAGATAGGACCTGACATAGCGACTGCGGGGGGTGGGGATCCCTGCATTACCTTTATAAACTTTATTACACACCTTTATGCCATGAGTTATGTCAAATTCTGTAGTGGAGAGACTGCATGTTTTACAAGCGCACATAATGCACACAGAGAGATGATTACTTGGTTTAGAGTCTTGCAGTTTTCTTTTGCAACACGAGCTCGACTATTCACGTATTTTCTAGCAGGTATATATAGAAACGATGCCCTTCATCTTAGAAATTTCTTCATAAAAAGTACATATTTCTTAGCAGTATTTCAGAATATTTGCTGCTTGGAACTTAACAGCTTTGTTATATGTTAGGAGGCGAAGGTCCAATATTTAATTTGATATATTAATTGATATTTTTGTTGTTGTGACTGATGCCGCTTGACCGACAGTATATTGTCAGTTCAAGTCCATAACGGCTATTGGGCGAAGTGGTGCGGCTCCGGTTTTCAATAGCGCCACAAGGGTCGGAGTCCGACTTGGTTAAAGTACGTTCCCGTAATTTTGAACCGACTTAAGTGACGAGACCGGAACACTTGACCCCGCAACTCCAGAGGTGAATTGGAGAAGTTGGAGGACACTGAAGCCGCGACAGATTTTTTGTGAACCAACCGCCATTAGTGTACACGGCGGGGGATTTGTCAGAGACCAGAATCGAACCAGAGACGTTCAGATCACTGGCTAGTTGTCTTTTCCAACGAGGTCACCGCGCCCACATCGATATTTTAAAATCATTGTTACTGCAGCTTATACGGAATTTTTGGTGAAATTATATTATTTTTCTTGAAGAATTAACAAAGTATGTACGACAGGGTATCTCGCCATAGTATCCATCCTTTGTGTTCCTTAAATAAAAGTTATATTAATTTTAGAATTTTTCATTCATTCTTCAAAATAGTAGAATGTGCTAGTGATTACTTATCGTGCTTTACGAAAATTATAGTATATCTGCATCAGTGATAAATAAACGAGACATAATATATACATTTATGTACATGTGTTTAAATACTTCATTTAAGCTTTTGAAAGAAAAGTATCTGATACTGAACATAACACTGAGCACTGCCAATAACTTGCTGCACAAAACTACTTTATATATATATTAGTGCTTGATTAGTTCCTAAAAATCTATTTGGTTATTCTTTATTTCTTGGTAAACGTTTTCGCACTTTTTTAATAATGATAGACAATGACTATGCCTGGGGGATTATGGGACAGAGACAAATAATGGCGCATATTTGTGATCAGGAAAACATGGCGTGACCTCTTCAAATGCGAGTTACTGCATCAAGCCGATCTCAAGTTTCGAGGCCAATCCCGCACCTGGAGTTTGCGTCGCCAGATAAGCGAAAGGAACCTTCTATGACTAAAGTCTACGTTTCACCGATGCCGCAAAGTTTTATTCGTCTATAAGCCAAACTGCGGGTCTTATCACTTTCTTTGGGATGGAATTTCGAAAACTTTGACCATTATCAAAATACGCCAAATTCAAATGAAAGGTATGTCGAATCACCTCCAACTTATTCATGTGAATACTTGTATTCTACATTTAGGTTGATAAAAGCTCAAAGTTGACAGATCAGCCTTTAATTGAATGGCTACAAACTGCAACAAATCAAAATATGTCAGATTGGAATAATTTGGCAAAACAATTGAGAAAGAAAATAATTATTTAAACTATTTAAAAATTTGGAAGTATTAATTATCCGAACATTTGAAGAATGATATATATAATAAAACATCAGATAAAATTACGCTTAATATTTCTTTCTTACCGTTTTTTCTGTTTTTGGATCTTATAATAATGGATCTTTGGATCTTCTAACCGACATTCCCATTTGAGTTCTTAAAACTGTTTATCTTCACCACCCCTGGTATACAGGATTTAGGTGAGAGGTGTAAAGGAGACTATGAGGGTAGATACTTTTGATTTCTTGCAAATGTCATGTTGAAAAAACATCTTTAAAATAGGTTAATGGGAAAACAAACCTCCTTTAAATCCTTTTGTAAATAAATGGATAGTATTTCGTGTGAATCACAAATATGGAGTTATAATTCAGTAATAATTTTCTTAATGTTCCCGAAGGAAGTGGCTAGAATTTCTCTTCCAAAGGGTATATAATGCTTAATTGACTGCTTTGAAGGTGTTCCATTCGACCTTTTATATTTCCTAATAACGGTTTAGTATTTATAGACGCCTGTTTCCCGTAACGTTTTCGAGTTGTCCGTTATTTCTATCGATTTGTCACCCTCCTTGAAATATTAGTGGAAGAAATAACTTTGAAAGAAATCAGTTCGAATATTGAGTTTTTCGAAAAGCAGATGCATGTCAAATTGTACAGCTGCAATTCCTTACGCGTCTGCCTGGTTGTCACGATAGTGTAATTGTAGCACGCGATGGAAAAATATTAGTCAAACTTTCCTTCTCTTAAGCTATTAGTTTTCATCGAGGCTAATATTTTTCGGATGGAAGTAGCAGCCAAAATTTTACTTCTTCAAACATGTCATTTATTCGAGAACAAATATTCATGCCTTTTAAAAGCAATTTAATGAAAGAGATTTAACTTGAGTGTTATGCATGTGGTTTAAAACAGGAATTGGTAAATAAAGATTATTTTAAACTTCTAAATTTGATGATATCGATCAAAACATAAATAACGAGAGTGAATTTGAATTACTTTAAATTTTGGTGTAACTTAGAGTTAATAATCATGACATAAGAAGTTTATAATAGTATAAGAAGAGGATTTAGCTACCAAATCTTCATTTTAAATTGCTATCTGAATTCGATTAAAGTAAAGATAAACAATTAGCATAAATATCGTTCGATTTGTTTCAATTACTGCAGTAATTGTTCGGTATCGCAGTCCATCATTTTTAAATCAAAACAATCCTGGAAATTTGGAAACACTTTTTCTTCATATTCAAAAGATAAATAGCTGGAACGATAATATATAGTCTAATGCAGGGTTTCCCAAAGTGTGTGCCGCGAAGCGCCCATGATCTCCAATCTAATCTATTTCTAAGGACTATTCCAATATAACTTGACGAAAGACTTGACGAAAATGGAAAAAAAGGGGGACAACAACTAATAAAGATCATGCATCGACATGTGACGTACGTGGAAAGAAGGGAAAATGCCGCAAATACGAAGACAGCTACTTATTTAGGCTTCACTTCAATAAAAGTCAATAATGAAGAGAGACCCCAGTGTGGGATCTCTTTTCTAAAGTTCTATCATCCGAGAGCATGAATCTTAGTAAATTGAGACGGCACCGTGATAAAGCATCCCAACATTGTCGACAAACCACATAAACATTTTAGCAGAAAAATGAAAAATTTGCGCCAACAAAAAAATGTTTCCTCTAAGCAAGCGTCAGTGCCAAAAAATGCCTTGTTGGCGTCATTCAAGGTGGCTAATAGAGTAGAGAAGTGCAAAAGGGTCCACACTATTGCTGGGGAATTAATTCTACCGGCTGCTGTGGACATGGCTAATATAATGATAGGAGAAAATGCGGGGAAACTTCTTGCAAATATTCCTTTGTCGAACAACACCATCAATCGAAGAATCCAGCCCATGACTCAGGATCTCAACGATCAATTGATAGAAAAAATGAAAGGAAATAAATTTGGACTGCAACTAGAGGAGGCCATAGATAGCAATAAAGATGCACACCTCATCAGCTATGTAAGTTTCATTGATGGTTGTACTATCGTTGAAGACTTTTTGTTTTGTAAAAGCATTAGTGAAAGTGCAACGGCTGAAGATATGTTTGATATCCTTGACACATTTATGACGGAAAATGATTTGGATTGGACAAAGGGCATCGGTGTGTGCCCAGATGGTGCTCGATCAATGTCTGGTCATTACGGAGGCCTACAGGCGCTGATTCATCGCGAAGCCCCGGATTGTTTGTGGACACATTGCATCATTCACAGAAGAGCCCTTGCATCGAAATCACTGAGTCATCCATCGAATCTCGTCCTAGAATGTGTAATAAAGGTGGTAAACTATATAAAAACTAGGCCACTTAAAGCCAAATTTTTAAAAAACCTATGCAAGGATTTGGGGGCCGAGCACACTTATAACCCTTATATACAGTAGTGTAACACTTATATACTACTGCAGCCCGCGTTGGCTCTCACGTGGCAATGTACTATATCGAAAGTTTGAACTTCGACAAGAAATTTACAATTTCCTGAAAGAAAATGATCATGTGAACGCCAACAATTTCGCGGATCCAGACTTTCTGCTGAAACTGGCATACTTACTACTGCGACATATTTGAAAAACTAAACGCATTCAATGTTTCTCTTCAGGGCCGTAACATGTATATATTGAAGCTTGAAGAGAAGATTTCATCATTGAAGAAAAAACTACAGATGTGGAGAAGAAAAATGAATGATAATGGAGGCAAAGATTGTTTTTCTGTATTGCAGCAGTACATGGTCTATAGTGGAGAAAAGGTATCAAATAGCATGCTGACAGTTTTCACAGAGCCCCTATCACAACTAACTGACCGGTTCACAAAGTACTTCGTAGAAGACCAAACAGAGAAGTTTGCGTGGATCCAAGATCCATTCCATGTTGAAGCTCCAAAAGAATTCACTTCACAAGAAGAAGAAAATATAATTGAGCTATCGAGTGACAAAAGCCTGAAAGCGAAATTCGCTTGTTTGGATATGACGGAGTTTTGGATATCTATAAAAAAATGAGTATCTCATTCCAAGTGCAAAAGCTGTAAGGGTTCTCCTTCCCTTTGCAACTTCATATCTGTGCGAAGCTGAGTTTTCAGCAGTTGCTGTTATAAAGAACAAATATCGTTCGAAAATTAATGTCGAAAAAGAAATGAGAACAGCTGTATCAAGCTTTATTCCGCGATTCGAACAATTGCGCAGTGAGCAGCAGGCTCACCCGTCACACTAAAACTTAACACACATATACCAAGAGCATTTTGAAGGTAATTTTATTATTCATTTTATTAATATGTTTTCCTATTAATTACAATTAAAGTACATGCGTGATTTTTAAACATGTTGTATTAATTTATTAATGTTCTTACCACTTACTTCCCTAATTTCTTCTTCACAGTCGTACAAATATGAAATGTATATATTATCTATATTAATAAAGCAAGGTCCGGGTCTGTCTGTCGGTCACACTTTCCGGGTGTACCGCCTCAATGTGTGCGTGTGTGCGGCCTATGAAACTTACAGTCATGAAATTTGGCACACTGGTAGTGCAGGCTATGGGAAAGTGCACCTTAAAGCCCGAATTTTAAATTTTATTCTAGAAATTTTTTTATTTTATGTTTTGTGGGATATTTTATGTTTTTTTAACTTCAGATTACGATATCTCGGCAAAAAATGATCGTAGAATTTTGATCTTTTTACAGTCTAAGACTACAGACATTTCTCTTTCAAACAAGACCTCATTTGTTTAAAAATAATTTAAAACAGACTAATATTTTCATCAAAATATTAAACCCACTTTTTCGAGAAATTTACGCAATTTTGAGGATCTACGGTCGATGCTCTTCGAGTTTTTATCTTACAAAGAAAATATTTACATCATCTGGAAGATGAAAGCTTTCTCATTCATATAAATCTCATTTCAAGTCTTTATCTTAAAATTTCGATTTTTAATTGAATTTTAAAGAACGATACTTAACACAAATTTTCTATCGGTTTTTCAAAAGCGAAGAACGGCAAATTCTCCCCTTGGGTAGTAAACAACGATTGAATCATTCATTCACTTGATTCATTCATCGTCTTCCTTTGATGGCTTGAGCGTAGCTGGGCGAAGCACGAGCAAAGTCGGGCAATGCCCGGCTAGTACATAATATATATAACAACATACCACAGATAGATTTTATATGATGAGGGTTCAGTGAAAAAATTCCAATTCTCTTAAGGGTGCCACGACTTGGATAAGTTTTGGAACCCCTGGTCTAATGGACAAAATCATTTTTATATTTTTGGTTTTAATACAAACTGTACTTATTATAAACTGCTCATGATAGTGTCAAAAATTTTTTAAATACAACCATCGTTAAAGAGAGAAGTAAATCTGAAGTTCTTTAATACACATCAATGACTATTACAGAGGATTGTATCCTCCACCTGAAACCAAACCTCCTCCTCAATAATGACGCCAGGCAATTTCTTGCACTGGACCGCATTTCAATAAAAGTAAAATTTTCACATCCGATGTTCATGTCCTATTTGTGATTGACCAAATCTGAAAACAGTAAACAAATGAAAAAACAGCGGAAAAAAGTGCTAGACAAAAACATAAATAAAAGTATCATTCTGGACCAATGTATTGAACTGTTATACTTACGAAATGGTGTTTTCATGAAAAGCTTCATATGGTATTCAACAGAACCTCATATTCTCTGAACTGAGCAACTGTTATTTATAACTGCATCATTTGTTTAGTCTAAGTGCACCCCTTGCTAAACAGATGTTTACTTAGTACATACACATTACTTGATGGATGTATACAATCCCAAATTGATATCGAAAAGCATGTGTGGAGGCTCACCAATATTCTCATAACGATTCGAATAAAGTTTAGGTGTTCTTGCAATTTTATCAATCTCCTGTGTGTATCCCAACTTTATTATTAAAAAATGCGTAATAGTGATATATAAAGTTGTGGGTTTAAAATATCCAGAATATTGTTCTGCTTATAATTCTGAGATATATTTAGTAAAAGAATGTATAAGCGCAGTCAAAAATAATTTTTAAACATGGCTTATCCAAAGAAAGAAGTAAAGGTGTCAAAATAATTTCAAGTATTTTCCTAGTGATGTAATTGCATTTTTTTTAACAATGAATTAATTTTAGAAAATACGTTTATCTTTAACAATAATGGTATTTAAAACTCTTTATGAGATTTAGCCTTTACGCCTTATCTCATGTTCAGTTTAAAAAAATATTCTTATTGTGGAAATAATATGGCAACTTATAATTTAAAAAAATTTATCTTTTCTCATAGATATCGCTCACTTTATCTTTCATATTGCATTAGATATAACATAAAAAGAGTCTTATTTCTTCTAAATAACATAAACAGATAAATTTAAGAAAACAAAATGAATCCAAACAAAATCGTTTTAGTTAAAAATAGAGCTAATTTTCTGCAAAAGAAAATCTTAAACATAGTTTCTATATGAAAAATCTAATTATAATTTCAGTTAATTTAGTTATGTTTATTCTAAAACATTTACTTTAAATAAAAGATTCCTTTCTCTAATTTTATGTTTTGAAAAGGGAAAGATATCAATTTTGACTCCAGTGCTCTCATTTTTGTCTTAGTTCATCCATTTCTTTGCTTTGTTTTACCATTTATTCTGTATCAAGAGACCTTTCACTATAAAAACAAAATACAAAATAGGGAAAAAGGACATTAATATTATAATTATGGTAATATAATTTCAATTTTGCATTATTCAGGTTTTTTTTATTACTTTTCAAAATGTTAAACGAAGAGAATAAATTATTTATGCTGTAAAACAAAAAATTCGATGTTCGAGTTCAAAAGATATTACTCTCCTTTAGCAATGAAGTTGAAGTAACATTGTTTATTCTTATTAATTTCAAGGAAAATGTTTAGATTTTTTTTCTATGGAACCTTAAAAATTTTCTTTTTAACATTTAAAGTTTCTTTACAGATAAACGTGATCGAGAGCGTATAAAAGTGTAATGTTAAGGTCATAAAAAAGCAATTAATTTCATAATCGTGAAACTTGAGAAAATAAACTTACCTTTATTAATTAGGCTTTTGGGGTTAGTGTTTGAACCACAGCAGTCTATTTTCATTATTCGACTACTCCCAAACGCATATCTTCTGTTTATTCGGGCTACTAAGGCAGAAACAATACAAACAGGCGTTTTTACTTTCATATTTTGCTAAATTTTCCATTTTATCTTCTTAAAAATTTTTACACAGGAAATATAAATAAACCAAAGAGCTGATATTTCTGAACTCATTTTTTTCTACAAACATGAATTTTTTGTTGACAAAGTAAGCAAAGAGCATGTTGTTCTGTATTTTGTGGAAAAGTTTGACGATGATTTCTATAAACTTGTGGAAATCTACTATCAAATCTTGTTCACGTTTTATTATATAAAAATCAAACTATTTTTTATAGTGTGAAGCAAAGGAAACAGAATTCTAGAGTTAAAGAATAATAGTCAATTCTAGGATTTAACGCACATTTTGCTATCAGATGATATTTTAATTTAAGTTTAATATAAAAATCAAATTAGTTTGAAAAAGAGCCCATGGTTTTAATAATAAATAAACAATTAACAATGCTTAACAATACCTTTCAATAGTAAAGTCTTTAAATTGTATATAGTTACTCCAGCATTACTAGCAAACTGATGAGTAGTTTTCTCTAAAGTCTTGTAAACAGACTCCCTCCCTGCTCTACACCCCAAAAAATAAAACATCCAAAAGTACAATTAAGTTAAGCAAGTCGTCCTGGACAAACTAAGCAAGTGGAGATCCGAAGCTCTCGTGGTAGCGCGAGGTGGATATACAGTCATTGATTAGTCTAGCAGGATTCCGTTAGGTTGACAGATAAACCTGATAAAGCCGTTGAGCCGAAATAAAATCAAAACCAAGAAAAAGACTAATCCCTTCATAAGTTTACTCTTTTTACAGATGTCAGGGATTCAAGCAGTCAACCAATGCAAATAAACCAATGCACAGATAGTAACAATGATAGCTTGAATGAAATAAAAAATAATATAAATTTCATAAATTATGGAGATGAAGATATTAAATGAACTAAAATAATTTTAAATATACATGTTTGAAGTACAAAAGCCACCAATTATTTGATTTATCAACTTAGTGAGAAGTTTACCGACAACACATTGTGTGAGGTTTTTACCTATTTGTTTCCATAACATTTTGATCATAATTTAAATTTTTATGAGGGAATAAGCAGATTTATAGCAAAATTGTTAAAAACAGATTTGTTAACGCGTCCGTCTGTGAGGTTTGTAAGGGTGAGAGGAGGGTACAAGACCCCAGATGTTGCCCCCAGCACTGCTAGGTTTAAATTGAGGTGGCACCATGGGGTGATGTTGGTTCACCTATACAGTACTCCCCGTTGCAAACAATCAACAATTTCCCGGTGTAGTGAGTGCAATAGATCAAAAGACAAAGTGCCTTCAAATGCTAAGGTTTTAAGATTGAAATTTGTTACAGTATCAAGTTTAGTAATCGATAAGTCTATCATATAAACGATAAATTATCATAAAACGATATCATATAAACGATTCTAATATTTAGCTTATTTTGCTGATATTAAGGTAAAAAAGCTTTTACATAAGCTTGATGATACTTGGGATAAGTTATAAATTAGTTGTTTAATAATAAATATATTAATTTTTTAATTGTAATTCTCTATGATGTTATCTTTCATCTATACAAAAGAAAATTATGATTTTGAATAAGTTGATTTTTATAAGACTTAGTTAAGAAAGGTACTACAAGCATTAACATATTCTGCTTCTGTATACATAATATTATGAAGCAGATGTTAAATACTTAAGAGGACAAAATATAACATTTTACTGAATGAAGCTATGGAAAGATCATTATCCGGTTTTAGCTTAAAATACTTACATGAACAATGAATTATACCTTATCGGTTTTTGATATTAGTGTTGCTAAAAAGATATTTAGAACTCTATATTTCTAATTTATTTCTATTTTAAAGGCTTTTCATAATAAGTATTTTATAATGGGAATAACTAATTAGAAAGTTTAATGATTCTTCCTATTAGAAAATTTCATGATTCTTCCTATACATTAAATGTTCTTTCTAACAATTCATTGCCTCTTTTATCCACATTTACATTAAGAAATTCCTGAATGAAACATCTTATTGCAATAAGAGAACCCAGAATAAAATGATTTCCAAATGTTCCAAAAATTAAATACCATGCAAAATTTGTACTGTATTAAAACTTTTTGTTTGATGTATATGCATTCAGTAAGCTGACTGCAAAAAACCTCTTTTGATCCGAACTGGATTTTGCTGCCGATATCAATTTTAGGCAGTCTATTTGAGTTGTTTTCGAAAGGAAACGATCCCTCCTAAATAATAAACTTCCACGAAACAATAAACTGTCAAATGAAATCCTTTCTTGAAATCCATTTCTATTTCTCACAGACTTGACTCGAAAAAGTTCCAATAAAATGCGCAAATCATGAAATGAGGATTGATGTTAGAATCGATACTTAATCGCTATCTTAAAAATGAGGTATTGGGATTTGAAATTCAAATTATATGCACGTAAAGAATAGAAGTAAATTGAGGAACATAATGGGGAAATATCAAGTTTCACTGCTCCATGTGTATGCGTTGTTTTTAATACACATATATTTCATTAGTAAATATACCTTATTTTTAAAAATTTATTTCCTACGTAATTAGTCCTATTTTCAGTTAGCTTTTAGTACCTCAAAACTAGCTACACGATAGATTAATACTTTGAAAATACGAATTCTTAACATTGTACGTTGACATAGAATTGACTTTTTTGCAATTCATATTATAAAATATTTAGCGTAATTATAGCAAAATTTGTGATTTAGTTTAAAAATTCAATTATTCTTGTGCATTTTATGATTTTTTGTATTCTGAAAATACAATTCTAATACATAAAATCAGTTATGACATTAAATTCGACAAAATAATCATTTAAAATAGACAATAGCTTTTATTTAAGATTTTGAGCAACCATTCGATTTACTAGCAAAAGTTAAAATTTTTGAAATTTTGCCAGTGTATCGATATCTGTTATTATTTTCAGAGTTAATATGCTTTTTAACATACTATCATACGACTGTCTTTCATTACTGCTAGACTACATTATATTTCGATCTAAAAATTCAGTGCAGAATTCAGTATCATGATTTCTGATGGAGGGTTTCGGAAACATTTCAAAACTCACTTAGGGTATGTTTAAAAAAATTCCTTCCACACCATATGGTAAAAGCAACCACCACGTACGCGAAACTTGGCTAAGGTTTGGATGTTCCAACGTTGTTTCATAACAGGGCGCAGCGTTCGTTGACTTATTGGGTGCATCTAGAATGAAGGAGGCAACGGTGTGAAGAGATGGTCTCGTTATTAGAGTCAGCCATATTGAAATAAAAAACAAATACACCAAGCGCTACGAAATTCTTATTCCTTATCAGATTTTCTTATATTGTATTAAATCCCCTGATACTTTTATTTAATGATTATATTTTTAAAAAGTATTTTACTTTTGAACTTTTCTAACGGGGACGAAGACATTATTTTCAAGTCCAGTGCCAATAATTTCTAGTGTTATTTGCTTTACTATTTGCTTTAAAATATAAATACATGATTAAAAATTTTTTTCAAGTGTAAAAATGGATCTTTGAAAATGTTTAATTAGGGATAAAAACGATTCGTTTAAAATTATCTTTTTAAATTGAGTCTTAAATCTTTTTACCTGTAGAAATTTTTTCTTCATATCGTTCTCTGCAGAGATTAGAGCTAAAATATGATTCAATTTTTCTTCTTAAGTATCGGATGTAACAGCTGTTATGTTAAACAACCACCAAAACAAAATAATTAGTACGCCTTCCTTATTCATACCTTCAACCACATTCTTGAAAATCCATCCTTGTCTTATTTTTAAATGTTTTTAACTTTTCAATTTAACAACTTTCTGCACTAGTGGGCACTCAAAATACAAACTTTAGAATATTGCAAACAATTTTTAAATTTCTTGGTAGTACTTTAAAATACATACGCATGATCGTGCGTAACACTCGTTGGAATCGGATGGTATGAAACAGCGGTTGCAGAATAAACAAAAAATGGGTTAATAGATGGGTTAATAGGGGGTATGGTCCCCTCTTACAGATATACAGGTCTCGCAGCGTGATTTCATACTTGAAATAAGACAGTTTATCATTTCCTGTGGCAATTGGTTCCACTCGTTCAGCAACGCTGTTATCATTCCCTGAATGGTTCTCGGAGGGGGGTTGCGAGTTGCAATTGCCCTCCCCAGAGCGTCCCAGACATGCTCTATAGGGTTAAGGCCTGGAGATCTGGCTGGCCAATCCATCCGGCGATTATCCTCACTCTCTAGAAATTCGGCGACCAGAAGAGCCCTATGTGGCCTCGCGTTATCGTCCATTAAAATGAACTCAGGGCCAACTGCACCCCTGAAAAGGCGAACATAGGGCTCCAAGACCTCATCCCTATACCTCACACCAGTCACAGTGCCTCTTTCAAAGATATGGAGAGATGTGCGACCATACAAAATTATGCCTGCCCAGACCATTAAACCTCCTCCGCCATAATGGTCTATTCCGCGGACATTGGACGGTAGGTAGCGGGTCCCTGGTTCTCTCCATATGAACGTACGGCGAGAATCGGTGTTTAGGCTGAACCGGGACTCATCAGTGAAGAGAACGGTCACCCATTGATCCATACTCCAATCTCTATGCTCTCTGCACCATGATAAACAGATTCTCCTGTTCGTAAAAGTGAGCGGGACTCAAACAGCAGATCGTCTTGCAAACAACCCTCTCTCATGAAGTCTTTTGGAAACAGTCACCCTTGATACACGGGTTCCTGTGGCTGCATACAAGTCACGAGAGAGCTGATAAGCTGTAGCACTCCTGTTACGCCTCGCTATCGACAAATAGCGATCTTCACTGGCCGTATAAAGCCTGTTTCTCTACTGGCTCCGCCTACGCACACGTGTACGCTTACGTATTTGACGTACAAGATTTGCATTTTTGTCTAGAAGCAGTGGTTTTACATTCAGTTCGGTTCTTTTCATGAAATTCGATAAAATATGCAAATTCTCTTAATTTATTTCTCCAGTGTAGAGAGAAACCATCTTATTCTAGATCTTTATGAATAAGTATTTTATTCGGTTAAATAAATGTATGCTGAGGAGAATCATTTTAAATGTTAGTATCATTAAGAAATTATCAATTGCATTATGGGCACTTATTCACTACAAAACTCAAGGAAAATTTAAGGGACTGCTATTAATACATTATTTCTGAATAATTAATCATAAGAGATCTATGATTGAGCAAAATTTTAATGGCAGTTTACCTTTAGGAATGTAGTGTAAAACGACATCTAAGTGGTTTAATCATCCTCTTACATCGATTTTCCATTATGGACTTCAGGAATAATTTATGACGTGCGAAGCAGGAAGGCACAGAGATATTGCAAATACGAGCAGATTATAAATTTCTCACAGACGGTGCAGTTTCCAAGTATCGAAAACTCTAATTTTCCCTGAAGCTATGTATGGAATCAAACTTAGTTTCGCAATATTCATCTTCTCAATGCATTCTGTTTCTATTTTGATTCCTCGTAATGCTTTGATCACATTTATTGATGTTCTACATGTTTTCTCGTATATTCGGGAAAATAGGAGGCTTCAGATTCCTTCGTAATATAATATGAAAGAATCAAAATGTTGAATTCATAAAAAAAATTTCAACATGAGCCCGAAGCAGGAAATATTGTACAGTATGAGTCATCAGTATTAAAAAAAGGGCTTGGCATACATTCAGTGGCAGTGAAGATGAAAGAAAAATATATAGTTGATTTTACCCTCTTGAAAGAAAAAAAAATGCAGGTAGTCTCTTCTTACCAAACTACCGCGGGTTATTAAAGTAGGATTACTTATCGGTGCTTACCTCTTTTGTATATATATATTTATGTGTTATGTATATATGTATCTCTCTCTCTCTCTCTCTCTCTCTCTCTCTCTCTCTCTCTCTCTCTCTCTCTCTATATATATATATATATATATATATATATATATATATATATATAAATAAATTTTGACGCATTTTGGTACTTTTTTTTAACTGTTTACTGCTTGCCCAAGCGATACAGACTAGGGTTGGCACTCTGCTAAAATTATAACTCGCGACGACGGACGGTTTTAGCGCCTGAAATTTTGCTTTCTGGAGGACCGTTATGGAGGAACGTAATCCTACGTTAAAATGAAACGGAGTACAATAATGACTATAAAATAAGGCTATGGTTTTATAACAGGTATTAGAAAATGATTTCGCGTTGAAGGAGAACCTATTTCTGAAATTCCTTTATTCATATTTTATGAAAGTTTTATTTAGTTTTCTATTTAATTTCCCTGTTTACTCTTTACAAAGATTAATTGGCTTTTGTTGCATTTGTCTTGATATTTGCAATAATTTGCTATCTTCATTCTGTATGCGTAATTATAATAATTTAGTATGTGTATAATAATTAGGTTAATAATATGGATTATACCGATCATTCATAATAATTTATATGGATTCATAAGAGCGTAGTTATCTGAAATAAACTAACAGAAAATATAAATTTTTGAAAGCTTTTACTCTTGGAACTGCATAATGTTTTGACTTCTCTAATGTTGTTAAACAGGCAGGTTTTGGTGCATTCCATTTGTTGGTGCTACTTATTGCTGGCCTCGGCCTCTCTGCTGATGCCGTAGAGCTTTTTGCCATTGGATACATCCTTCCAAGCGCCGAACACGAGCTGTGCATGGAAGAATACCAAAAGGGATGGCTAGGTAAGTTACGTCGATACAGTAAAGGTCCACATAACACGTTTCACAGTTTAGTACTCTGTGTTTTGAGTATTTTGCTGTGACGAAATTGATTTTTTTTCTGTTTAGAGTGAAATAGTTGCTTAAAATTTCTTTGAACACTCCATTCCATCACAAATAGATCGTTTAAGCTGATTATTTTAACCCTTTCAGGAGCAAGAACCTCCACCTTTTACATGGTGCATATTTTTTCCTGATTTTTTTTAACCTAAAGAATCCTGAAAAAATTTCCAATTAAAGGTTGCAAAAAGTTTTTACTTCTTTAAACTAATAACAGATGGCAGTACTAAAATTTTTTCTGCTCATTTAACTGGAATTCATTGAATGAAAGTGAAAAAAGATCCTAGATTTAGGCGTTTTCACTGTGCAAACGGCGCCCCTCAAAGGGTTAAAGCTAAACATATTTTTAATGAAGGAAATATTTTGATGGGAGCACTAGAGTTTACTATTTTTAAGGCTTGATAATAAGCATATGAGTATACAAATTTAATCAATCGATTGAATAAGAATTTAGGTTTTGTATATTAACAATTTAGGTATAGTTAAGTTACAGTTTATTTACGATATTATACTTTGTAGCAAATTATGGCTTAAAGTTTTGTACTATGTAATAAAGGTCATTTAAATTAAGAGAATATAGGACATATAATAACACATTTTTATTATGTTATACATCAGTCGTTCTTAAAAAAATCTTAGTGTAATAGGGTTTCATTTCTGTCAAAATTTCTAAACATGTTATTAAGTATTTAAAAGAAATGAAGACTGTTATTTTGTTTACCAAAAGTGGAAACTTGATGTTATATTGTGTTTTGAAATTACTTTGGTTTTATCTTTTACATCGGGATATAAAATACATGAAAATTCATAATACTTTTCCTCCCTAAATGCAAGTCCATTTTGGTTGGTCGATGGCCGATTGACTAAGGCTCTGGCGATCAGTACCTGAATCTTTAGGTTAGGGTCCTTATGTAGGCTCCGTTCGGAATCGAATTTAAACCCTCGTGCGTCTCGAAAAATCATTTCATTCTACCCCATCCGTAATGATATGTAATGATGGGACTCGTTTCAAATGACGAAATACTCTGAATGTCAATTAGTAAGAAAATATTTATAAAATACACAGAAATAATTTTGAATGTCAGTTGCCAGAAAAATGTCTCAAATTATTCTGGAGGATTGATATCATGGGCTGGCAGCATAATCGGTAAACGCGCCTAATTACTGATCTTAGGTCGAGTCAGGAACAGAGTTAAAACTACAGAGAAAAATATAAGAAAGTACAGCAGAGTTCATTTTTTAAAAGTTCTTAATTAAAATATTATTCCTGCATGCCAATACATGTGAGTGCATATAAATCGAAGTTAAGTATTGTTTTAACATTTTAATAATTTAAAAGGAATTAGTAATAAGCTAATTATGAATCTGGATATTTTTGATATTTTATCAATTGAAACGAGACACGGTCGGGTGATGTCGTAATGTATAGAGCTCTGGCATTCGCTCCCAGAGCTCAAGTCTTACTGTTGGCATGGTTGCTTGTAGCTGTTCGGAATAAGATGCCTGTCTAATTTGCTGTTGTGGCTGACCTCAGCCAATCAACCCAAACTTCTTTAAAAACGAAGGAAGTAATTCACAATCCTAATTAACTACGTCAACCATCTAATTAAAAAAGAATACGCTTCGTATATCTTACATATTGAAAAGTGCTAAAAATTCCAGCACACGAAGTTGAGGGACAAAAGTATTCTTTAAGCGTATTATTGTCTTCAGAAAAATACGGTTCCCTTCATGGTGATCGAAGGATAACTTATTTCTGCTTGAGTAGAAAAGAAATCGGTATGAATGTTACATTGCTAATTGTACTCACCCATAAGATATTTTCAAGATTTATGTTGTATTGATGAAATGAAGTGGGAGCTTTCTTTCAATTTCAAAAGATATTTACAGAGAAAATATTCCGCATCTGTTTAACTTTACATACTTGATCAAGACGAAGTATTCCAATATGATAATGAGCACTCATACAAATATTCATAACAGCAAGAATTGACTATAAAAACATTCGTTCTTAAATATCATGACTACTTCCTCTAATGGGAAGATCAGAACATTCTGATGTGATAAATACGGATGCATGATTTGTATGCAAAAAACTCCGTCATAATTTGCGCACATATTATGTGCAGGTGAACAAATGCCCAATTTATGCTCCAATAAATATTAATCTGAAACTAATAGTTACTCTTAAATAGATCAGAAATATGTTTTAAGATTTGTTTTTATTTCGTAGCTGAAAATATTTTTTCTTCTTTAAGGCCAGTTCCAAAAATTTGGAATTGTTCTAAAGAATTAGGGAGTAGGTCACGATTTTCGGGAAAAATGCATTTTTCAATTTTTGCATTTTTAAAAGGCAAGTACTCTTATGCTTCTGATGACATTTACATATTTGTTCTAGCTGCACTAGAAATATTTTAAATATTTTTTAAAAGAACTATTACCATCTGTCAAAACGCCTGGCGTCACACCTTTACCAACCAAAACAAACCACTCGCTGCATTCATAGCTGCATTAGATTATTTTTTTAATTTCCCGTCCTCCAACCAAAACAACAAATTTACCAATAGTAGTACTGGATATCATTAAAAACATTTATAGAGATTTAGCAGATCATGATCTACTTGTCAAATGTCTCTATGGGAAAACACAAAACAGCAATGAGAGTGTAAATAGTATAATCTGGTCACGGATCCCAAAGAATGTTTTTGTGCAGTTAGAAACTTTGAAAACATGTGTATTTGAAGAAATTTCATCCTATAATGACGGAAATATTTTGAAATGCAAAGTACTTTCGACGTTAGGTATATCTCCAGGTTTTTATACTTCTTGAGCAATGCAAACAGCTGATGCAAACAGACGAGATTAATAAAAGCTCAATATGATGTTTCACAGCAAACCAAGGAAGCCAGAATAAAGAAAAGACAGAAAAAATGTAAATTAGAAGACAATCTTACTAATGACCCAGATGATCCAAGCTATGGAGCTGGCATGCACTAAGCACAAGTGAATGTTTCACTAAATGCTGATTTTCTCAAAACAGTGTTTTTTGCCAGTTAAGGAACATTTTTTCAAAAACTATTGCTGTGATCATTTTAAAACTTTGCATATTTAATAACTTCATAATATTACATGTTTTAACGAAGGGATTTTTAGACAAATTAATTTAGAGTAATTTAGTAACATAAAACTTGATGTAATTTTGGTGCTTCTGAAAAAATATATATATAGTAGAAGTTATATATTTTTAAAAAAATAACAAGGTATTTAAATTATAAAAGCTCCGGGTTAAAGTATTTAATATAGGTCCGGCAATATACAGTAAAAAAATTAGAAACTTATATTCAATAGAATTTTTTAAATGTTCCTTAAAAATGAGTAATTTTAACATTACTGACATAGGGAATCTGGAACGTGACCCTACCCCCTTAAACGACACAAATTTTAATATACTATTAAAAGTTAAATAAGTTTTATGACGTCCACTTTGTTACATTTATATACATTTTCGGGCACTTTTTCTTCATTTGAATCGAGCTGACTGGATAGAAATCGAACCTGAAATATCTTTATTATTACCTATTGACGATATGAAATGTTCTGACGATGAATATTTAATTCGCTGATGTTATTAAATTTTAGGCACAGTTTCTTTCATTGGCATGATGATTGGAGCCCTCTTATGGGGCATCATGGGTGATCGATTGGGACGCAGACGCACATTACTTACAGCGTTAGCTAGCAACGGCATTTTTGGCGTCATTGCAGCTTTTATGCCTACATATTCCCTCCTCGTTGTGACACGTTTCTGCAGTAGTATTGGGTAAGTAATACTTTTCAAATTTGAAACACTATTCAATAGTCCTAATTAACAAAAATGCTGGGATTAAAGAAAAGGAACTATTTTTGTGTTCATTAAAAAACAGCTATGGTGCTGCAACTATTCTACAAATAGATCCTGTGCTATACCTTAAATGATCTTGAATCATATACTAAATTGTCTCGTACAGATTTATTGTTTATAAAAAATTCTTTTGTAAATTAAAGATAGGTTACCGTATATAAATAGCGCCTAATTAATTCACAATACCCAAGGTTTCAAGGTAAGCATAAAAGAACTGAAACTGACAATTTACTAAGAATTTCACAATAGGACAGTTTTATAAACTACCCGAATAATAATTACAGCTGGAAACTTCGATATTATAAACACAACTAGCCTACTAGGTGAGTGGAAGACAAAGACTCTATACTATCTAATAAATATCTCACTTCACCTTTCTAAATACTGCGCACTAATCCGACTAAATAATTTATATTCGACAGCTTGCACAATACCATAGACAGCACTTGTTCTTATGCTCGACAGACACTTGGTTCGGTGGCTTTCGATTCTTCCAAGACTTGCTAAACATATTTCGTCGTTAGTCAAGGCTCTTTTTACCGAATAGTTCTTTTCTAGTATTAGGCATATACTATCTTTCTTTCCTTTCACTTGGAATTTGAAGCAAGATCTTACAAATGGAAGAAAATCAATCAAATAACTATTACTTACCGCACAAGTTGTGAAGACAGATTTCTGAGAAAAGAGAATTGAAAGCTCTGTAGAGTAACATGGCTTTTGAAATGATTCAGTTGTGTAGGCAAAATGCATATATCTGAATTTCATATCCTTTTGTTTTGTTATCACAGATGACATTGTAGGGTTCGCGTGTTGCTCAGATGCAAATTTCTGGTAGCTGCGCAGTGCAGGCCAGTCGAAGGGAGTTCGGAGCAGGTGTCTGGTCTATTTAAGTGACACACGCTGAGTTGGCAAGAGCCCAAGAAGGGAGCGGAGATTTGTACGGTAGTACGTTACGCTATTAGTAGAGATACGCAAGAGTCGAGAAAAGTTAGATTGAAGGTGATAGCGGTATTTAACTGATAGAGCACGTATTAGTATTTAGCCTAGGTGGCTGCACGATTTCCATGGTTAGTTCAGAGCCCGATGGTTACGGGTATTGCTAGTGAACATATATTCTGCCTGAAAGGGTTCATTACGACTTTAAAGTTCAGTTTCTTAGTACCGCAAGTTGCGGTACTGTTGTGTTATTATTTGAAGCCCCAAGTCGGTCTGTGTTAGTCTACCTCTAAGTAGAAAATAAAGGAATTATTTATATTTATGCCTATTACTTTATAGTGTGCCTGGACCGTTAGAGTATTCACAGGGTACATAAGAAAGAGAACCATATAACATATTAAATGTTTTGAATTTGAATTCTTTGTTTACAGGCTGTAAGATGAATGACGATACACGGTTACTCAGTATTTAGAGTTTTGCTTAGGGATGAAAAGATGGTTTCACTCTAACCATAGAAAATTATATTTGGCATTTGCAAATAAATTATCTTTCCCTTTAGTCATGACATCTCGTTAAAATATTTCAATTTATTTGAACCCAAATTTCCTATTCCCACAGAATTGGAGGTTCATTACCAATCGTTTTCACATTTTACTCTGAATTCCTGGTGCGCAAGAATCGTGGCCGTCATCTGAGTTTCCTACTAGTCTTCTGGGCTCTTGGTGGGCTCTTCGTTGCAGTTTTGGCCTGGGGAATCATCCCACGAAGTGGTAAGTTTTACTTCATATAGGATGAGATGGAGTAGTTCTATTAAAAAATTTTTAGTATTTAAATTTTATTATTATTATTATATGCAGGATAAATTATTTATTTATTTAATAAATAATAATTTAACTTTTCTATTTAAATCATTTATATTGATATTATTGAATAAATCTTTAAAATCAAAAGTGACAATTGATTTACAATTATCTAATGTGTGTAGTTTTCTAATTAGGCTCAAGCTATTATCAATTATACCACAAACACCAGAAGATATTATTTTATAGATTAATTTAAGGTAATCTAATAATAAAGCACTTGCTTTAGTAGCATAAGTGTTGTGACCACAGGTTACTGCTCTAAAAGCAATAGGTGTTTTATGAAACTTAGGAACTAATGTGATATACGGAAAGTCATAGTTAACTGCTGTTATACCTAGAAGTTTATAATATGCAGTAATTTTCTTAATAATAGAGGTAGTATCCCTTAAAGGCTGAAATAGATCACTATTGTCTAGCTGTTTTTTAAACAAATAGCAAAATATTTTTTACAAATAATTGCATAATTGTTGGTTGCTTTATCTACATAAGTTATTATAAAATATTCTTGTAAGTTTTTTCTAGCTTCTTTTAAGTGTTTATAGGAAATATTAAAAAAATTACTATTAATAGGTAGTTTAGAATGTACAAGCAAGTAAGTAAATTAATTTTCCAATGATTGAAGGCTTCTGTTGGAATAGAATAATTAATAGCTATTTTATATATAAATTTATCCAAATCAGCATTTAAGAAACTTATAATTTTTTTTATTATCTACAATTTTTTTTATATTTATTTTTTTATTAATAAATAATAATAAATTTTATTATTATTTATTATTTCCTATTTTAATGAAAGTTTGGCTCGAATTAAACATTAATTTTATTTATGAGACTATCTTATCTGTTCTTTTTACAACTATTGCAAATAAATACAAAATGAGATTTTATGAGTTATTATTAAAATTTAAACGTAGCAGGATTTAACATCTTTACTCTTGCAGAGTTATTTAATACCTTAATTTCTTATAAAAAACATATAATTCGAGGATAAGTTTACAAATCCGTAAATGAAATATCGAATAAAATTCGTTCCTTCACACGCTGTTAATCGAAACAAAGCATGAGAAAAATCAATTTTTATAAGCTGTATATAAACTTTATTTTGAACTGTAGTCAAGTGTTATTCTCAAATAAATGACAAAATTCTTTATTTAGAAAATCGAATACTCAAAGAAAATCTTTTACATTCACTGAAATATACTTGGAAAAACACGAAGTTTTCTTAAAACAGAAATGACAAAGTTTCTCTCTTCTATAGCCTTTTTATAAAATGTTAAATTGTTTTATTATCTGTAGAAATTACTAGTTGTTCAGTAAATTCCATACAGTCCACTTGTCGATTGGCGCTGCGAGCGCTTTTTCATATTTGTTTAAATTTCTCTGTAACCGTTACTGAAGTGAGTGTTTATGTTTAAGTTCTGTATGGCTGTGTTCTGTTCAGCGTCGGTTACTGAGATGAATTACATTAAAATAAAATAATAAGTAAGTTGTTTTCAATTCCAATTATGTTATGAAACATTCTATGACACATTCTATGAACCATTCTATGACACATTCTATGAACCATTCTATGAACATTCAACTAACCATTCTAATATATACACTAGTTATGCAATTGATGAAACATTTTTTGCTTACTATAGGACTTATATTTGCAAATTTTACTTAAGTTTTTGTTTAATAATGTATTTTGCATCCCCAATCTTACTTTTAGCTCTTTCCTAACATATAAAAAATATAACGAAATAACTGCGCTATATTTTAAATTAAAATTTTTTTAAATTCCAAGTAATTAATAATTTTCTTTACTTAAACAAATTTGCAGCATTGAATCACTTTGTGTATAGAAATTTATGTTCTATAGTTTTTTATGACTAATATATTTGAATGATTATCATAATTTAATATTTTTAATTCATACACCGTATGGAGTATTTCATTTTTTATTTATAATAATGCATCTTTTTAGGAGCTACTATAATGGATACAAAACGCTTTCATTTCGGAAAATGGAGGAAGTTCCTTTTAATATGCTCCATTCCTGCTATTATATCAGCTGTTGGAACGACCTTCTTACCAGAATCTCCAAGGTTTCTACTTGAGGTTTGATGCCTAAAAATATTACTTACAAATTCCATAACTTATAGATATATGCCACTGAATACCAAATAATAAAAATTCCTTTAGAAAGACGTTTGTTCGGGGATGCAGTTCATTGACACTATACTTACATAAAGTCTTGACAGTAAAATATCATAAGAAGTCTATGGTTATGAATATCGGAAATGATGTATCTTGCTTTCAGTAACAGAAGTCCACTACCACTGAAGTCAGGGCCGCCCAGAGGGGGGGGGGGCAACTGGGGCACTTTGCCCCAGGCCCCCAACTGCCGGAGGGGCCCCAAAAAATTTTTAAAAAATATTTATTAGATTTCCTCCGAAAAAAATTTCTGAAACTTGTACCGTACTTCAAAATTCAAAATAATCTCCTAAAAAAGGGGTCCCCCCCCAAAATAAAAAAAATTATTCGATTAATCAGATTTCTTGGGGCCCCCAACAGAAGTTTGCCCCAGGCCCCGTAAAGTCTCTGGGCGGCCCTGACTAAAGTTACTGCATATTGAAGTTCGACATAATAACCTTATGTTGAACTTCCAAGTTCGGTACTTAGAAGTTCAAAATAAGTTGAACTCCGTAACTAACCAACGTTGTTTACCGTTGATTAGTTACGTTAGACTATCCAACGGTGAACCAATCGACAGCGGTACAACCCAATAACGTTGAAGGTTGTTATGTTGTGTCGTTAAGAACTGAACATCGGACGCAGCTAACTGTTCGTCGATTGGTTGTTGGTACGTAGAGTAAAAGAAAAACGTTCCAGCCCGTAGCTGTAAGAAGGAGTTAGTTTTTGAGATTCTAATTTCATGTCTATGTAAGAACAGATTTTTTATGATATAGATTTTTCCTGCAATCCAAGCGTGTCTGTGAAATCCTTCGTTAGCTGAAATGCCTTCAAGCAAATGAGAAATTGTCATCATGCATTATTGTAAAAAAATTTTTTAGTCATCTCAGTTCTTAAAATGTAAAGTGCTTTCCATTTTACAGAAACAATTACCATGCAAGCAATTATCCTTCTGTGGCTTCCCAAATTTCTGAACAATACAAATAAAACCATTTAGGCCAAGACACCTGTTTAAATGTGAAATAACGATATAAACTACACCAAATTATCCATGTAACGTAATATAACACCGATATATAGTCATGTCACCATTTATATGATAAATCTACTGCTTGTAAAATACGCAACTGTTTCCCTTTTTTCCCACTGGGAAGCTATGATGCGAAGAAATGATAATTTTCTGTCCAGCTAAGTGCTCAGAGTTTGCTACCACGACAGACGCAGGAATTGAGCCGAGAGAGAGAGAGAGAGAGAGAGAGAGAGAGAGAGAGAGAGAGAGAGGGAGAGAGAGAGGGGGAGAGAGAGAGAGAGAGAGAGAGAGAGATTATCCTTACACCCTCTTCACAGCATTACCGACACTGAACGATTTTTTCCTTCGGACATTTATTTTCTGAGGCGAATGTCTATCCGACAGTGCCTCCGCATTAGAGAAAAAGAAACCTTTAATTTCTGCTTGAGGGAAAATCCTCCTCCGATAGTGAGAACAGATTCAAATATTGGTACATGTCAAATGGTATAATGGCAACTTTTGGAAAGAGGGGGATACCTCTAATAAGTGAATTCTTTTCGCCTCCAAACTGATTCTGTTAATCAGATAGATATGCGTACCAACAAATGCGATTCCTCGTTATCTGAACCTATAACTCAGTTCGGGAATTAATTTTGACTAGCGTACGTTGGTTATGCTGAAAAATTTCCACAATTAGTATGCATCGGTCTCAAATGCTTTTGCTCGAATTCTTTGTGTGTATTTTTAATTTAATCAATAAGTATACAAGATGAAGGTTTACGATTTGCTTACAGTACGTATTCACTATTTTCAATGATACGATTTCAGTAGATAAAATGCTACTCAGGATCAAATTTTGACCTACCAATCTGAGTTAGGCACCTTATTAAGCTTTGAGACGTAGTAAATTTTATTAGGATTTGAGAGCATCTGTATATATAAAACGCGTAGGTATGCGGCACAAAAATCGACGATATTTCACTCCGAATGGCAACGGCTGCAACTACCAGATGTAAACAGTAGCGGCCGTCCGCAATTTGCAACCACGTGTCGACATGGATTTACGCACTGAAATCAGGAATGCTCGAAAGCGAGCTACACGATCAAGTGAAAATTGGGAAGTCTCAATAAAGAAATCGAAGAAGAAATAATTCATTAAGAGAGAAGCGTGAAAGGAAGTGCATAAATGATCGCGAGGTTAGGCTTAATTGTCGCCGGTATAGCAACCGACAGCCAGTAATAGTTAATTTTCTACACTTTTTTTCAGTACTTGCTGAATGTTTTTAAAACAGTTTATTATTTGATATGATTAAGTGTAGATATCTGAATTGGGAACAATATTACATACAGAGAGTGATGTAATCCACAATATATTTTAGTACTTGCTGAATTTTTACTCCATTTTTTTAAGCGAAAAAAAATTTCCCCAACGATTTCTTATTTGATGTAATGATAAAGTGTAGATATCTTAATTTTCAAAAATAGTACATACAGAGAGGGATGTAGTTTTTAAAATCATTGGTGTTGGGTTTCTCAGTCTTATCTTTAACTCTATTCTTAAGTAATGAAATTCAAATTTTTTTAATCACGATGTTTTAGAATCAGCATTATACAGAATACCCCTTAACAATGTATATTTATGATGACAGGTAATGGTAACATTGCTAACATATGTAACTTTCAGTTGAGTTGTTTTGCAAAAGAAAATATAAAACTAAAAGCGACCATGCTGGTCGCGCAGCGGCTAGTATTCATATAAATAAAGTATAATTTTCCTCATTGTTTTATTTCTGTAATACTGATATACGATTTCTTTACAGATGGGTAGACACAGTGAAGCTTTATATGTGTATAAACAAATATTATCTTGGAATAATGCAATAAAAAGCGGAGAGGAGTATCAGGTATTATAAATTATTATATTTTTAAACGGTAACGTATAATTCCTTTTCAATTTGACACTTTCTTAGCTTTGACGACGCAACTTTCTCAGTCTTTATTACCCGATCAATAGCAAAATAAAGTGAGATTTCAAAACATAATGAGAAAAGAATTTATATTTACATTCAGTGGCGTGTTTATAATTCTTTTAGATGAAAATTATAGAAAACATCATGTAATTAGCCTTTTACTTAGAATACAAAAACCGTGACAAAACATAAAAAATCAAACACTAGGTCTGCAGTATTTTTCTATCATTTTTGCTAGAATTTATTACTTCTCGCATTACGATACCAACATTCAGTGCCGCTCCATAACTATATCAAATGAATATTCATGATTTAGTTACAACATTGAAGATACAGCAGTACAGTGGGTTAATTAAATAATGGAACCATTGACTAGTTAAGCAGAAATATTTATTAATAAACCGTCAAACCACCTTTGGCTTGGAAAACAGCATAAATTCTATGTGGAATCGAGTGATGTAATAACATAATGTAAATTGGTATCATTCATCCTGCTATATAATTCCTAATTGTTCCAGTTATGTTGGAGGGGGTGCACACGATCGAACCTGTCTCTCCACATTTTCTCACAAATGCTCCAAAACGTTAAGGTCAGGTGACTGAGTTGCCCATGATATCTTCCCTCCTGCCTTTCAAACTTCAGGCTGATACGTTATCGGTCTCGAACCACGGACGTCATAGGGAACAACGTCTGCACCAAAGGAAGGCTTCTTCGATTACTGGTGAAATAAAACGCTGAAAGGGCCTACGGAATGTCACCCTACAGCATCAGAAAGCCACAGTCACTGACAGTGGACACCAAATAGTCGGAACGGAATGCTTCGCCAAACATATATGCTGCAAGTGCTAAGAAATGATGGGAAGCTTGATTCATCCGATCAAATAATCCTTGGAACTCCAGTTTTTATGTCATCTGACTTGTTTTCTTACTCTGCTGTCAGTAATTTCGAAATTCATGCTTTATGCAGCTCACGACAAACTGTTGTTGATGAAAGAGGATCATTATAACTCGCATTCACCGCTATTGTTATTTACTATACTCCGGTCTTCCTACCATCTACAACGAATCCCACTTTTCCTTCGCTGACATCTTCGTGTGATGTCCAATGTTATTCATTTCTGTACAGTGTCAAGATCTTTTTGAATATGCCTCGAGATACACGAACAATTTTTGAGTCTTTAGTTACAGAAGCACCCTCAAACAAATGAGCATACCTTTTTGTTCCGTAATTTGTGTCATTCGATGAGCTCTACTACTAACTGCATACTTCAACGCGTTCTAGACATGTGCTGGCCGATGACGTCTTTGTCGTAACATTCATGAGCGTGTCTTATTGAAGCGGTGTCTCCATTCTTTTGATAAACCCCTGTATTAATCGCATTCGAATACTTTGCTCACCCTAGTGAAACGCAATTTCTACATTGACTATTCTTTTCAGCTGACAGAGCTCGAAGTTCCTGGAGAGAGGCCTGCCGTCCATGTATCCATTCCATCCAATAGAGGAATATTGCGAGAAATGCTTCGTTCTCTAGAATTGGTAAGTATATTTGAATTAATTTAAAAATTCCTTCGTAAGGATGTACACCTATATTCTACATTTATTTAGAGGCATGTTATTTTATTCGATTTTGAGGAGAATTAACTGATATACATACCAACAAAAGTATAATCTTTTAGACATCTATGACATACCAAAGTCTTACTGAGATGGTCTCCATTTAAAATTCTTTACTTTTTAACATAGAATGGGATACTTTCTGGTGTAATTTTACCTAACTTTAAAATTTCCATACATATTTTTTGTTAAATTTCGATTCTACCGATATCAGTTTTGAAATTAACGTTCATGAGTGCGAAATCGCGATAACACCAGGGCAAGCAATATCAGGAACACGAATTGAGGTTTGTTTTCTGTATGTTATTTGGGTGAAAAACGCTGGTGAGTATGTTCCAACTTCATAGAGTCTGTGAACGAAGAATCAAGTCACAGAGGCGAGATGACGAGTTCCTCTGTTTCTCTTTAATAAAGACTTGGCTTGACGTGTGTCATTTTGTATTTAATGTTTATACTCATCTATTTACAACAACGTCTAGAGAGTACTGAGCGAACCCAAATATGTGGACGGGATTACAGATGGCTTTACGGAATTCTAACAGTTCAATAATTAAAATTAATCAAAATGAGTTGAAAATGGAATGTCACAGAAACTAAATTTTCAAAAATGTTAGAATATGGAATATACATAAGTTTTCTGTGAAATGCTTTAGTATTTTTCTTTTTCATTAAAGCTTATAGTTTTCTTTATGATGAGAGTTTTTTTATCTCCTGAATATCAATAAATAAAACGGTAAAATTGATAAATACGATTTTCTTGACGAGCATTTTTAACTCATTTAAAATTTATATAGAAAATCAAGTTCTACTAATGCCTGTTAAGATCTTTATATCCTTTTAACACTACAAATTCATCTATTAAACTGAAGCTTTGTTTCTATTAGTTCGTCTAAATTAATGTTATAAATTTAAAATAACTATAGTTTCTTGCTGAGAATTAAATATAGAAAAGAAAAAAGCGTAACTTGTAGGAGATTTACTTGAATTATAACTTGTTCAAAATTTTATTTCGGAAAACTTCTTTGTTTTCCTTTGTTTAATTCTATTTTTCAGAACATATCTCATAAATGTTATGTATTTCAAGTAAGTTTAAACGCATAGATTTCATAATGTATTTTCATACATAGTTTAAATATTATTAAGTTTCTTAACACCTATGTTGCTGCTATATTAACATTTTTTTCGCTTTTTTCCTGTAGTGTTGGAGCAATATTAGTCAAGTATTTTGTCCACCACATACTATGCTGACACTTTTCTTGCTGGCTGTTTGGATCACTGCATCATTTGGGTACGTATCACTTTCATTTTAGAAAAAAATCCCTCACACACACTCATACATATATAATATGTACATATGTATGCAAATTACTAATTTTTATGTATATTAAGGTTTTAGGTCTAAAAATTTGATTTAAATAAGGTTTTTGATTATGCTTGTTACTTATGGGAGTTTCAAAAACACTTAAAGAAACGTTAAAATGCTTGTCAATCTGATGCGCCGAGGATATCCAGAAAATTTCGTAAAGAAAAAGTAACATATGTTTTAGACGTCTATAGTATCTGTCAATATATGTTTTTAGAAAATTTTGAAAGAATTGAACTTTATGTTACTTTTGTTTTAAAATGCTGTTTTTTAACACAAGGGAATAAACTTTAAAAACCTAAACACCCAGGTTCTTTAAAAAATGACTTACAAATATAAGTAATATATTTTTGTCCTAATATAAAATAACTACAAAAGAAAGTTTTTCATGAAGCAAGAGAGTGCATTCAGAATATGTAAAATAGTGTAAATAACAAGGAATTTATTTACTAAGGTTTTATTCCTATTCTTTTTAGTGAAAATGCTCGATCTTAGATACTGAATCTCCGCTGTAATTCTGGAAATGCATAACGGTCTAATTAGCCTCGTGTAGCAAAAAAAGCTCAACCCAACCAACCATAGAAATGCATAAAGCCAGGATGTCTTATGACAGGAAACATTGATTTGTGTTTTAGAAGAAAAAAAGGACAATTTTTCTTCAACTAGTAGAAACAGCTTCCGAAAATCGACTGTTTTAACACAAATAACGTAAATAATTCAACACGAAATAATACGTATAAAGAGGGCATATACAGCCGGACAAATTAACAGAAAAGCTACCCTAGAGTTGAAAAATTTTAACTTTTCAATAAAAGATTGCGCAGTTGCAACAAATCCTCGTACTGAAAACAAACAAATATAACTAAAAGTAGATAATTCAACAAAGCAAGATAATTATTAGCAGGAAGAATGCAGACAAAAATAAACGGAAATCACGCACTTAGGGCTCAACGCACCATAGTGCAAGATTCTGTAGCAGTAAAGGAACTAAACCATATAACGAGGCAACCGACTGGTCTCTTCATCAGGAGGCCTAACCAAATCAGTTACCTCAAGGGGAAACTTTCTGAATAGGATGCAGGTCTAACCAAAATACATCCCAAGGCCCCGAGATCCCCATTGAAACAGATAGTCAAATGAAATAAAAATAGACAGTCATCCTACACTTAGGGCTCAACGCACCATAAATGCAAGTACACATACAAACTTAAAAGAACACAAATGAAAAGACAGAAATGCAAAAGGCGCACTCACCCTATTCCAATGAGTAACGGTTATACCCAAATAGCAGCCATTTTGTAACCCTAAGAGCTACGCCACTGTAGCAAGACTACAGCGCCACACCTCATTGAAGTTTTTAAGCCACAAAATTAAATTTTTGTGGCTTAAAGAAAGTGTGAAACCAGAAAACCCTATCTTAAATGTCCTTAAAATATACCCGAGTCTAAATGCCATTTTTAAAATACTTTTATATTACCAAAATTATTTGGGAAATTGTTTTTACGTAGGTTTTTCTTGAAATTATTACACGCCCCCAAAAAGTCGTCACTGTTATTGCAAATGTTTTTTATTCTGTTTAGTTGTGAGTGAAAGATATTATAATAAATTTTATAGTTTAAATTGCTATGGAAATTGGTAAACGTAATAACCTCAAAGTTAAAATCTAATCTTTTATCATATATCCCGATTTTTAATTCGCTATTTTGAATTTTAATTTTAATATTCAGATAAGCTGAATGATTATCTTCCTTAGTTGTGTTTAAAGTTAATTCCTTTGGGTAGATTTGATTTAGAAATTCCAAATCGTTACATTTGAAAATTATAAGGTCATCAATATACCTAAATCTGGAAACATTATTTATGTTAAGAAATTTAGTTCCGTATGAATGTAAAAAAATGTTTGCAAATGCGCTAGAAAAGCTATTACCCATTGGTATACCCTTTATCTGTTTAAAAAACCCCCGCCGTTAAAGTGATAGTTTTCAAAATTATTAAATTTACATAGATCAATCCAACCACATTTTAAGATTAGAGTACTATCCAGATAGGCATCATACACTACTGGCCAAAAGTATTGCAAGTTTGAGAAATCTAACATTTTTTTCAAGAATAGGCCCCCAAAATAATATTTTTTCAATGCAACTCATATTTTTTAATGGCAATATGTTAAATTAGTTTAAAGACAAGATATGATTAAGTTATTGAACAAAAATTATTATTTAATTTTATAAAATTTAGCATACAAAAAATTTACAGGTTATCAGAAATCGGCACCCATTTTGGTTCCCCGGAATAAAACGAAATAAATAAACAATTTCAAGTTCTCCTGAGCAGAAAAGATAATAAATGAGTGCAATTGAACAGAAAAGCATTTAATATATTGTTGGGCCGCCTCTAGCTCTGATCACAACAGCCACTCTTTTAGGCATGGAATCCACAAGGTTTTGCATGAGACCAGACTGCCTGGTTCATACAGCAAAACACCCAGAAAGCCAAATGGTGTGCGCTGCATTCCATATAACTCAAATGGACGATTCCATTTTGTACAGGGAACTATGAAGAGTAACCAGTATATTAGTGTGCTGAAGGATCGATTGCTTCCTAGTGCTCATGACATGTTCCCAAGGCAGAAATGGGTATTTCAGCAAGCCCTAGCACCCTGCAATACATCGAAAATAGCAAGAAAATCTATGAAATTAAATTAAATTTCATTAGAGTTTAATTCTGAACTCTAAATCGAAGCATTCCTTATTTTAGGTTAAGGCCGAATTTGCAAAACAGGGTATTAATGTTCTCCGATGGCCAGGAAACTCGCCAGATTAAAATTCTGTTGAGAATTTAAGGAGTATAATTGGAAAGAAAATATCTCAAAATCATCCCAGAACAAAACGAGAGATTCAGGAAACAATAATTAAAATTTGGCACCATGAAATACCGAAAGCAGTGTTGCAAAACCTTGTGTATTCCATGCCTAAAAGAGTGGCTGTTGTGATCAAAGCCACAGGCGGCCGAACAACATATTAAATGCTTTTCCTAACAGCATATTAAATGTTCATTAATTTGCCGAACAACATATTAAATGTTCAAATGCATTCATATATTATCTTTTCTGCTCAGAAGAGCTTGAAATTGTTTATTTCATTTTATTCCGGGGAACCAAAATGGGTGCTGATTTCTGATAACCTGTACATTTTTTGTATGCTATTTTTTTAAAAATTAAATAATTATTTTTGTTCAATAACTTAATCATATCTTGTCTTTAAACTAATTTAACATATTGACATTAAAAAATATCAGTTGAATTGAAAAAATGTTATTTTGGGGGGCCTATTCTTGAAAAAAATGTTAGATTTCTCAAACTTGCAATACTTTTGGCCAGTATTGTATATTTCTGAGCAGATATTCATTAAGTTATCATGGGGAATACTAGTAAAAAGGTTTTCAAAATGAAACGTGTGTATGTTTTCTATATTCTTACCCTTTAAATATTGTAAAATTTCCCAGTTATTATTTATAATAAAGCTATTTTCGGTAACCCTGATTTTATTTAGAATAATTTTTAACAAGTTATAAAACCTTTTACTGAATAAAGTGTTATAACAATTCGTGCTACACGTAACGAACCTAAACTTAGTTGGTACTTTATGGAATTTTATGGTGGGAAAATGGTAAGGGTATTTTAGGCTATTAATCTCAAACTTAAATTTTTTGCTAAAGGCTAAGATTCTGTTATTTATTGATTTCTTGTTAAGTTAATGTTTTGATAGGTATTGTTTAAGCTGTATTCCCTAGATATTATTTGCTCGAAATAATCCTTACACATAAAACTGAAGTTATTAACTTATTTTTTAACTCTTCAATTTTATTGTGCAAACCTTTGTTTAAAAAGAATCCCTGCTTACTTTTTATATTATGCTCCTCGTAATTCCTTTTTATACCTTGTATAATATGTACCTTCCACTCTAGGAAACCTTCGATAGGTCAGTTGTACTTTCTGGATAATTTTACTATGAAATAATATAAATCTTTATTGATAGAACTTATGATTTGCTTTAAATTTACCTTTTTTCTGACCCTAAAGTTTGAGCCTTTATTTAAAAGTTCTTTAAACTTTTAAATATGTTTTCTGTTACTTTGAGGGTGAAGGTTGCCGTAAATTGATTTGTTCCAACTATCAATGAGTGCTATGCTCAGATAACTATTTCCAACAGCAACTTTCGAGAAAACCTTTGTCGTTTACTTTTTGAATAATCCTCGTTAGTTCTCATGTTGTCTGACAAGTGCCATCTCAACTTTACGAACTCGAATAGATGATAACTCAAAAAATCATAGTGTGTGTGTTTTTTTTTTTTAAGAATTTGTTAATAAATAGGTCAATTTGAATCTGATTTTGTCAACGGCTAAAAGTAATTGTTTCGATATTTGTATTCCTTAGGTTATTCATAATATTTACATTAAAAAATTAAATAATTAGAAAAATATTTATTATAAAATTAAAATATTAAAATTTAAAAATTTTAATTTTGAATAGTGGTATTTACAATTAAAATAATCATAATCAGTTTTCATCTATGTTTCCTTTAACATACTGTAAATGTGTTATTTTAATAGTGGTATTTACAATTAAAATAATCATAATCAGTTTTCATCTATGTTTCCTTTAAAAATTTTTTTTCCAATGTTATGTTTCCTTCATCTGAATTAATTTTAAATACCTGACATAACATTATTCTTTGAATTATGCAATTCCTTATTTACATTAAATAATTTTTTTTTCAGATTTTATGGCATTTCGATATGGCTTCACGAATACATGAAGACACTTGAAGATGCTGAGTTTGAATCCCGTGCAATAAAACAAAATGATTCCATTATTCAAGACATCAGCTTGAATGCAACCATCGAAAACAGACATTTCACTAATCTTTCTTTTGTTAACGTTCGTTTCGTTCACATGCTTTTAAGTCACTGTACGTTTCAAAACTGCTCTTTCATCAATTGCACATTCAGCAACATACGTTCTAGCCGGACTTATTTTAAAGAATGTGAATTTTATCAAACAGAATTTTTTGATACAGATCTTTACAGTTATAAGTTCCAGTCCTGTTCGATGAAATCTACTTATTTTTATAGTACAAAAGGTAAATAATTTTCTTTTTAATGTCTAGATTTTTTAAACAGTATTTCGTGAGATTAAGCATAAAATGTTTGCCATTGAAGCATGTTGTCATTTCTCTCACAATGAGTGAAAATATTACCATAATTGCCTTCTTTAAAACAATGTATGAAATACTGTAGCAATTTAGGGGATCTTCCAGAACCAAGTATCTACCTTTGGGCTTCTAACCTCAATGCTGGTTCTTTAACCTGGTTGGGTGGAATCCTTACTTTTGAATTTGTATATAATTTCTTTTTTATAGACAGCGACACAGGCATAATTTTTCCTTTATTTTTCAATAGTGCTGAACTTTTTTCAATAAATTTTGTATTTTGTGTTTTCCCTAATGGTCCGTTTCCCCTACATTGTTCACCAAGATTGGAGATCAGCTCTTCTGTCATTCATAGGAAAAGCAAACAACTGATGTCAGTGAATTTACCTCTTAAACGATTCACATTTTTATGTCTTTAAGACAAATATGTATGTTTTGGGGCTTTAATTTTAACAGCATAAAATTGATACCTTTTTTTTATACCATGACCTATAACAATTTGTTTCGAGGGAAGAATTGATAAAATAACAAGAAAATATCATTGTATTTCTCTTACAGACTCTGTAGGTTTCAATTAATAACTGAATTTAAAGCTTGGTTATTTTCTTCTTTACAAGTAAAAGTTTATATGTATTTATTAGAAGACTATCAATCATTTTATTTATTCATACTTTCAGGTGGATGCAAATTAGATTTTGACATCAACTTCAAGCTTGCTGAACTATTTTATGAAAATTTATTTGCTCAACTTGCCGTTTTGCCTGGCACCCTAATATCTTCTTTTGTTCTGGATAGAGTAGGAAGAGTGAAGACTCTGGGTAAGTTAATTCGGAAAAAAATATCTTTCCAGTTGAAAGAACCTAAAAAGGAACGTCCTTATAACAAATCAACATTTTTCCTACATTTTCAATGGTGTTTATTTTGGCATTTATCTGTGGCAGGGATGAAAAGGTGCCCTAACTGGAGGGGAAATACATACACCTCTTTTATTTGTTATTCAAAAATCTACTAATTATATATTGAACCATTTTAATTTTTTGACTTCTTTATAATCGTTTACTCATTAATAATAGCACCTTTCACTTTCAAGTTTCACTGACTGGGGACTTTCTAAGGTTTCCCTTGCCCTAAAATATTATTTAAAGAGTATTTTAAGTGAGGATTCAATAAAAATTTCAAGTTGTACACTTTTAAGTACTTTATTACAGGCAATCAGTTAAATTTTCATAGTTACTATAAAATATCCATAATTACAGTAATTATTTGTAAAATATACATAAAATAGAGTTTGTAATTTCTGTACAGAAAGCAAGAAATTAGCAATTTAGTACTATATATCTCTAAGAAATTATATTCTTGCGTGTTTATATTATGTGAAATATTTCGTAGCTTACATTAAAGGCTGGTTTTTTACTTTTATTTATTGGCATAAGGAATTTTTTATTTGATTTTTAAGGGTTGCCTGGAATAACATGATTTTCTTTTACTAGTCCACAGTCTAAAATTAAGCAATCTTAACAAATGAAACGTTTAGTCGTTTATTTCAATAGGCAAAGGAATTATAAAAAATTAATGAACGAAAAAATCTGTTCCATATGTTTCGGGAAAATATCTTTAAAATGTACTCTATGAAATTACTAATATTAAATGAAATCAACTGCTTTGTGTTAAAAAATAACGTTATTGAATTTAAATCTATTAATAGATACTTGTATTGGTTACTAAATAAATTGATCATCTTTTAATTATAATTGGAATTAATGTTGCTTGCAGTCATATCATACTACACGTGTATTTTAGTACATTAAGGGGGTCCAGGACACATTTAAAAAAAATTTTATTTATTGAGTTAAAGTTTTGAATTTTTTTGTGATGGTCAACCATATAATTTGTAAAAAAAATCACACCATAAAATTTATCATAAAGTTTTCTAAAAATTTTAAAATTTAAAATTTTTAATAAAAGTGGGGTAATTTAAAATCTTTATAACTCGAAATATTATTTGTCGAATTTCAAAATTTTTTCATTTAATTAAACAGAAATATATATGTTTTAATTTTTATTCGGCATTTTTTAAAATAATAGTTTTTAAAGAAATTAAAAATATTTAGATTAAAAAAAAATATGTAACTTATTTTTAAAAAATCATATTTTCAAAAGTAAGTATTTTTTTCAAATTTGCTGAATCAAAATTAAAGTAAAATAGTTGAAAAAGACATGTTTCAAGTTTCAACCATTTATCTTTAAAGGTTCTTGACTTATAACAATTTAAAGACGAGAAATTGGGAAAATACCCATCATGCAGAAAAACGCACTTACAGGTTTAAACAACGATTGTCTACTATTAGAATGTTGCAAAAAAAATAATAATTTATCCTGTTCTAATTAAGATAGAAAAATGATTTAAATGTCATTTTAAGCGTAAAAGAACAAAAAAGATTTTAATGCAATAAACATTTTTTCGAAAATTAGAACAATTTTGTGTCCTGGACCCCCTTAAAAACTTTTTCCGTTATGCTTTCGTTAATGATAAAACTGTGTTTTCACTTTTCTTTTTTATAAAGCTCATTGATTACTGATAACGAATCAAGTGTACTAAAATAACTGCATTTGTACAGAATTTGTAAATAATTCCTTTCAGGATTTTCCTTGGTACTTTGTAGCGTCAGTGTTGTCTGGTTATGGATGGCAGAAGAAAAACATACAATCGTTGCGTTTGAGTCTGTCTTTACATTTCTTTCTACATTCGGATGGAATGCGCTAGATGTTATAACTACAGAAGCTTATCCTGCAAATATCAGGTACATTTATTATCATACTGTTGAAGAAAAAATCCATTTTAGTCATTCTAACTTTAGTATAAAATAACTCAAATCTAATAGTTTTATTATTGTTTTCGTATTTGACGAAATTTCTCATCATTAGTTCTTCTTTTAGATTGAAGTAATTTACTTTTTAACAAAAATACGTATTCAGGACCTGAAATATTTAATACTTTAATGCATATAAATACTTATAATTAAGTTACATAACTTGAATTAAATTTTACTTTTATATGCTGGTTTAAAGAATATTTTATTTAACATTTAACGGTTGCCTACAATACCATGATTTTCTTAACATATCGTTTAAGCACACAGCCCTGAATTAAGCAATCTTGGGAAAATAACCAAACTTTCAGTCGCTTGTTACAATAGGTAAAAAAATTCATAAATAATTAAATGAACTAAAAAGTATGCACTATAATTTTGGAGTTTTTAAAATATTACCTACAGTAAAAAAACCAATGTATAATGTTCATACAGTCGGTGCTTAGCTTATTATTTGATTAATTTCTCCGGAAATCAATGAAAGATTTGTGTAATACAGTGGAATCTCGATCCAATGTTTTCGGATCCATCGTTTTTTCCGTATGTGTCGTTCATTTTATCCAGTCCCAACGATCATATTGCTTTGTTATGTTTCCGCATCTATCGTTTTCCCGCATTTTTCGTTCATTTCAATCGGTCCCTTGAAAAACGATAGATCGAGATTCCACTGTACCTAAGAATCGGAAGACTTGTGCAGTGCGAGTGAAAATTCGCGCAATCCAACATGTATACAACGAGAGGAATTAGTTGTTTTCTCAGACTGTCATAATGTTACAAATTGGGAAATAATATTTCTGTAAACCGCTGTATTCACAGTGCTGTCACTGATCTTTTGACAGCATCAGTCCAACGAGATTATGGCGCACCATATACAAAGTTTTTTAGATTCTCAATGTACACTTGGAGATTGTGTGGGACCAGATCTTAGCGTTTTGATTGCTGTTATACTTACTGACGTCGCTGAAGAAAACCGTATCCAGTTTTTTCCATTTCAAGTTCTTCAATGATGCTCGAAACCACCAGAAGAACTGAAGCTGGTTTTCCGGATCTAGTTGTTTTAGTTAATGTCCTGAACGAATGTGATACATGTGAAGACCTAATTTTTTCGTAGCTTCCATACGACCCACCACACGGTAACGAAAGTTTTAGTACACTTTTCAATGGAAATGGCAATAACCTCACTCAATATTTGTTCAGTCAGTTACGAGGGACGTCCATTGCATTTTCTATGTAGAATAAACCAAGGTTCATAAAAGAGGGTAATCGCTCTTCATATTGTTGGTTTATTGGAAAGTTCCACCTTTGACTATTTCTGTCCAAATTCTTCAGTTATTCTCGCATGAGAGTGAGTAGCGAGGTACTGCTCTACAATGAATGCACGCTGTATCAAGGAAAAAATCATACCATTTGCGACACCAACAATTATCTACTGATGACCAACAATTATCTATGCAGACTGTGTTTCGAGAAGTTTACGCACAACAGGAGGGACAAATCCCAACTGCTGCCACCTGGTAAGAAACAAATTTGGTGGCTACTTTGTATGCGAAAATATACATATTTCAAATCGGTTTGCGTGATTTTTCAATCGCACTATATCTTAAACATGTCTTTCTTTTCCTTCAGCATATTTGTACTTTAGTAAAAAAGAATTAGACGAATCCGTATTCAACTAATATACCCGGAATTTTTCATTCCTAACTCTTATTAAATATTTTAAAATATATTGTAAGATTTTTACTAAAATTGATCGCATAGCAGTGAGTTTCATTGAAATAAGTTTCTGTGTTTTTTACAGGACAACAAGCTATGGAATATTTGCAGCTGTGAGTCGTTTGGCTGCGGTATTAAGCAACATAACTTTTGTTAGCGCAGTTGAAGTGACGAAGATCATTCCAATGGTTATATCCAGCGCTGTACTTTTGACAGGAGCTGTCTGTGTTACACGGCTTCCAGAAACAAAGGACTACTTGGTCTAGAACCTAGAAGCTTAACGTTTGATGCCTTAAAAACTTAGGATGAGAAAGCGATGTTCGTCGAAATATGTTTTAGAAATATTTGGCTCGGCGATAAAGAAAGAAAAAGGTTTTAAAAAAACATACAAGCAGCTGTAAGTAAAAATTAAAGTTACCGTAGATAACACATGAATAATCAATGGAAAATCAAAATATACTTCTATTTATTTGTGATTCAGCCCACCGTGAAGATCACAATATATAAAGACAACAATATGCTTAGGAAGACAATCAATGAAAAAATATTTTGCACTCCTGAAGTGGATACTTTTAGTTTCAATCCTGATTTATGATTTTTAATGATCTTTTACACGAGAACGAAATTACTTTTCCACTTTTAAACGCACATAGTCAAGGCTGCTATGTGGTGCCATCACATGAACATCATGGTCATGACCTACATGTTGGTGTGTTGGGCATGATCAATTGATCAACCAAAGTGCACACTTTAATGTGGTCTAAACGTGTTTTCGTCAGACATTTGTTGTTATGTTACAAATATTTATTGAATAAGATGTTTTTAATTTTTTTGTAACATATGCAAGCATTATGCTTTTTTCAGTAGATTGAAAAGTCTCTAATATTAAATAATTTTCACAAATGCGTATAAATGAAGCAATAATGAATACATAGAACAAAATGTTATACCAATGATAGCTTATAAGTGATATAACCATCCTTCGTTAAGAATTCAGGAAAGTATTATTTCAACTCCAGCCGTTTTTTGCTCTAAGGGAACATAACAATTTTAAATAAATTTGAATGAATTTACCTTCTCTAATAATTTAGCCAAGGATATTTTCAAGCACTGTCTTAACGAAAGCGATTTTAATGTGAAATAACCAAATATAATAAAACTAATTTTGTATCTGAGGTCATTCGAAGATTTAATAAAAGTTGTATGGGAACAAAGGGGACATACTGAAAAATAATAAAACTGGTGGCAATTTTCTAATGATTAACTGACGTTAATTGTTGGAACCTTATGTTAATACCATACTATGGAAGATTCATTCGGAATGTTTTCACAATTTAATTTCCACTCCTTTTTAAAATTATACAGTTCTAAGCAGTTGAACGATTATAAACGATTATCTGTTAGATATCAAAACATTTGTCTCTGAAAAAACATAATATGAATGATCAAAAGAAACTTCATAATAAAATTGGCAAATTTGCTACATTTAAACAGTTTTGATAGATAAATTCAATGGAAATGAAGAAAGAAAATCATTCAACGTCACAGAAAAAATAAAGAATAGAATGACAACGTTTAAGAGATAATTTAACCTTAAAAATTTTCCACCTCTTCAGAGAAATTAGTTTAACCTGTTTAACTGGTCATAGTTGGAATTCCATAGAGACGTAGATGATAGAATTGAAAGAGGCAGAAATGTGATAAAAAAAATGATGGAGATTTTAAAGTAAAGTTTAAATAATTATGTGAGACAGTTAATTTATCCTAAAAATTCTTGACTAAACATTTTTCAGTTACCTAAAATGACAATGGAGATTTTCAGCAAAATCAATCTGAAACTTATCATAAGTTTAATAAGAATAGTACTTCCCTTTTTTTTGATTCCATACATTTATTTCGGTTGATATTATATGATACATGACAAACATTTCATTTTACATAATGAAATATGTAATTATGAACACTAAATACAGCATGAATAAGTAGAACACAATGTGTTAATTAAAGGAAGAACATTTTCGTATATCTAAACGAAATATTGATAGACAGAATATGGTAAAATAAAGAGCCTTGCCCTTAACTGTGAATTAGAATCATATAATGTCTCATTAAATATTTTATCTGCGGAAGTATTCTGCACCAAATGTGAACAATATTGTTTTTCAACCATAAGGCTGAGTGGAAATTCTCTCATATTCTTTTATCAGTTATATGTCAAAGAACAGGGTGTGTTTTGTTTCATCGCGAAGTATAAGCTTTTGACTCCAGACTGGTTGACTTATATTTTCTATCAGCATTATTCATTTTGGATAGAAACTAAGTGAGTTCAGCTATTACTGATAAATAATTATGATAGTAGCAGTATTATTTTCACCAATTTTCACTAATTAAGCAGTGCTAACAGCGTATGTATATTCTATGACATTTGCGTATTGAATCCATAAACACGTCCAAATTGAATGTCTCTCTGAGTCCTGCAGATCTATTGTCTTTGGGTAGTTAAATATTGCTTAACTTACTTTTTGTTGCTTTTTAAATAGCGTTTAAGTTCGTAAAGAAAAGCTTTTGTAGATGCGATATATATTTTTACGAATTTCATATTTAAAGATGGCTATAAATGTTAATAAATATTGTTCTCTTCCCTACGATGATCTTAAATATTATGTAAAGGGGCTTTTTTTGTCCTTTTTATCTAGTCATGAAGCGTATCATTTTATACTAAACATTGCAAAGCAATGTTTAGTATCCGGGGTCCGGGACACATTTAATTTTTTTTATTTATTGAGTTAGAATTTTGAAATTTTTTATCATGGTTAATAATATAATATGTAAACAAAATCACATCAAAAAACTTCTCATAAAGCTTTTAAAAAATTTAAAATTTAATTTTTTTTAAAAATGGGGTAATTTAAAATAGCTTACTCGAAATATTTTTTGTCGAATTACAAATTTTTTTCATTTAATTAAACAGAAATATGTTTTAATTTTGATTCAGTGTTTTTTTAATACTAATTTTTGAAATATTAAAAATATTTAATGTAAAAAATTTTAAAAAAAATTATGTAACTTTTAAAAAATCGTATTTTTAAAAGTAAATTTTTTTTTCAAATTTGCTGAATTAAAATTAAAGTAAAATAATTGTAAAAAAAAAACATGTTTCAAGTTTGAACGATTTGTATTCAAAGGTTCTTGACTTATAACAATTTAAAGGCGAGAAATGGTGAAAAATTACATCATGCAGAAAAACGCATTTAAAGGTTTAAACAAAAATTGAGTGCTAATAGAATGTTTCAAAACAAAAAAATTAATATCTCCTGTTCTAATTAAGATAGAAACACGATTTAGACATCATTTTAAGCGGAAATAACACAGAAAAAAATTTAAAGCAATAAATTGTTTTTCGAAAATTTGAAGATTTTTGTGTCCCGGGCCCCCTTAATTTAAGAGTATGTGTTACCCTAACAGCTTAAATTAAGTGATACAACTAAGGCATATAATGTATCTATATTTTTAATCTCTCAAGTGGAAATGAAACTAATTGTTTCACTATCCATGTCATTTGAAATTATAAACGATTTATTTAATAAACCCCCAAAAATTAAACTGAATTAATCTTACTTAAAAATAAGGAAAAAGAAATAATTTAGTTTGTAATATGACTCAAGTTTTTCAAATATGTAATTCTGGCATTATGTTTGATATTTTTATCTCTAGATTGCAGAAGATATGACTGTGATGTCTCCGTTATCTACGATACTATAGATAGTTTGATTATTTAGGCCCTTGTAGTTCACTCTAAAAGTAGCTAGTAAATTGTTACATATTCCTTTTACAAAATAAAGTAAAAGTTACTAAGTAAAGAAAGGCCAAGGGAGCTTAATGTGAAATTATAAGTAGATAAACCCAGATGTCCGAGAAACCATAAACAAAATAGATCATTTCACGAACGTATTTCTAATTCTTTAATAAGGAATATGTTCAGATTTTTAGGAAATTTCTAGTGACTTAAATTTGAATAACATATAATTTGAATTTCGGTACTGATATTGGCTTGTACATCAGTACTTTTTTACAATTATTTTGATAAAAACTTAAATGCTTCCTTTAAAAGCCCTCGATATGGATTATCAAACAATATATCTCTATAAATTCGTTCAAACGTCATTACAGACTTAATTCTTGGATTTTAGTACACTACAATTTATCCCTCTGTTATTCTTTCTGGGCTGATAAAAATTAGTTTCAATTTTCAGCCTTTAATGTAAAATTGCGTTGGAATAAAAATTTATGTATAGATACTTATTGTCTATAAGATATAATACATAAAATCCTAATGACCAAATTTACCGAAAGTGAAAGAGACTGTTTGTGATGATATGTCAATATGTACGAATCATGCGATTTTTATATCTTGAATGAACTCAAATTTTCCGCCAATTAAAAGAAGTCTCAAAGAGCTTGAAACCTCTCTTATACGTTATACTTAACTGTGATTGAGATCATTCAAATGCACAATTTTAATTAATGCATATTTTTAAAATTATTCACTCTCCGGTAGAAGTACATTCATAATATTATAAAGAATCTAAAGCACTAGTGAAATTTTTGAAAAAAAGACAATCACATTTAAATTCGAAGCTTATTCCGTTTATAAACTTATAAGTAAATATCTGAATAAGTTTTTAACATTTGTATGATATCATTTCAGGCTTTTAATGAATCATTAAGCATAATTATTTTTTTGTTGAAAATATTTTCTATCGATGGTTTGTTGGTACTGAATCCATTTGATAGACATATACATCAGGAATGGCCAACCGGTCTGTCGCGGTCAACCTTTCGATTGTAGAAGGTATTCAGTCGATGGCACTCGCATTAGAAATTCATATATATATATATATATATATATATATATATATTTATCTTCTATATATCATCTATAAGAAGATTCTTCATGATCTTTCGTGATGGTTGAATATATTTATCAGCTGATTTTGATTCATTTCAAGCAGTGAAGCAATTTGAGTATCGAATTTAGAGCTGAAGTGCATATCAGTAAACCAGTGAACTCAAAGTAGGAAGATAAAGATTCTAGATTTTCAAAACAGGTGATGGAATGATTGCATTTATGCAATTTAAATAAAAAAATCTATGAAAATAAAAAGTAAAATCAAATGCTTAAAAATTTAATTTGGACATTAAAATTATAGCTTTAAAATCTAGAAAAAACTTCAAAATAATATTTTTAAAAATTGTACTGAAAAATAAGCATACATCCTTGAGCTATTTTCTTATAAATTTATTTTTAAAATTCTATCTGCTATGATATTAATGTACTTTAATATTTTTTGAAATTATTACAGAAATATTAGAGCAGGATTGTTGATTACAGAGGTCGTTTAAATCGAGAATGTCAATCACAGAAGAACTTCAAAAGTATGAAAGTTGATAGCAGCAGTTGATTAGTTGGCCATCCCGGATTTATTGTTTTTAACACTGAACTTAAGCAATGTTTTAAAATTTTTATTGCCAAAAGCTTTTAGAAATCGAACTTTAGAAATTGATGCTAGAGTTTTATATATATTTGTGACTAGTTACTCATAGCAGTAAAAAAATTGTACCGCTAAATTTCTCTTGTGTGTCATAAATCTTGATTTAAACTGTCATCATAAGATGTAAACTTGTAGGTTTCCTACGACAAATTTTATAATCACGTTTTACACCAATAAATTCTTACAGATTATAACGAATTCAACCTATTATTTTGTCTATCACTTTATTCATGGTCTGAAATGTGAAGCAACAATAATTGCTATGTATTGCAACTTTCAATAACTTACTAGCTTAGTTTACGTCATAAGCTTTCCTAAAGAAACAAAATGAAATCTTTCATTATTAATGTTTTTTGCTTTTCGTGTGCATATTAGAAACTTGTTAAAGAAAATCTAATAGTCCACGCTCTAATCTTCTTTGATCCAGAAAAGGCGAAATTTGCTTGCATTCATTACTGCTCCTTTATTCATTTGCAGCTAGCGAGAACACTTTGTAAAGCTGCAGAAATATATGCTGTCTTGAGAGTGTGGGATGGGGGATTTTGTATGTTGAAGTAGTTACAACACTAATAAGTCATGTTTCTATCAATTTATTATTATGTGTATTTTTTATTTACTTCAAAGCTATTCCTGTAACAACATTAAGTACAGCACTCAGCTACCTCAAGCAGTAAAGACTGATTTTCTTATAAGTACTATGCGTTTCAATGTAACAAATGAGATGCATTCAATTTTTTGCTTTTTACATCTTTATTTCATAATCAGCCTGAGCATAATTATTTTCCCCTCATTTTATCAGTCTCTCTTCTCAATTTGCCTTAAAACATCTTTGATTCATTATCCATATAATCAACGTATTTTATATAGTTCAAAGAACATTAAACAAACGTTTAAACAAAAGCCTTTTGAGCGGAATTTTTCAGTTTTCAAAAAGGAAACCGGAAAGGTTGTAACATCTATTTTATCGATTACAAATCAAAAGAACAGCTAGCCAAAGTTTACACTAATTGGTCGTGATGCTTTAATGAGACAGCTTTAGTATATAGTAGAATTATTTATATGCATAAAAATCTCATGTAACATTTGGAACGAAAATTATTAAATGCATTTTTTTAATTTGAAAAGAACACTGTAAATAATTAGAGAATTCTCCTAATGAAGTTTTGGGGAATAATTTCTCCGTCCAGAACTTAGAAAAATAAAATTTGAAATCAGCTTTCATTCCCAATATTTTCCCGTTAAACACGTTGTAATCAATATAAAAGTTAATCTAGCGTTCAATAGTTTAAATGTTATAAAAAAATTTTCTCCTAAATTTTCCCTAATTTGTTTCTAGTGATTTGTTGCATTACTGAATGTGTAATAATCTTGTCATGCTATCATTTTTTTATTAAAAATGCACTCCAACTTACGCTAACCGTATATTTAGTCAATGGCAATCAAAACATTGCTTATTTTTCAATCTGAAATAGTTTTCAACTTAATCACCAATAAACATATCATCAATAATATGCTGTCGATGTTTCTACAGATTAGCCAACTTTGGACTAAGGAAGAATCTCTATACAGCAACTTCAGCTTTTTTTTCAGTCGTATGATGTATAAAAACATTGATAGTATAGGAAAAATTTTCAATCACTAATTTTCTGATTTTCCGCTCTATAACTCCTATATCATCGATCATATAACTGTCTTATTAAAAGGTATCGATTAATATATGATTGATTCAGAAGACTCTAATTTCTATTCGTGATTTTAAAGCAAAAAAATTTGACAGCTTTGAATAAAAATTATTATAAAAGCTGTTCTGATTGCTGAATTTTCTCTCCATTATAATGAAATGTTAAACCAATCACTAATCATATATAATCAAGAGTATTTTATTTTATCTCAATCTTAAGAAAAGTTAAACATTTCCTGCTCTCCCACTGTCACAGTTTCTATGCTCATATTCTAATACTGTGCACTAATTGTCTGCTTTAGAAAACATCAAAAAATATTTACTACATTCACGTAAACTATTCAATGGGTTTTTTTTCAAAAAAAATATTCAAATTGCTTATTAATGTATGCAATCTGAGATTTACAATACATTCTGGCTTGTAAATATCAGGTTTCTATAATAAAATTTATTGGAAAAGTTTTTAAATCGAGCAGTTAATGCAAACCAAATTTGTACAAAATCATTAAATTAAAAGCATACTGATTTGTACTTAAAAGATAATTCTCATTTCAAAAATTTGTAAAGATAAAAGTTTAATACAAATGTGCAGCTAAAAGGAGCATTTTTACCAATTGAAATTCAGTGTAATCAGATTTAAAAGCTGTTTTAAGAAATCAATCTGAATTTTTGATGAAGATATATTTATTGAATTTAAATTTTAAAATATCAAAATTCCATATAGTACGAATTCTACCAACTTTTTAGAGCGACATTTTAAACTGGTAAATTTTATTCTTTTTGTAAAATAAGAGCATGTATATTATAAAAATAATACATATAAAATTTTACGATTTATGTCTTAAATATTATTACTTGTTAATTTTGAAGTGTATTAAATTTCGCTAGTAATAAAGTTTTGTTTAAAAAAACATTTTTGTGTCTTGTGAAGTGAGAAATTGTAAAATTCATGTACTTGGTAAACTGAAGAATCATAACGTTTTATCATACTTATTTTAAAGAATATGAAAAATTGTAATTCACTTGTTGTGTGGTTTTGTTATATATTTATATATATATCCGCATGTGTGTGTAGAATTGGAAACTTTAAAATTAAGATTAGTTTTTAAAAGGGTTTTCTTATATTTGTGTATTGTACATTCATTTATCTCCTATATCAAAAATTATTCTTGATTTATCCTTTTCTTACAGTAAAGCAATGATTTAATTCTTAAAAATAGCACCTAGTATTAAGTTATAAATGTATTAGTTGTAAAGTATTTCAAAAAATAAATTTATTTAAATAGGTTTCTTCGTAGGCATTTTAATTACAATCTAATAATTAAACATAATTTCGTTAATAAATTAATCATGTCACAAATATCCTTTTCATTTTGTAAATAATTCACCTTTTAGTATTTAAAGAAATTTGACTTTGGTATTTCTCAAAATTCTTTCGCATAAAATTTCTTTTGATGAAAGAAAATTTATGTAAAACTCTTTCAAAACAATTTTAAATTGTATTATAGGAAAAGTTCAATTACATTTTGCGATTCTGATCTTGTTTGAATTCAAACTTTGTAATATCTCTTCCAAGTTTCAGTGGCTATTTTTTTTCCAAATATTTTGTGACTCTGTAAAATTATTCACAAATTTTTATCGCAATATGATCATTTATAAAAATTTGAACATTATTTTTGTTTTCTCTAAACCTCTTCTTTTTTTCTTACTTACTGTAATATAAAAATTCCAAAAGCTTTAACAGTGTTTCTCATTTCTTGAACTGCGCACTCAAAAAATCGAAAGTAGAATTTTGCTTAAGTCACAAAGGATTCCCCAGACTTTCACCAGTACTTCAAAGATGAATCATGGATTCATTTTTTTTTCAATAAGCGTGATAATTTTGACAAGTAGACTAGACAGACTTGGAATTTCCTGTATGCATATATAGAGATAGAAATGAAATGACTTCAAGGTATGAAACACGACTGAGAAAGTATCCAAAATGTCAAAAATATTGTAAGTCTGTTTGTCCTGTATTAAGCATCGAAGTTTTGATGTTCATAATTTTTTAAAGGTGTACACTATTTTCAGTCATTTATAAGTATGTTATTGTTTTGTTCTTTTGTAATAATTTTATCTTTTTACATGTATCGTGCAAGTTTATTGTTCAATAAAGACTAATATTATGAATGAAAATCGTTCTTTCCTGTTTGACAGTCACCAACAATACGATACGCCTTTATAAGACAGTGGGGTATCATGGGACACCAGTTTTAATTTTTTTTTTTAATTTTAAGATTTCGGTCGTCGAATCCAACTTTGTTGTTTAATTAATAGACTTTCAACAATATTTTGCGAAACTATTGGGGCAGCCTCATTTGTATTGTGAGCATGCATATGCGCATTTTCCTGGTGATTTGTAGTCAATTTCGTCTGCGAATTTCTACACGTATTCAGCAGAGTACAGTGGAATGTAAGAAGAATGACAACGTTCTTGATAAAAATTTATTCACTCGAACTGCATGAAAACTAAATGGAATCAAAGCTTTTCACAGAAATTAATACCTTAGTTAACATAATGTCGGTTCAACCACTTCTTATAAAACAGTTAAATAAAAACAATAACATCGAACCAACAAATGATCAAATGAACGAACGAAAGATCACACATAGAGCTTCGTTATTCTCTTTTAACAAAGTCAGTTCGCGACGTTAGGAAGGCGGAGTTCCACATTTCTTCCGAAATTTGCATGACCGCTTTCCAACATTCGGCCCCACGGGAATGCAAATATACTCTCAAAAAATTTTAATCGATCTTTCGACTGAGGTTTTGTCAAATCTCCTAGATTTACTTCACTTCCAATATAGTATTTTGAACTTTTCTTTCTTCAATTAATTTTCTGATGAAATGCAATCGAATATCAATTTGTTTCGTTTTAGCGTTCTCTACTGTTTTCACAAAAATAAATAATCTATTGTCACAATATACAGTTGGTTTTAACATAGGAAATAACGTAAGTTCGGTTAAAACATTGTTAAACCATAACAATTCTTTCAGAGTTTCAGTAAGAGACACAAATTCTGCCTCCATGGAACTAAGTGCAATGCACTTCTGTTTACTCACTTTCCAAGAAAATGGAGGATTACCGATACAAATTAAATGTCCTCTTGTTGAGTGTCTTTCGGTCAGGTGGGAACCCCAACTCAGATCTGAGTAGGCTATAAGTTCACAATTCTGTACATTTGATAGATTTCATTTTTAATCACTGGTATTGAAAACACAATTAAGCAAATCAACTAAAATCCGCCAGTGCTGATATGTGTAACCATTGCAAAATTTTGACATTGTATTCACGCTGAAAGCTATGTCAGGGCGACTTCTGTCAGCCAAAAACGAAAGACATCCGATCAACGATCGATACCGGTATTTTCGCATTATTTCGTTTTCTATAATTTCACTTTCTTTTATCTTTGGAGGTAAAGACCCCAACTTAAATGGTAAATGAACAAAACTTTTTGGAATATCTTTAAAATCGTTTTTAAGTTTATTAATGTGCGTTTTTTATGTAAAAATACGTTATCGTTTTCCTTCTCGAAATATGTACACTTAATTGATATTCGACTTTACCTAGTTCCACAATGTCCAATTTTGCTTTTAGGTTTGTACTACACATTTAATGCAATTTTCATTCTTACCAAATACTACAATATCATCTACATACACAAGTAATATTACTTCATTCTTCAATTTATAAACACAATTACAATATTTCAATTTCTTAAAACCTTCTAATTCTAATACAGTATCTAATTCTTTATTCCACATTCTACTACTTTGATGCAACCAGTAGATAGATTTTTGTAGCAAACATACTTTAGATTCATTTCCCTTTTCGATATAACCTGGTGGTTGATGCATATAAGTTTTCTCGTGCAACTTGCCATACAAGTATACTGATTTTACATCTAATTGTACATGCATCGAAACCAGCCATGAGAGTAGAATCATAAAAATACAGTTTAATTAAGGAAAAATTTACAACTGGGAGAAATAATGTTTGTATAATCCAATTAAAGTCTCTGTTTAAATCCTTGAGCTACTAGTCTCGCTTAAAATTTTTTAATTCTTAAATCAGCGTCCTTTTTACAGAATAAACCCATCTACAACCTAAAATCTTAGAATCTTTAGGAGGGTCAACTAACTTCCACACTTTACGTTTGTGCATGGTTTTTATCTCCTCATCCATAGCTTTACGCCAGTTATCCTTTTCTTTTGATGTTTGGGATTATCCGAACGATTCAGAAATTTCAATGTTATGCACTTCCTTTTGAGAAAGGTTTAAAAAGTTAGATTGATCAGACTCCTCATAATTTTCACTATCTGAATTGTTAGATATATCACTATCTATTTGATGCTTTCTTTGAGAAATATGTTTAAAATTAAATAATTCCGGGTTAATATTAAATTTTCCTTTTCACAATATCTTGTTACATCATTTATCGACCTTAAACGTGGTTTTCCCTTCGGTAGGAAATAATAAACATCAATACGCTTACTTTTTTTCCGTGGTTTTTCGAATCTTGTCCATTTTGAAATAGTTATACTTTCTAGTTTAGGCTTCAATTCTGATTCGTTTACAGGGTTTACTTCTTTCATTTTAAACGTAGAGTTTTCAACGTATTCCTCTCCTCCTAATAATTTAATACATACCCCTGATTTTCGACAAAATAAACATAAAACTCCGTTTTTAGTTTCGTCTATTTTTATGTGTATGGTTTCAATTACACGTTGCTTTCCAGGAAGCCAAATAAGATAACCTTTAGTACTTACTGCGTATCCGACTAAGATTCCTATGTCGGCTTTCTTTTGCAGTTTATTTCTTCGTAAACTGGGGATATGACAATACGCGAGAGACCCTAAAATTTTGAAATGTTTAACGGAGGCTTTCCTACCTGTCCAAATTTCAAATGGTGTTACATTTTTCGTCAATTGATGTTCACAACGATTACGTATATGAGCAAATGCGTGTAAAGCTTCATCCCAAAATCTTAATTGTAATCCACTATCCTGCAGAATTGCCCGAATACCTTCTACGATTGTGCGATTGAAACGTTCAGCTACCCCATTCTCTTCCGGAGTAAAAATAGAAGTTCTTTCGGCTTTCATATCTCTTTCTTTAAGAAAAGATTAACATTCTTTACTGATTTTCTGTAAAAAGTAAGATATTCTTTAAAGCATGTAAAAACATCAGATTTCTTTTCAATAATATATACAATAGCATACCTAGAGTAATCGTCTACTATGGACAAAAAATATGACTTTCCACTTAAGGACTTTACCGGGGATCGTCCCCACACGTCTATATGCACTTTTTCTAAAACATTATTTGTACTTATACTAGCATGATATTTAAAAGTAGTTACACTTAGCAAGATGACAACTTACACAAGATTCAGGTTTACCTTTTAAATTTTCTAAACCAATTACACTAGAGCTTTTACTCATCTTAGCAAGTAAATTAAAATTTACATGTCCAAAACGCCTATGAGCTAATTCAACATTTAAGTTTTTACCTTTAAAAAATACATTATAGGATTCAAACTGTTTTGCTAGTACACCATACAGAATATAAAATTTATCTTCTCTAGGAGCAGTTAAAAAATATCCCCCCCCCTTTCATTGTATAAAATCATTTCATTTTCATACCACGTAATTTTATACTTAGCCAAATCTATATTGGTCCCATATATTAAATTGCGACGCATGTTAGGTGCGTACAAAACATCTTTTAATTTTAGTTGTACGACACCAGTTTTATCCTTCACATAAAAAGTTATATCACCTACCCCAAGTATTTCCGAGGTGTAATTCTTATCGCTTATAAGAGCGTCTGTCGACTTCAGTTCTTGAAAATTCTGGAACCAGTCCCTATACTTGCAGAAGTGTGATGGAGCTGCAGTGTCTATTAACCACTCATCTAACTCCTAAATTGGAATTTCGAAATTTCGACTTTCATCATCCGGCATGTTATAGGAGTGATTTTGTTGAACTTCAGTCAAGAATCCCCCGTGCTGCTTGGGTTTCCTAACTTCTTGCGGCACTTTTACCTTCTTTTCTGATTTTTCCATGTCGTTTGCTTTCTTGAAACAATTTTTTATGAGATGTCCTCTTTTGTTGCAATAAAAACAAGTTTTTGCTACAGATGACCTCTGGAAACATCCATATAGAGGGTCCATTACGTTTCCACTGCGGTAAATGTTTCCTTGATTCCATCTGATTTTTCTGAAAGCTTGAGTTTTGGTCATGAATGCATCAGATACCACAACAAGTCCATCTTTCTTTTTCTGTTTTATACTCTCAGATTCACTCACGAGTTGATTTTCGATTTTCGTAAAGTTAAAATCTTTATTACGTCACCATTATTACTTTCCAACATGATTGTTAACCGGGCGCATGTCTGCGCATTCTCTCAGATCATAGTTCACAGTGTTAGTGAATAAATAGCACAGAGGACAATTTCAGTGGTTTGGACTGATTGGTATAATTTAAACATAGTAGACAACCGGTATGGATTTTTATCATCATTAAGTTATCTGCGTACGCTGAAATGGCTCTTTCGGTGCAAAATTTCAAAATATTTTTATTGCTCTATTTCAAAGGCCAATCTTTTAGAATCCTAAAACTGCTTTACTTTTATTCGTACGATCATTGTATGAGAACTTATGGCCAATTTATTAAACCGAAAGCTATTTTAAAAGACCGGAAGTTGCATCTTTAAATGCATTTTCTATAAAACTCATTTTTCAAGTACTTTGTAAACAAGAAAGCTAATAATTTAAAAAGTTTACAATATATTTCAATGAAAGTTTGCAATAGTGTTTGACATATTACTAACTATGGTTTGAAATAAAAGCCAAACTATATGTGTTAATTTAATCATTTTACAGGTACCTGTACTTAAAAAAATATGTATGTATATATATATATATATATATATATATATATATATATATATATATATATATATATATGACATTTCACCCCTGATTCCATAACACACACAATAAGCACAAGACGAGGCAGAGTTCTATAAAATTGCAGTCCTTTATTTCACAGTAGTTGGGAACGGATATCAGAGCGCCCTTCTAGCATGTCTTTTCACATACACAGCTCACAACAGACTGCCTGCTCTCTTAGTCAGGGTCTGTACCAAAGTCAGCGACTGTTTACATGAACACAGATGTTTTTCGTGGGTGGTATACTACTAAAGAAGCACATTGGGTGCGCTTTATCTTTATGATATTGTTTGACACTTTTGATCCTTTATCTCTGGCACCTGCAGCCATTATCTCTGAGATATTGTGAACTGCAGATTTTAGATGACTAGAGACGGGGTTTTGTTACTCCTTCTGGGCGGCACGGCTAATACTCCTATCAACTGAAAAGAATTTACTGTGTTGTTTTCCCCACTGGAATTTGCAGATGTTCACTTGCTTTTGGGTGGGCTATTTCTGAGAACAGGGTCCTCTCTTAACAGATGTGGGACCCGAATTATAGAAATAGACGAGATTCAACTTATAATGTCAAGATTCAACTTATAATGTCACATCCCCCCTCCCAAGAGGCTATCATCCTATGCCTGCATAGGGTGAGAGACACCTGAGTGTGAGTATGTTGGGACCTCACCTAATTCACTCTCCAAGATCAACATTATAAGTTTTACTACTTCAATTTTTAAGTTAAGTCATAATCGATATAAAACTCTTGATCTGCAGTATCAAGCTCTTTATATCGACATACGTTAGCTGGAATTATAAATCTTTCCGTATCTCTGGAGAAGTTCTCCACCTATCTAAATTCCTCCATCTCCAGTCATCGTGTTCAATACCATAACAATACAATTACTCGGCCTCAAATTAATAGGTGCACAATTACAACAATAGTCTAATAGTAATTAAAAGTACATAATTATAACAATATTAGTGGGATAATAAAATATGTAATAAGATAATATACTAGTATAGCCATGAAAAGAATAACATAGAAATGGTAATGGATATGGCTTAATTGAATCTCCATGCAGATACATTATACCGAAAATCAGTTCTAATTCAATAGTAATCTACATGAAATCATACACAAAAACAATTCAATTCTGATACTTGTAAATCAATGCTAAATCAATACACAGACATGATACATTAAATACTTCAATTCAGGTAAACGTAACTTAACATTAATTAAATAGGAAAACATATTGACAATCACGCACTAACTTAGTTCAATTCAGAAAAATATAACTCAATACTATTTACACTTCTAGAGCACTGGTTTACTCGGATAATAATTACTATTTATACAATCACAATAATGCCAGTATGATCATAAAATAGATAATATGATAATAGCGCGTAATAATGAAAAAGAAATAACAGGTGATATAATATAATAAAATCCTTACTAAGACACAAATATATCATATGAACACAATGCTTTTTACAATTATTAGATTATTCATCTCTTTCATTCCACTTAAATTCTCTCATGTTTTTTAATTCACTATATTCTTTAATACAGGGGAATAACTTATATTTTTCTTAATCTCAAGATCTCTTTCCTATACTCTTCAAGATCTCTACATTGAGCGAAAATTAATCCTTTTACCCTTCCAGTATTCATCTCTCTCAAGCTCAATTTTTGCATTACCTTATCCTTCTAACCTAACTGTAGTGTTCTGACTTATGATGACATCTGCTAATCAGAGTACTAATTTCTCATGATAGCTTGTCTTTGAATAAGCCTGTCCTATTTAAATGAATTTAAAATTCTACTAAAAGGTACAAATTTCCTCCTTCCATTTTTTTCTTAAATCCTTAATTTATATATAAAAAGAATAATAAAATAATTCTGACAACTTCAGCTAGTTTGGTTAAGGTAAATTATTATTCGTCTCTTTTTACACACTCAAAGGAATCGGGGACTCACTCTCTCACCTCCCCCTCTAAAACACTACTCGTCGTTTGACCTACTTCTGTTGGGTGGGGTCAGGGTTCAACTGTTACTCCTCGCACTCTCTATAAGGCCTCAATGCTACAGGTAATTCTGACGTCTTAAAAATTTCTAGCAGGTTCCATATTCACTCTCCCAATATCATATTTATTTTTTAGCAAATATACCAATAAACGATGACAATAGAGGAATGAGCTCCGACGATAGACTCATGTTCGCAAATTCAGGTAATTTATCCTGAATGGCATTCTGAGTCTTATAGTCTTCAGTCAAATCAAGTGTATTCCTGATTTGCATAGACGTTTTTGGATGCTCGTGTTCTCCATTGCCATTCGTTAGCATTATATCATCACAGTTATTTTGAATACGACCATAATATAATTTAGCACAGTTATTATCATCAGAATATTCATTTATCATTTTACTCGACCTACATATCAATACACGTGACACCTAATTCAAATTAACAAAATACCAATTAAAAATTATATACCAATACACTACGCAATTACTAATTACACATATTAAAAGTATTGAATTAACCTCTACTCACAAATTGAAATTAATAAAATGTCACTTAAACAATTATATACCAACACACTAAACAATACTACCCATAAGAATAAAAAATAATAAATCAATACTTACTCACAAATTTAAGTTAATAATAATAATAAAACATACTGCTAACGGAATCCAACAGACGTAAAGATGACACTATAATCACTTAATTTAATATTCAAGTTAAATAATTTCATATGTGGCAAAGATAAGATATAATTCAATTGGGTATCAATAACATACACCTCAATAGTTCTGGTTAGATCACCTATTGTAGCTTCTACACTGATAATTTTAACAATAACAATCTTACCTTGCGTTTGTTGCACTGTTAGCGGTAACACTGTTTTTATGAATTGTCCGTTATAATCACTATGTTTCGGATTCTCTAAACACCATAGTGGGTTACTATGCACTTCACTAAAGTTTTGCAGTAAGAATCTATGAGATGAGCCCATCACTCAACGTGATCACAAATACACACACACACACACACAAAACGCTAAAAATAACACTTCGTCGCTCGATGACACTTAGGGCCACATCAAAGGCTAATCAGAACCTTTGACAATTGCACTGCCCGTCATAAATAATACTTGACGTGCACACATAATCACACTGATCTATATTTCATTTTAACACATCCTAATTGGATCTGTGAAGTCGGCAGGGTCTGTCTAATCACTGATAAATGCCTGTGCCCATTCATTACTCTCTTGTTCTACCACCTTCTGTCCAGGTAAAATGCATCTCGAGGACTCACCACATAACACTGTACAGCTTTCCGACACGAATATTTTTCTTCTGAATATCGGAGAAACATTGCCACTCTCAAATGGGTTTAGTCCCGATCTCTTGTCAGCCCCTCTAGTCTTAGGCTGCAGAGAAAGTTCATTTTCTTCCCTTACTAAGTTTGTCCGCAGCTAGTGTCAACGACCTCTGATTATCACCGAACTCCTTCCATCTTGTATACGAATGAAAACGAAACTGTCTTTCCACTATATCATCAATGAGCTATCACCGCATTCTCTTCCTTCGTACCGTGGGTGACACATGATACCCTGCTCGGTTCGGTGTGGGGAATTGGGAAGCAAGGCTCGTCAGCCATGTTTGTCCTTCTTGTCTTCTATTGCCTTAAAAATGCATATAAGTCCATTTAATCAATTTGGTTTCTTCTTATTAAAGTCCATTAGGTGTTCCTTCGCAAAGTAACATTCTTGTCGACTTGTGACATTTCACCCCTGATTCCATAACACACACAATAAGCACAAGACGAGGCAGAGTTCTATAAAATTGCAGTCCTTTATTTCACAGTAGTTGGGAACGGATATCAGAGCGCCCTTCTAGCATGTCTTTTCACATACACAGCTCACAATAGACTGCCTGCTCTCTTAGTCAGGGTCTGTACCAAAGTCAGCGACTGTTTACATGAACACAGATGTTTTTCGTGGGTGGTATACTACTAAAGAAGCACATTGGGTGCGCTTTATCTTTATGATATTGTTTGACACTTTTGATCCTTTATCTCTGGCACCTGCAGCCATTATCTCTGAGATATTGTGAACTGCAGATTTTAGATGACTAGAGACGGGGTTTTGTTACTCCTTCTGGGCGGCACGGCTAATACTCCTATCAACTGAAAAGAATTTACTGTGTTGTTTTCCCCACTGGAATTTGTAGATGTTCACTTGCTTTTGGGTGGGCTATTTCTGAGAACAGGGTCCTCTCTTAACAGATGTGGGACCCGAATTATAGAAATAGACGAGATTCAACTTATAATGTCAAGATTCAACTTATAATGTCACATATATATATATATATAAATCAGTGTTGTTTCACTCTTTTTGGTATAGTTCAGTAATATTTGGAAATATTGTAAAACATTTACACTCATGTCCATAAATTAAGGATAATTCAGAATCACACTGAAATCGAACTCTAAAGTAAAAATTTCACCTGTAGAATTATAATACACATCTTCAAGAATAATATGTAAATTACAGGAAGCCACCAGATGACGCCGATAGTACGTCATAATGACGAGAGTGTAAGAGAGGGGATTATAAGGAATGGTGGCAAAAAAGTAAAATTGTTCACAATCGTTCTGTAAGCCGCTCAGTGTCATAACTGAATAGTTATGACACAGAGGACGCATGTGGATGATTTTTTACATCGTAGAATTATCGGCCGCCTGGAATGTGGACGTACTCACATGGAAGTATCCGAGGAACTTGGAATTGCCCAAAGTGTCATCTCTAGGCTTTGGCAACGATTCCAAGATGATGGAAATGTCAGTAGACGTTACAGTACAGGTCGCCCTCGAGTTACAATGCCGAATGAAGACCGGTATTTCGCAGTAACTGCCAAAAGAAGCAGACGGAGCACAGCATCCGACCTGTCTCATCAGCTATCTGCAGCCACGAGTACCACAGTTTCAAGGCAAACCGTGTACAGACGTTTGGGAAAATATTGGTCTATATGCTCGCCGGCCTGTCAGATGTGTTCCGCTCACGACAACTGATTGTCGGCAGCGATTTGCCTGGAGTAGAGAACATGCAATGTGGACATCGTCACAGTGGGCTTGTGTGATGTTTTCCGACGAGTCCAGGTTTAGCTTGCTGTCTGAATCACGTCGGACTTTCATATAGAAAACGCCAAGTACCCATTACCACGAAGACAACATCATTGAACAACAACGTTACGGTGGTGCAGGATTGCTCGTTTGGGCTCCAGAATAGATCTGCTTGTTCAAATCGGAACCATGAACGGCCACATTTATCGGGACATCATTCTGGAACAACATGTACGTTTGTTTAGGGGTGACATGGACGCAGAATTTGTGTTTAGGGACGACAACGCCCATCCTCACCGAGCAAACATCGTAAACGAATGCCTTCAATCTGAGGATATCACCAGGTGGAATGGCCACCATTCTCACCTGACTTGAATCCGATAGAGCATGTGTGGGACATGCTTGGCCGACGAGTTTCAGCCCGTCAACCACCTCCTACATGTTTACCGGAACTTGGGAGAGCATTGCTTGCTGAATGAAGTAATCTTCCCCAACATCAGCTCGATAATTTGATACTCAGCATGCCTAGGCGTTGTACGGACTGTATTTCATAGCATAGGAGACATATAATGTATTAACCATCATTCCAACCATGTAAAATTAAGTTTTTGTAAAGGAGATATTTTTTACAATTGCTCCAGGGAGCAAAAATCGTAGTTTTAATGAATGGTATAATATATACACCATCTTTTTTGTTCTTTATCTGTTGTTTAATAAATGGGCTTTATGAATAAGTCACGTTTGTTTTGTTTCTGCACCTTTATTTGCCGGAGCTGGCATTATCCTTAATTTATGGACATGAGTGTATTTCGGAACACAGGTAAGTGTCACAGTAGTATATACACTCTGAGACCAAAAAGGAAAAAGAACTACGCACCAAGAAGGGGTAATGCAAATTGGACACAAATTGATATGCATACAGGTTTCGACGGAAAAAGCAAAATTTTAAAGTTTCACGGCCAATGAATGAACATATGACGCTGCATCGCATCTTAACTGCGCCGGCAGGATATTAAAGAGGAGAAATTTCGATTCCAGGTCATAAATTCTTTGCGAATTTCGTTCCATGTACTTAGGTGGAGAGTAACTATCTCTCGCACAAATGTGCGCGAACAATATGCACAGATGCCAGTATTTGAGAAAGGATGTGTATTTGGGCTCAAAGAAGCTGGTTCGGCTAATCGGTCAACATTTGGATAGGAGAGATGCCTCTATTAGACGATGTTGGCAGGAATGGGTGAACCATGGCCGAACACAGCGTCAAGAAGGAAGCTGTCGGCCTAGAGAAAAGACAGAACGTGAGCACCGAACAATCGTCAGAGCGGCACTCACAGCCCCAGATTCATCATTATCATCGACCGTAGTTGCAACTTGTGCTTCAGTGACCGCATGGACCGTTCATAGGTGGCTCAGAGAAAGGGGGCCCCTTGCGCCGACTACCATTGACCTCTGTACACCGACAAGCCCGTTTGCAGTGGTATCTGGTACATTCGACCTGGAATGCCCCTGATTGGAGTAGAATTCTCTTCAGTGATGAGTCCCGCTTCAAATTGAGCCCCGATGACCAGCGAATACGTGTCTGGAGACACCACGGACAGTTGTGGGATGCCAACCTGATTGTCTTTCGCCATACTGGCCGAGAACCCTGAGTTGACCGCACGGATCATTCATAGGCGGCTCAGAGAGAGGGGGCTAAGCCCATGGTGCCCCTTACGCCGGCTGCCATTGGCCTCTGTACAGCAACAAGCCCGTTTGCAGTGGTGTCGGGCACATTCGACCTGGAATTTCACCAAGAGCAATGATCTGGGGTGTCATTTCATTTCATAGCAAGGCCCCTTTGGTTCTCATCCGCGGTATCCTTAAAGCACAGCGGTACGTCGACGATATTCTACGCCCCGTTGTGTTGCCCTTCATATCACGCCATCCTGGGCTTACATTTCAGCAAGATATTACCCGCCCGCACACGGCGAGAGTTTCTACTGCTTGTCTTCGTGCTTGCCCGACTCTTCCTTGGGCAGCAAGGTCGCTGGATTTCTCCCCCATTGAGCACATTTGGAGCATAATGGGCACGTCCTTCTAAGCAGCTCGGGATTTTGACGATCTAACGCACCAATTGGGCAGAATTTGGCACGATATCCCGCAGAAGGACATACGCCACCTCTATGAATCAATGCCAAGCCGAATAACTGCTTGCATAAGGGCCAGAGGTGGACCAACGTGGTATTGACTTTTTCACTTTGTGAAGCTCTTTCTCTTGAATAAATCATCCAAATTTTCTCAAATAATAACAATTTGTTTTTCTGCACATGTACATCACATCTACTGATTTTTTTCCTAGTCGGATAACTACTTTTTGGTGCGTCGTTTTTTTTCTTTCTAAGATTGTAGTATAAAGGAAACTAAAATATGTTTAATTGAATTGAGTGTAGGGCCTCTGGCATAAGCCCTCAGTTGCACCGATAAATTATAATAATTTCCCACTATTTTAAAATTTTAGGAAATTTCTGCCAAAATTATATTTGTTTTCGTGATTTTACATCACATTTGAACTAAAAATATATTTTTAATCAGTACTGTTTATTTTTGATTATGACACTTTCATACTTCTGTATGATGTAAAAATGTCATAAGGTAAACATATTTGTCTTTTTGATTTGTGTTTATGCAACTTATCATATTACAGAACAAAACACTTAAAATTAATGTTCATTATTTTATTCTGTTAACGCTGTTGTATTGTAAAAAATTTGTACGCTTTATCTTCATAAATACAATAAAAAATATTCCACAAGCTAAAAGAATTAGTAAGAAACAGTAGAATGATCGTTATTTTAAACCAGTTGACCTAATTGTTCATACTATTTCATATACAAGGAATCAATAAGTTTAACCTTCATAAAGAAATTTACTGACAAGTTGCTTTATTAAATGTATTAAAACTAGCGTTTGCGCTTTAATAAATGTTTGCATGGCTCATAAATATTTTTCACTAGCCGGGCTTCGCCTAGCTACGCTCAAGCCATCCGTGTAACATATTTATGTACTTCGGGCCCCACAAAAGAAAAAAAAGGCCTACAAATGTATTAAATTCAAGTCAATAAATTCCCTACAATTGTCATTCCCGTCGCTGCCGACAGATGGCTGCACCATACTGGATATAGAGGATTTGATTTCTTAGCGGTGGAGTGATTTTAGAATTTAAATAACTCTAAAACTATTGAATTAACAGAATAAGTGTACGCAGAAAAAATTATCAGTTTTAAAAGCTCTTTCCAAATATGTAACATTTATGTGCTTTCATGAGGAAAAAATACACCGATTTGTGTATTTGTCGGCCATTTTTTTTGGATGAGTGAGACCCGGAGACGTGGTGTCACGTCACCCGACAAAACCCACGACAAATACGTCTGTTACTTTATTTATATAGAAGATAGATAGAAGACTATGTAGGAAAAAAGTGGTGGGAAATTTTTCACAAACATTACTGGCTACCCAAAAGGCTTGATCTGCGCCGTAGTCTTTTATTGGGAAAGGGGAGATGAGTATCATATTAACATCACACGAATAAAAGCATTTTCTGAGCTGACGAAGCTTTCAGAGTTCAAAAGCATTGGACGTTTTTTCATCCGAAACTGTTTAGTGTAATTCCATCTTATTTTTAACTGGAATTTGTGACTGAATTTTTTAAGCAGCTAGGCCCAGAGACGTGACTACTATGCTTAAGTAGAACTCTGCCCCCACTAGTTACTTAAGGCAAAATTTTATAATTTGTTTAGATAGGATATTTAGATTATAATGACTATCGTTTAACAATTAAGTAATACACAAATTTCATGTAATTGAACGACCCAAATTTTGGTCATTAAATCTTATTAAGACCCGTAAATAAGACAACTTTTCACACTCAGTTGTTATACTAACTAATTTAAGAAGGTGGAATTCGAAAAAATAATTAATTTGAGTTCCTTTTTGGTTTTTACGAAAACTTATCAACACATGAGATTTATAACGGAGATACCACGTGAGATAAATCGTAATCACGTCTTAGCGATAGCTGTCAAAAATTTAGATTTCTCTTCTTCTTAACGACCGAGAAAATTGTGTAGCCTTGTGCACCATTTTTAGGGCCATATCTAAATGTCGTTTATGCATTTGTCTGAACCCCCCCCCCCCCGGCCCCGTTAATAACGAATACTCAACTATACTTTTTCTGACCCCTTTCAAATCAACTTGCCTGTCTCAGGAGTCAAACTGGTGACGTCTCGCATTGTGAACCAGTCTTCTTTACCAAGGCCATTATGATAAGGAAGGGACTATTACTGGCTACTAGTGCCTTTCTGAGAATATCTTCCAAAATTTTAGGAACAAGTATAAAGTATAGTTTATTTTCATAGTTCTTCAAGGGGATGAAACGTAAATTAATTTTAGACTACTTTTGCTGCAATTGATATAAATCATCAGCATAACTGTTTTTCCCCTATTCAGTTTCAAATGAAGATATTTTAAAGTTTTTAAAACACAGTCAAATAATACCTTGACTTGCGATCATATGACTGACATATTCAAGAGCGTTAATTTTTTTTAATCTTTTACTTTCTTTAGAAATATGTATCTATTAGTGTAAAGATTATTAAACATAAAATAAAAAATATTTTAAAAGAACAGATACAGTCAATTCCAAAATACATTTCCTGAACCCAAAACTTAAAATCAAGAATCTAAAAATAGAAAAGGGAAATATAAATAGATTCTTCAACAATAACGGAAAATGTTGATGCAAAATCATCGCTGCTTTGATAGCAACTATTCTTTAAAGTAAAACGATATGTAAGAACGGCGTCAATCAGAAATATGCAGTCGCCATCTGTTGTCATTGTAAAAAAGTAGAAATCTTATATAGGTTAATTAATGGTTCCAAGAACGACATTCAATAGCGTACCAACGCAAAGGGATCGCATATTTTGAAGGAAATAACTAAAGTAAAGAAACTTTTACATTTCATTTTAATTGTATTAATTCATAAATCCATACAAATTACATTTTTATATTAGTTCAAGTAATTATTATATGAAAATAAGTTGGGTTTTTCTTTTTTCTAATGCGGAGGCACTTGTCGTAAGACATTCACCTTTTGTTATCCACTGCGAGGTCTTGCTGTCTACTTTGTTATGGGAGCGCTATTTAGCTGCGCCAGCATTGCTCCTTACGTGTTAACGACCAAGACTTTTTTTGAACGGGATTTGAACCCAAGCCCACTGCGTGGAAGCTCGCAACGTTCCATTTTACCGTCTCTCGGGATATTTAAAACGAACAAAAGTGCTGTCTCGAAAAAACATTTTTCAGAGATGCTACAAAATTAAAAATATACTGAAAAAGCGTAGTGAAATACTACCGAACGTTAAATCGTAATTATTACAAACACTAACTATATAAATTGTCACTAAAATCCCAGGTTTCAAATTTCTGAAAGGAAAGCTTTTAATAACACTCTAGGTGTAGGTGAATCCATTGTAAGCAACCAACGTCTCACACCATTATTAAAAAAATAAATAAATACCACCCTGTAGTACATAACTATTTGCAATATTATCATATTGCGTTTATGGTTTCTCGATGAAAGATATTCTACACAGTAATTCTAAGCAAATGAAAAATAGTAGCGAAGGTATTTATTTCTCTTGTGACAGTTCATAAGGCAACAGAGGGTTTACGAAATTTTAGAACGCGTGAAATATGAGAGAATTTAAGCATTTTTTTGGTGCCAGCTTCGGATTAAGCTATTGATTTTTTACATTAATTTTTTAAAACTATGAAGAACTTTTCTTAATGGCTTGTGAGGCAAAAAGGATGACCAGACTCAAAATAAAACAGCCATCTCTAATCCTGGTTAATATTTATTCATTATCCAATCGTCCATTAAACGGACGCCATGGTCGGTGGCTCTAACAAAGAGTACTGAACACTGATAGAAAATTACATAAGACAAAGCAATGTTGAAAATACATCAAAACATGGACGACTAACGCCCTCTACACTAGAAAAACACAACTAATTTCCGTTACAGCTTGCAAATATTGTGTCCTATTTCACGGTTTTAAAACCTACACAGAAAACTGTTTTCATATTTATGCATAATTATGAGCCGCTTTATCTAAATAGGCGAGGACGAACTGTATTGTGTTTTATCTTATCCATTGTGTTAAGGTTGGGACTAATAGTTTGTTTATATATATAGTTTGGGGACGTCTTAACTTCTAGAATCAGCTTAATATTCCAGATACAAAGCATTCAGTAAGAAGAGATTACGTCAACGTTTTCAAAAGTTTGTCTACTTCTATTGTAAAGGTAATATTTTAGATATTTAATCGGTGGTTACTATAATTCCATCTTTCAAGTAGTTCTGAAATTTTGAATTTCTCAAATATCTTTTAAGATTATTTGTCATATTCCCAGTGTAATAAAAATATTTATACTTTTTAACTTTATCAGTAGCCCATCGTATATATTTTTCAATCTAATTTTCCTTTTTCGTATACCCCAGGGGTTTCTTTTTTTAAAATTTTATTGTTTTCCATATCATTGTATCATATAATCCTCTGTACTTTCATTTATTTTTATTCATGAAATCGTTATACGTCCATTTTCGTGTTTCATTTCTCGTGTAGCAAAAAAAATGAACGCAGCCAACCACCTTTTTTAAACCCAATTTTCCCTCTTGTCAAATGTGTTGTTTTCACTCATTGTAACTGTGGCATATCTGCGTTGCCTAGTTAAAATCGGGTCTTTCTTCTCTGTAATGCGAAAAAGAACTCCAATATAGTTTGTATTTTAAACGATTTTATCACAAAGTTCCATTAACTTCAGAAAACAGTGCATATTATACTTATTTTATCCTATCTGACCCTAAAGTCAGAGGAATGTTGCATTCATCTCCCCAAGGAAAGGTAAACGTTTCTTCCACAAAGCAGACACTAAAGCAGTGGTCCGTGAGAACCCAAGAAGTGGTCCACGAAATCAGGAGTAATAAAAAGAAATTGGTTTCATCGTTTCAAAACGAGCGCGAACTGAAACAAATTTTTAATAACTGGGAGAAAAAAAATATTTTTAGTTCTCAATTTTTTTGGACTAATTCTAAAAAGTCCTGTATTTCTTTCGCTTTCTTACGTTTTGAATACGAAAAAATCCTTGTTCTGTTCAAAAATCTCTAATGTTTTCTGTGACGACGATTCGCAGCGTCACAGCAATTTTACAGCTAGTAAAGCGAATGCAAGCTGAAAAATCGCGTTCATGTTTAACCTTTCATAAGCTTTTATGTTTCCTATTAAGTTTACTTTTACGTCCAATTTGTTATTAAGTTCATTTGTAACTTTTTTTATTAAAGTTGTTTATCACAAATTGTTTATTCCGAAAATAAAACCCATTTTTGCCTCCAAAAGTACAGGTTCGTCGTATTTTATTTTATTTTATTTTTTGATAATTGGTCCCTGATCATCAAAAGGTTAGGAATCCCTGCAATAAAGAGATTTAAACGTGAAAAAATTTAGATTTAAAAGAATTTGTGAAAGGTGGCGCTATGCCTGTCTGATGCTATTGGTCGGAAGTTTCATCCTAAGAATTCAGCAAAAGGGTAACGATCCATTATGAACCATCTCTCTCGTAACGATCCATGATGAAAAGACACCTTGGTTCATGTGGTGTCTTTACTGAAAAGCATTCTCAAACCTTAGTTTTACTACTTGCAAGGTAAAATTATTTGTGCTGTGCCCAACTGTTCGTTAATGCACCGTCGATAGACCTTTCTGTCATTCTTTGTTTCACTTAAGGAGGATTTAAATACAGTGAAACTTCTCTAGCCGGCCACCCCTGTGAACGGTCATTTTTTGTTCCGATTCAATACACTCCACATAGTTAATGTTATTTTACCTCCTTTTCCATGGCTATCCCTCAAAATGGCCACTGTTTTTTCAACCATGACTGGCGGCCATAGAGAAGTTTCACTGTATTTGATTAAAAATCGCTTATAGTACAAGATTGTTTAAAAATATCTGCGAAGGTAGCTGTCAAAAAATCTCCCCTTTATAAATCTCCGAAATGAAAAAAATATTTTCAATATTCTTAAAGTCATATAAATTTACATTTTTTTTATTAAGTTTCTGACTTTTTAAAACAAACTGTTCAAAAACTGTTACTGAATAACTTGTTTAAGAAAGTATCTAGTTTCGGCTTGATTATTAAAGAGTTTTCGGGATTCAAGGGGCGATTTGGGGTTTCAATTAGTCAATCTATGATAAGATATACTCTTAGAAAAAAAAAAAGAAAAAATCGATGAACCAAGGAGTTATCCGAATGGGACGAAAATTGGTAGATGTGATGTACATGTACAGAAAAACAAATTATTATAATTTGAGAAAAATTGGAGGATTTATTCAAGAGAAAGAGCTTCACAAAGTGAAAAAATCAATAACACTTTGGTCCACCTCTGGCCCTTATGCAAGCAGTTATTCGGCTTGGCATTGATTGATAGAGGTGGCGTATGTCCTCCTGCGGGATATCCTGCCAAATTATGTCGAATTGGCGCTTTAAATCGTCAAAATCCCGAGCTGCTTGGAGGGCCCTGCCCATTATGCTCCAAATGTGCTCAATGGGGGAGAAATCCAGCGACCTTGCTGGCCAAGGAAGCGTTGGGCAAGCACGAAGACAAGCAGTAGAAACTCTCGCCGTGTGCGGGCGGGTAATATCTTGCTGAAAATCCAGGATGGCGTGATATGAAGGGCAACACACCGGGGCGTAGAATATCGTCGACGTACCACTGTGCTGTAAGGGTACCACGGATAAGAACCAAAGGGACCCTGCTATGAAATGAAATGGCCCCCCAGACCATCACTCCTGGTTGTCGGCCCGTATGATGGAAGACAGTCAGGTTGGTATCCCACCGCTGTCCGAGGAGTCTCCAGACACGTATTCACTGGCCATCGGGGCTCAATTTGAAGCGGGACTCATCACTGAAGACAATTCTACTCCAGTTATTGATATTCTAGGCCGAATGTGCCAGATACCACTGCAAACGGCTTGTCGGTGTACAGAGGTCAATGCTAGTCGGAGCAAGGGGCACCGTGAGCTCAGCCTCCCCTTCTCTGAGCCACCTATGAATGGTCCTTGCGGTCACTGAAGCACCAGTTTCACGTACGATCAATGATAATGATGAATCTGGGGCTGTGAGTGCCGCTCTGACGATTGCTCGGTCCTCACATTCTGTCGTATCTCTAGGCCAACCGCTCCCTTCTTGACGCTGTGTTCAGCCTCTGCTCTTAACGCTGTGTTTGGCCATGGTTCACCCATTCTTGACAACATCGTCTAATAGTGGCATCGCTCCTATCCAAATGTCGAGATACTATTTGCCGATTAGACCAACCGTCTTCTTTGAGCCCAACTACACTCCCTCTCTCAAATTCTGACATCTACATATGTTGTTCGCGCACCTGTATGCGAAGGATAGTTACTGTCTACCTGAGTACACAGAATGAAACTCACAAAGAATTTATGACCTGGAATCGAAATTTCTCCTCTTTAATATCCTGCCAGTTGCGCAGATAAGATGCGTTGCAGCGTGACATGTTTATTCATTGGCCGCCAAACTTTAAAATGTTACATTTTCCGTGTAAACATGTATGTATATCAATTTGTGTTGAATTTATACTCCCCCTCTTGATGCGTTGTTTTTTTTTCGTCTAAAAGTGTGGATTTATTGGTACCCTACCTGCTAAAAATAGCTCTAGATATGCCGTTTAAAGTTCAAGCAGACTGGAGAGTCTACGCACAGCCAAATTTATTCCGGAAAAAAAAAATCCTCAGGTGCGTAGTCCCGGAATTAATCCTGAAAGCGGCGACTACAGAAAACCAAAGTTACAGGTTGGTCAATTTCCGATGGGGATAAACTTTTTAGGTTCTTGGGCTAGAGAGCTGTGAGGCCCCCAGTAATATCGGATGGGGAATAAGTCACTTAACAAATGTTTATTTTAATATTCCTGTTACTCCTTTATATATTCTCATTTTTATACTAGATATATAATTATGTTCCATGCGACTTGCCATCTATTTTTGTTTTTTTTTTTGTTATTTGTTGACTCCTCCCCCCCCCCATGGCTACTTCTCTGCTCACAGAAGAGACTAATAACTGCTAGTGTCATGTAACCTTTGCATCAGTTTGTATTTTCAAGAGGCAAAAAAGAAGTTACAGGAAATTTATTCTTACGAAGTTCTCAACAATTAAAATTTAAGCATTTACTTTTCGCCATTTCTTGGAAACATTTTTTTTAGTAAAACATCGGTCAATTGTAAGTCTTATAAAATATCATTTTCAAAAGAATAAGTTTGCTGACTCTCTTTTGTGCCACTGTAGATCTGTATGCATTTCTTAAATGTTTCATCTGGGAGCAACTCCTTTTTCCAATCGCGTGAATGCATTCTATGTTTATACAGAAGCTTGAAAAAATGAAATGGAAAAAAAATTATCTTTCAACAAAGCAGATGCTCTCTAGCTGGATTCGAACTGCAAGTTGCTTAACTCGCGATACAGCTGTAATTTTAAACACCTGCTCTACGCTAACGATTTCAAAGTGGCGGTAGAAGAGCTGCCAGATTTTTCTATTTTTCGCCAAGTACATGAAATTATTCGGTATTTATTTTATTCAAAAATAATGAAAGACTGATATTCGTTAAGTCATACATGCAACTTACAGCACTGATTTATTTAAAATAAATTTAGATAGATTTACTAAGGAAGAGAGATATACATGTATGTAAGTGTCAATTTTTATAAATGCTTTTTTAAATGTTTAATTGTAGTAAAGATTAAAAATAAAAGTAATGACTGGGATTTTTACGAAGGGAGGCTATTTAATACGTTACGGCTTTGGAACAATAATGAAACATACAAGACTAAGAGTATAGAGAGCGCAAAAAAATTTGTGCATAGTAAATTTTAGGTATATTTGCAAGGAAATAAAATTCACGGCAAAACTGAGCAAAAAAAAACATGTTTTTTAATCTTCAAAAACCATTCTTTGAAGTAATAAAAACTGCGAAATAATATTTGACTCATAACAGATTAAGAAAAAACATTTTCGGAGTACAAAAGTATTTGGTTTTTAGTTGTTTACACAAATTTTTAGTATTTGGTATGCATTCCATTGGCATCAATAATGGCTTTGTCTTTTCTTCTTTAAATAAATAAGATTTTGAGTTGTTTAATTAGCTATTTTCGCCCATTCACTTTTGATTACTGGTTGAATCCTATGTGTTCTGGTAAGGTGCTTTTGAAAGCTCGCTAAGAAATTCAAATTTTAAAAAGAATCCGAATTTTAAGTGGGTTAATAGGGTCTAATACCCCTCCCCCCCATTAAACACACACACGTTATATCTCTGGCATCACGAGGCCTGGGAAGTTGAAATTTTGAATGGTGGTTTCTCTTAAGCTTTGGGTGCACACTAAGAAATCTTTATTTAAAAAATATAAATTTTAAGGGGGGTTAAAAGGGGATTAATCCCTCGAAAAAAATACTATATTTCTGGAACCATAAGGACTATGAAGCTGAAATTGTGAGTGGTGGTTCCTCTTAAGCCCTAAGGACACACAAAGAAATCTCTTTTAAAAATAGTATATATTTTAAGGAGGTTAAAAGAGGCTTAATACCGCTCCTCCGAAAAAAACACTGCATTGCTGGAACCACAAAGCGTAGGAATCTGAAATTTTGAAATATGATTCTTCTTAAGCCCTACATGCTTACTAAGAAATATTTTTTGAAAATACAAACTTCAAGGGTTTAAAAGGGACTTAATTCCCCCCTCCCAAAAAAAAACAATGCATTTGTGGAACCATACGGTGAAGGAAGCTGAAATTTTTAATGGTGATTCTTCTTAAGCTGTAGGTGCTTACTAAAAAAACCTTTTTTTATAAAAATATGAATTTTTACGGGGATTGATACCCTCCCCCGAAAAAAATACTATATATTTGGAACCATAAGGCCTAGGAAGCTCAAATTTTGAGTGGTGGTTCCTCTTAAGCCCAAAGTGCACACAAAGATATCTTTTATAAAAATTCAAATTTTAAGGGGTTAAAAGGGGCTCAATTCCCTCCCCCGAAAAAACACTGCATTTATGGAACCATAAGGTGTAGGTAGCTGAAATTGTGAATGGTGGTCCTTCTTAAGCCCTAGGTGCTTACTAAGAATTTTTTTCAATTACAGATTTTAAAGGGGTTAATACCCCCCCAAATAAAACTACCACTGGAACCATACTTTCTAGAACGATAAAATTCTGTATTGTGGTTATTCTAAGTCCCTATAAGCTCGGTAAGAATTTTCTTTTTGAAAATTCAATATTTCAGAGGGTTAAAAGGGGCTTAAACCCCCAAAGTAAAACATTGACAGACAGATCATTGTATCTCTGGAACCATACTTTCTAGGAAGTTAAAATTCTGTATGATGTTGTTCTTAGGCCCTAGATGCTCACTAAAAAATCTTTTTTTTAAAATTCTGTCTTTAAGGGGGTTAAAAAAAGAACTAATCCCCCAAAATAAAATACTGACTGACTGATCACTGTATCTCTGGAACCGTAAAGACTAGAGAGCTAGAATTTTGCATAGTAGTTTTCTTAGGCCCTAGGTGTTCAGGTGTTCACTAGGTGTTCGACATCATCTTTGTGTCTCGTTTCGATTGAGCATGAACTGGTTAGCCGCATAGATTTTGATGAAATTATAACTAGTTTGCTAATTATTATGCAAGAAAGGTCAAACTTTAAATACTCAGATTTATGTTTACTGGAATTATTTTATGTTGCTAGAATTATTTTGTTATACTGAAATTACTGTTTCTGATTATATGATTTTATGCACTGTTGCTTAGTTCTCTCATAGCTAAAAAAATCTGTTGAGTGCAGCTGAAACCGATTTAATGAATATAAAGGTACAAACTATATATTTTGTAATACAGCAACAATAAAATAATTATAAAATATTAAATTATTATTATATATTACGATTTTATACATTACAAACATTGTCGCCATTAAGAGGTGTGGAGCCCTGGACTTTCCAACGGCGAAAAAAAAAGGTACGCCTGTGAAGACATTATCTGTTATTTAAAATTTATAGCAGTAAAATGGTCAAATTTCAAATTTTAAAGCTTTACTCTTTGAGGAAGTTTTAACAGCTTTATTGGAATGGACCTTCAGAAAAGTATTTTTAGAGCTTTTAAATGCATAACTTTAAGAGTTTAATTATTGAAGAATAAACAGCACAAAAAGAGAGTTAAAAATGTGTATGGAAAAATGTCCATAATGAACGGTGTGTTAGTAATAGAGAGAAACGCACTACAATGACAACCTATTTACGGAGTCAGTTGTATTAAATAAAGTGTTTCCGTTAACATAAATGCGAAAAAAAATCAAATACAGTGGTACCTCGACTTACGAGTTTTTCGAGATACGAGCATTCTCTCCGCAGATTTTTTGATTCGAGTTACGAGCTAAAATTCGGGTTACGAGCAAGCTTGAGAAACCCCACAGCTAGTTTGCGCAATGACGCCATGTGCTCATCAAATGAGAACATGAGAAGTATATAATATTTACAACTTTTATGTACAATTATTATACAATTTTGTACATATTATTCTTGTTTTATACATATTATTCTTAAAGGATCTTCGGATTCTCAGAAAGAGGAATTTGAACATTACATCCCAGTGAACGATGCAACAATAAAAACGAACAACAATAAAAGCTCGTAATAAAAACGAAAGCAAGGAAAATGTGGCGAAAAGTTCAAAAATCAACGAATAAGATTTAATTTTTCAGTTCAGCTTTTCTTCTCCTCTTTCATCAGCATCTTCAAGTCTGATCTTTAAGGAAAATGCAGTACATTACACTTAATAAAACAAGTTTATTGCAGTACTTTCTATTGCACTGCGTTTTTATACAACGTTAGTCATTTATAAGCCCATTTTGCTAATTTAAAACATGTAACCAAAAATTTCTGTGTTTGGGATCAGACTGGAACGAATTAATGGTATTTCCATTCATTTCAATGGGGAAAATTGATTCGAGATACGAGTATTTCGAGTTACGAGCTCCGTCATGGAACGAATTAAACTCGTAAGTCGAGGTACCACTGTACATTAAATGTATTTCCATACACAATGGAATCTCTAGGCCATAAATAAGACAATCAAGGAAAATATAAAAATCGTGAAAACTGATTGTTTTTTATTTTAAAGTAAATACAAGAATTAAATTCTGAAATCAAATAGATTCAATTTACTTCCGTATACAATGGAATCACTAGGCTATAACTATGGAAATCCAGCAAAAATTTTAAATTGGGAATTCTTCACCTTAACTAAAATACAAACACAAAAAAGCTGAAATCAAATACATTCGGTTTTCTTCCACATACAGGGGAATGTTTAGGCTGTAATTATGGAAATCCCGCAAAAATTTTAAATTGTGAACACTGATTTTTTTCCCTTTAAAGTAAATACAAAAATTAAAAAATCTCAAATCAAATAGATTCAGTTTACTTCCACATACAATGGAACCTTTAATCTCTAAACTAAGGAAATTGAGCAAAAATTGAACATTGTGAAAAGTGTGAATTTTTAGCGAGCCCTTTTCCTTCTGCTTCGGCGTCGCTTTTTGGTCGGAACTTCAGCACTAGTGTGATCCAGCTCTTCCGAAGAGCAGGGAACACATGTTGAACCACAAACAGGACAAATGGGGCCATTCTCCCCCCACTCAGACACTTCTTCTACAGATTCAAGCCAATCATCGAATGATGATTTCCTTTTACGTCCCTCTTTGTTTGGGTCTTCAGGACTTGTTGCTCTCTGCTGCGCTGCAGAGCCATACGTCTTTCCCTGAAAAGACACAGGGATATGTGCCTCTCCAGAAATTCCCGGTGCTTGGTACTTGCCGGTTATCGCAAGTATCGGACCTGTGGTGGACTCAGCGATCTAAATTAACAAAACAGATTGTCAAATATTTCGACTTATTTCTTAAATGCAATATTTTTGATATCAGAGAACATTAAAAAAAATGCAAAGTACTAGGGGTAAAATAAAGATATATTCTTTTCTTTTCCAATCAAATTATTATAAATATAAATTAAAGATAAAACAAATTTTTCGCGTTGTGATAGGGGATCGTTTTAATATGAGTCTATCACACACATAAAAAGAATTAAAATTTATAGTACTTTTATTTATTTTAGTATTTTTCCCCGTTTCTCAGCGTACGGGGTCTTGATTATAAAATTTTGCATACATGCAACAAGATATTCGAAAAGTATTGAGACTTAAAAAAAGAAATGATAACTGAAATCACATTGATAAAAATGTATTTCTCGCTTAAAAAATAAGCAAGAAATGCATGAAAGAATTAAAAAGACTTATTATATAAAAGCTTATATAGTTATTGATTTGATTAGGAAAGAGATGAACCACTCGTGAGAGATAAAATGTTAAAATTTCAGAAATCAATTAATCAAACTTAATGTTTTAATATAATTTCCAACGCAAACTATCTTTTCCAACAACAATTAGACACCTTTTAAATTCACTGTAACATCGAGTAAGATATAGCTCACTGTAAATCTATCAATAATTTAGTAAAAGATATAACTTTTTCAACCCATTAACCGCCAAAACTATAAGGGGTGAATTTTTTTTATTACAAATAATATTGGCTATTCATTTGAACATATACAACATTAATTTATGGGTAAAATAACAAAACTGGTCTTAACTTTCGAAAAATCGAGTGTTGCGTTCGCGCAACGTCAGCGGAATAAGAGTATCGATATTAAGTGAGTTCAACTGAACTTCTGCAGGGTTTTCTTGGATTTGAGCACTGGGAATTTTTTTTAAACTTTGTTACACTTTAAAAAGATAATGGTCACTTTACAGGTAATTTATTTATTATAAAGATTTAACTTATTTTCCTTTACAAAATTACTTGTTATATCCAGAAAACAGTTTCTATCACGAAAAGCTTCACTACAATCACGATGTAGAGTAACGTGACAAACTTTGCATGGATAAATTGTCTGGCTATGGCATTGTTTACTACGCAGTCTTCTGCTGTCTTCGGACTTGACAATAAAATGTCCACGTTCTCCACTTAATGGCTTTTGCATGCTGAATGTCCTTATCAAGAGATCAGTAAACTTCTTCCTGAGGTAAAGAATAATATCCCGTCGGCAACAATATTCCAATGAACCGTCTCATGTAGGCTTCAGATGCTAAAAAATGGGGGTGATTCTTTTGTTGGGCACATGAGTTTGTCTATTCGACGAGAAGGGAATAAACCTCTGAGCCAAAGAGAAGATCAAAAATCTCTGCACTAGTTTTATCTTGTATTATACTTTTCATAGTTCCGATTTCATCTTTTTCTTCATTTTTCGGCTGAGACATTCAATGGTCCCTTCTTTATCCATTTCAAATCTTCAGTTTTTGTTTTTTTAATTTTTTTCCAAAAACTTGTACTGCTTTTAGGAGGCAAAAACTTTTTTTTTACTCACACTTCAATTTCGACAGCAGTATCGCATGGTAAATTATCATTGTCACTATTCAAAATATCATCATTTCCTTCTTCTTCATCACTAGCCTCTGCTATCTCTGGTAGAATAACAACAATATCAGTTTAATTCTCGTCATCATTATCAGAATCTTCGTCGAAAATTCTTTGAAGAACTTCTTTAAACGTAAAGTATCTAGTTTTAGGCATTTCTATAACCACAGAACGGGGGAAAGTTCTACGGAGTCGAGCGACACATGTGAATACCCTTTTCCCGCTGACGTTGCGCCAACGCAACACCTGTTTTTTCTTCCTCCCCCACCCAAACAAAATCAACCGATTGATGGAATGTTCTGATAAACTTTGACCTCAGCTAAAAATAAATCACCCCTAAATCTCACGTTTGTCTCACTATATTTCTTCTGTGAAAAAGACCAGGAGAAAGTTCTCGTTCAAAAATGCTTAACTATCTGTCTAAGTTTGGAACTCGTTAATTAATTAAAAGAACAGTTGAAGGCAAATATTTTTCAATTCGATTATTAACCCTACTTAAAAACTACTGTTAACATAAAATTCATTTGATAGCTAAATTTTTATACGCATTTATTTTGACCGTTGCGTCAACGCAACACCAGCGGTTAATGGGTATAAAATGATATTACCTTATTAACCGTGGAAAAGTGAATAATTGGCACACTTTTCGGCAAAACCACAAGGGAGAATATGCTTTAAAATTTTGCTTTTTTACATCCTTAATATTTGATGAGAAACCTTAGAATAAGATAATTATCCATTATTTTAACGAGTTTGTATTCAAGTTCCGGACATCTTCGCAAATGTTATCAAAAACTTTTTACTATGTTATTATCACTCAGCAATGTGTGCGAATTTCCTTTTTACTTACTGCTAAAAATAGACAAAATATGCAATTTATTCAAAATTGAAAAATAAAATACAAATGCCTTCTAGAATAATTAAAAAAAAATAACAAGAACTTTACTCAAATTTTAAAAAGTGCTTGCAGTTATATCGTAAATTAAAAGGTATCTGATAAATAATAAAGTAGCTATGAAGATAATAATTTTAAAAGAAATCTGAAGACTAAATATATAATGCAAAAGATACATACAAAAGTAAAGGTTTATTGCATTTCATATAATACAAAAAATAAGGAGTTATAAAAGTATATATTGTTTCATGTCTTTGTCTTACATGGAAGTCTTTCATATTATCTAAAAGTTGATTTTTTGAATCACTGCTGGATCATTATAAATGTTTTAATATAGACTTATTATGAACATTTCATAATAAATAAAACAACCCAAATTAAGGAAGCAGTAGTTTATTTAGTAAAAATAACTTACTAACTTACTGACAGTACAAATTCTCAAAGATTAGAATTTTTTTATTTTATTTTATGTATTAAGATAACAAATATAATCTTACATGAGGCATAGTCTTTTGAAACATCACATCAGCAGGTACGTCTTCAAGAGAAGGATCCATATCATGTTTGTGAATGGGAATTATTTTCACATCCTTTAAATCCCTTCCCTGGCTCTTAACAATTTTCTCCATTTCCTCGGCAACAGCCTCGAACATTTGATGCTTCAATACCACTTCTTCGATGACTCTTTGTTTCTCATCACTACTAAGCTACATATGTAAATTAAAAGAATAATAAGAATTTTAAATAATGTGTTTATACGTAAAACTCTAGAAATAATTCCGACATAAGTGTCAAAATACGTATTACGCAGTAAAAGAGGGGAATGAAAACAAAATATTAAATCAAATAATCTACACAAAAAAAATCGACGCACCAAGAAGTTGTCCATTTGCGATAAAAATTAGTGGGCATGAAGAACATGCACAGAAAAAAAACCATTACAATTTTAAAAACGATTGAATGATTTATTTATACACTGGTGTAAGAAATTAAGAGAATTTTCAGAATTGGTCGATTATCTCTAGAACTACTGTACCGATTTTAATGAAATCTGATATGTACATACTTTGATACAATACAAAACAAATAACCATTCAATAATTGTAATACACACGCATGATCGTGCGTAACACTCGTTGGAGTCGGAAGATATGAAACAGCGGTTGCATAATAAACAAAATAAAATGGGTTTATAGATGGGTTAATAGGGGGTATGGTCCCCTCTTACAGATATACAGGTCTCGCAGCGTGATTTCATACTTGAAATAAGGAAGTTTATCATTTCCTGTGGCAATTGGTTCCACTCGTTCAGCAACGCTGTTTTCATTTCCTGGATGGTTCTCGGAGGGGGGTTGCGAGTTGCAATTGCCCTACCCAGAGCGTCCCAGACATGCTCTATAGGGTTACGGTCTGGAGATCTGGCTGGCCAATCCATCCGGCGAATATCCTCAATCTCTAGAAATTCATCGACCAGAAGAGCTCTATGTGGCCTCGCGTTATCGTCCATTAAAATGAACTCAGGGCCAACTGCACCCGTGAAAAGGCGAACATAGGGCTCCAAGGCCTCATCCCTATACCTCACACCAGTCACAGTGCCTCTTTCAAAGACATGGAAAGGTGTGCAGACCATTAAACCTCCTCCGCCATAATGGTCGATTTCGCGGACATTGGAGGGTAGGTAGAGGGTCCTTGGTTCTCTCCATATGAACATACGGCAAGAATCGGTGTTTAGGCTGAACCGGGACTCATCAGTGAAGAGAACGGTCGCCCATTGATCCATACTCCAATCTCTATGCTCTCTTCATCGTGATAAACGGATTCTCCTGTTCGTAAAAGTGAGCGGGACGCAAACAGCAGGTCTTTTTGCAAACAACCCTCTCTCATGAAGTCTTTTGGAAACAGTCACCCTTGATACACGGGTTCCTTTGGCTGCATACAAGTCACGAGAGAGCTGAGAAGCTGTAGCACTCCTGTTACGCCTCGCTATAATCGATAAATGGCGATCTTCTCTGGCCGTCGTGCCTATTGGACGACCTTGCCCAGCTTTTCTCTCGATGGATCCTGTATCCTGGAACTGTTTCCATAAGTTACACACGACGCTGGGAGTTGAATTGAACTCTCTACAAATTTGGACTTGAGATTGGCCTGCTTCTAGCCTCCCCGCAATTCGTCACTTCATTCCATCATCTAAACGTTGGTGGTTACTCATTTTTATGTTACAATTTGAAATTAACCGATTGCTGCAAAATAACACCAAGAAATTCTCCGAGGTGTGCTAGCGAACGAAATGCGTCTTAACTTACGCGCGCTTATAAAGCCTGTTTCTCTACTGGCTCCACCTACACACACGTGTACGCTTACGTATTTGACGTACAAGATTTGCCTTTTTGTCTAGTAGCAGTGGTTCTACATTCAATTCAGTTCTTTTCTTGAAATTCGATAAAATATGCAAATTCTCTTAATTTATTTCACCAGTGTATAATTTGATCGTTACAAAGTGAGGAAATCAATACGGCATTGGTCCACCCCTGGCCTGGATGCAAGCTGTAACCCGGCGTGGCATAGACTGATAAAGTTCTCGGATGGTGTCCTGTGGTATTTCTTGCCAAATTCTCTCCAACCGTTGGGCTAAATTGGCAACATTCAGGGATAGTTGCAATCGCCTTTCCATCACTTCCCAATTGTGCTCTATGGGGGAAAGATGAGGCGACATAGGTGGGCCTGTGTGGTGTGTGATAGTAAGGGCAGGATTCCCACACTACTCCGGGCGTCACCAGACAAGTCTTCGGTGGTCGTCAGGACATAGTTGCAAACGGAACTCGCCACTTAAGACTATACGTCCCCAGTCAGCGCAGTTCCAAGTTGATCGAGTTTAGCACCACTGTAAACGGACTTGACCGTGTACAGGCGTGAGGGGTAAGCTGCATAACAGTCGGTATGAGCGAAGATTCCGCTCTCTCAGTCGTCTGTCAATGGTCATGTTTGACACTTGTGTGCGGGTCACATGTCGGACGGTTGATAACGACGGATCTGGTGCTGTAACAGCTGATCTGACAAATGCTCTGTCTTCCCATTCTGTTGTGGTCCTAGTTCGACCGCTGCCGTCCTGACGCTTAAATCTGCGGTTCTTGACCCACTCTTGCCAGCATCGTCTAATCGCTGCATCGCTTCAACCCAGATGTCGAGCGATTCTTCGATTTGCCCAACCAGCTTCTTTCAATCCGATGACACGACCTCTTTCAAACTCTGAAATATGCCCATAATAAGCACAAATCCTTCGACGAGGCATTGTTACAGTCGACGTAAGATATCCGCAATCAAAATGCAACAGAAGCTTTGAACATCAGGTCGAGAATCGCTCCTTAGGTACACCTACTGGATGGTAGTTCTGATGCACTGGAGCTCCCTCTGTTCACTCGTTGGACACCAAATTATAATCATTTGCATTGTCGTTTGAAACATCTTTGCATTTTTCATTACAATCGGACATTTCCTTATAAGCCTAAATTAGCCTGTTTTTCTCATAAAATATTTACCAATAAAATTTTATAGAGCAGCAGCATAAAAAAATATAAACATCAGTTGTTTATTTTAAATATAAGGGATCCCGGGACAAAAAAGTCTGTAAAAAGCCCCGTCTTCATTTTATTGTTTTCAAACATTTTACGGAGATTTAGATTCAAGTAAGACACATCACCTGTTCGAAGGGTGATTTCATTTCCAGATACGACTTTTTTATATTGTACTGTCTATGCTAATCTAATTGTACAGTTGCACTTTAAGTCTATTGATTTTCTATTCATTTTTTCAGTAATAGCCACCATTTGATGATAGTCTACAGTTTTGGGCAAAGCCTCTTTATTATGCTCTGGAGCTCCTGCTTTCCATTCGTTGAATACCAAATCTTAATCATTTGCATGTTCGTCGAAACATCTTTCAAAAGATCTTTATATACGAAATTTCATTACAATCGAACAACTAATTCTTGCTGCTGCGATGTTTATGTATTACTAGCCGGGCTTCGCCTAGCTACGCTCAAGCCATCCGTGTAACATATTTATGTACTTCGGGCTCCACAAAAGAAAAAAAAGGCCTACAAATATTAAATTCAAGTCAATAAATTCCCGTAAATTTTCATTCCCGTCGCTGCCGACAGATGGCTGCACCATACTGGATATAGATGATTTGATTTGTCAGCGGTGGAGTGATTTTAGAATTAAAATATCTCTAAAACTATTGAATTAACAGAATAAGTGTACGCAGAAAAAATTATCAGTTTTCAAAGCTCTTTCCAAATATGTAACATTTATGTAATTTCATGAGAAAAAAATACACCGATTTGTGTATTTGTCGGCCATTTTTTTGGATGAGTGAGACCCGGAGACATGATGTCACGTGACCCTACAAAACCCACGACAAATACATCTGTTACTTTATTTATATAGATTTCTAAAAGGTTTTTTATGTGGAGAACTATTCTTAGAGAATCGCTGAACTTAAAAATATGGTTGAGGTATCAGACTAAAGATCTTGGCGTGTAGATGTGCCAGTTGAAGAGAAAAATGAGATTAGAGCAATGGTTCGGGTTGGGTGGAGCGTCTATTTTTCTATGCATGCGCGAGAAATGTAAACATGTTCTCTTCCGCTAGATGGCGTGAGCAACCTCACTTTTTTCCATTGTTATCACTCGCACACTGAACTTTTAAATTTTAAAAACGTCATTTTAAAATCACGTTTATTTGTCATTGCCCTTATCTACATATGGAACTCATTTCAGTGTCAGATTTGATTTATTAATTCTGTAAGGTTTATTCCTGTGATACCTATTTTGAGAGAAAGGCTGAACTGAAAAGTATGGTTTAGGTATCAAAATAAAGGTCTTACCATGTAAATTTGCTATTCTGAGAAAAAAATATGAGATTGGGTGGATTGTGCGTGGCGGATAGAGAAATTTTTTAAGTAAACTCTATGGGAAAATGTGAGCGAGACATGTAAACATTTGCTTCATTGCTAGATGACACGCACGCGTTCGCTATTTTTTTTTACATTTAGTTTTATCTCTCGAACGCTAACCTTTAAATTTAAAAACATATCATTTGTAACTTATTTCTAACTGTTATTGCTATTATCTCTGTAAAAGCGTAGTTTAGTGTTAGAATTGGTGTGTGGTGTTTCGTAATTATCTTTACTGAATGCCACAACCACAGCAAGAAACAAAAAGAAAATGCAAGAGCCATACTGGAAGAATATCTATATATCTCATTATATATCATATATATCATATATATCTCATATATAGATATATATATATCATATATATCATATATATCCGATCATATATATCATATATATCTCATATATATCTCATTATATATCATATATATCTCATTTTAACAAGGTCTTGAAACACTCCATCTCGAACATCAGTCCGACATTGAACCCACTGGCACTTATGTCTGACACCTCAAAGGAAGAAGAAGGTGAAGTGATTCCTTTCTTGACGCCACATATTAGAAAGCATAAACCACACCTGCGGTGCGTATAAAATCCTAATTTTCCTGTGGGTTTTTACGATCTGGGCCCTCTGTCCTTCGAATGTGAGTTCTGCAGAGTTTTACATTTCGATTGCGATAAGACAGAAATGGGAAAGTTGAGTAAGCACAGCTCTCTCTGAGTTAGAAAGTCTTAAGGTTATTAGGAAAATAAAATAAAAATTGTTCGATTTCGAGCAACTGAGCCACTAGTCTATATGAATAAAGCAAGGTCCGGGTCTGTCTGTCGGTCACACTCTCCGGGTGTACCGCCTCAATGTGTGCGTGTGTGCGGCCTATGAAACTTACAGCCATGAAATTTGGCACATGGGTAGTGCAGGCTATGGGAAAGTGCACCTCGAAGCCCGCATTTTAAATTTTATTCTAGAATTTTTTTTATTTTATGTTTCGTGGGATATTTTATGTTTTTTTAACTTCAGATTACGATATCTCGGCAAAAAATGATCGTAGAATTTTGATCTTTTTACAATCTAAGACTACAGACATTTCTCCTTCAAACAAGATCTCATTTGTTTAAAATAATTTAAAACAGACTAATATTTTCATCAAAATATTAAACCCACTTTTTCGAGAAATTTACACACTTTTGAGGATCTACGGTCGATGCTCTTTGAGTCTTTATCTTACAAAGAACATATTTGCATCATCTGGAAGATGAAAGCTTTCTCATTCATATAAACCTCATTTCAAGTCTCTATCTTAAAATTTCGATTTTTAATTGAATTTTAAAGAACGATACTTCACACAAATTTTCTATCGGTTCTTCAAACGCGAAGAACGGCAAATTCTCCCCTTGGGTTGTAAACAACGATTGAGTCATTCATTCACTTGATTCATTCATCGTCTTCCTTTGATGGCTTGAGCGTAGCTGGGCGAAGCCCGAGCATAGCCGGACGAAGCCCGGCTAGTATTCTATAAAGAGACAAAACTATGGAGCTTTTCTAGAGAAATTTAAGAAAAATTATTGCGATTTCATATTAAAAGTATTACTCTGATACATCTTTCTGATTCCCTGTTTTGCTTTTTAGCATTCCGCCATCAACATCCCGAGTTAATTTTGATATTTGGTATATTTCAGTTTCGGTGAAGTAGTATTCATCGAAGGATTAGCAACAAAATCTTTAGACTGAAAACTAATTATGGTAAATATATGGCAATGGCTTAAGGAATAATTAATCCTGAATTAGAATATTATTGCTATCGCTTTCTCCCAACATCAAGTTATTTTTAATTTTATTAAATAAGGATAAAATGAATATTCTTACTTCGGAGCTGCTTTCTTTTTCTGACATCTTAGCTTCAGGTGATGACACAGAGTTTAGAACGTCTCAACCAAATTGAAACTTTAAAGAGAATTGAATCCCTCCAAGTATCAAATGTCTTCTTGGTATTATACTGAAAACCACAGATCAAGATCCACCTCCTTAAGAGTCTTCTCACTTCTTTGTCCTCTTTAGTTGTTGGGTCGTACTCAACTACTTACTAAAGGATATTACATACTTAAGAAGTTTGGATTTGAATCAAGAGTCAGTGGAAATTGTTAAAACAGAAATCATAATAAAAATTAAGTTTTACTATAAATGTTTGGTTTACACAAAAGCAATAATATAAACTCTTCTTATTGGTTTGCGGAGTATCTTTGCATATTTAAATGGTTGGACTTGAAAAACAAATCAGCCGAAAGGATATCGCAAATATACAGTGGGTGATCGGTTTACGAACATAATCCGTTCCAAGACTATGTTCGTAAACCGAAATGTTCGTTAACCGATCATCGATTTACCATAGATTTTTATGGGACTTAGATAAATTCGTTCTGGAGGCCCTAAAAATTAAATTAAAAGATATATATATATATATATATATATATATATATTTATAATTTATTAGTAAGTTTATTTTTTTGCCAAAATAATACAGTCTTGCACATTAATCAATCATTTTTTTAATGGGTCGTTAAAGAACATGTCCAGTGTCGATTGCTTTTCTCTCTTCGTATGACGTAGCGAGCAGCGCCCCCACCGTTTTTAGAGTTCGACTAGATGGAACTTCGCCATGTAAGCATGGCTCTTATATTAGTGGCAATTTGTAGACCCCCTTTAAGGGTTGTACATACATGTAAAATAAATGTTTATAACTAAAATTGTATCGTTTGTAGACCTCTTGATTAAAATTATTAGATAAACTCACTGAACCAACCCTTGGTTGATCTTGGACTACTAGAAACTTCTTTCGACCTTTTGTCATAGAGGTGTTCGGTAGAATTCGTTTTAGTTCGTTATCCGAACATATGTTCGTTGTCCGAACACAAAAATATTTCGTGAAGGTGTTCGTTAACCGAATTGTTCGTAATCCGAACTGTTCGTTGACCGATCACCCACTGTATAAGACTTTTCACTGAAGAACTACTGATCATTTATGCAAATCAATTCAAATTTATGCAAATCGATGAAAACATTTTAAAATAATTTTTGCATTCCATTCGAAACAAACGAACAGCTTATTTTCAGGGGATCGTTACTGAAGTATCCATGTTTTCCTTGTATACCTGTGCATTATTTTTGAACGGATACCTCTCACAAATACTAACTAGCAACGCCATTTTGTTTCAATGATTATATTAAAAAAATAACTTAAATAATAACTGTTGAAATACATCGATTAACCTTTTTACAAATCACACTTTTATATCTCTCTCAGCCCTTTTATATTTATGTAGATCAGCTACGTATGTATACATACAAACAAGTTTCATTTTTCTTTACTTTAAATGTGTCATTAAATTCAATCTTTTGACTCTTTATGTTAAAATTAATCTTTTCATTCAGGCCACTAAAATTTCTTTTTAAAGACATTTGACTAAAATATGTTCTCAAATATAATTTTAAGTACCACAAATTTTCTTATTTTTAATTTTTTTGAAACCGATACCTCTCCGAACGATTTTATTATATTACTTATCTTTATGTGGTACATCTTTAGGTAAATTCTTTAAAAGTATTGCTTTATATTCAAATACAGCTGAAGAAGAGATTTCAATTAAGCGATTGAATTATATTACGTACAATCGGATAAATTTCATGGCAATTGGCATGATTATTTTTGTTAAAAATGTTTCATTCCAAATTATTCGTAACATTCTCTATTCAAGAGAACTGTAACTGAATATAAAGAGAGACTGCAAGTCAAATATTAAGAGAGAGCTTCTAATTTCTTAACCAAGAAGTCTGACAAAGTGAAGGACTATCAAAAAAATATATTATAATTAAATAAGTCAAAATATGCGAGGGACAAAACAAAATCCCCGGATAAATAATTTCAAACTAATATAAAGACGGATTCATTGTCAATAAAGACAAGAGGCTTCTAATTTCTCAAACAACTCGTCTAACGGAAAAAACAGTTTTTTTTTAATATTTAAAGTTAACAAATTATTAATATTAAGAAGGAAGTTAAAATATACATGCAGTCGTATACAAAATTGCCTGTGAATTGAACTTTTTAATGCGATAAATGTATCAAATCGTGGTCTCCGGCAATCGTCAAAGTGAAATAAACATGTATGTAACAGTAAAAAGCATTCAAAGGGAGAATAGAGATGACTAATATGAAAATGGCTTCAATATTACGTATAACGAGGCTGAATAAGATTTGAGTAGACATATATTACTTATTAAATGAAATGATCCTGAAACAACTCATATAATCTGATAAGCGAAAACAGGGACATATTTATTGCTAGAGATAAGGGGGAATACTTAAATACATAAAATAATAAACAACATAATAAATCAGCTACCATACCTATTGATGAACGATCAGATGCCTTGAAAGTAAACTTATTTCGAAGGAGAGATGGCTTTTTATAGCTTCAGACATTTAAATCACGTGACCCGGATCCGAATTTCTGAGAAATCGTCTTCGAAGAAAATGATTGGGCGATAAACTTTTGCCACACTCCATTTTTGCCACATTATGTTGCTGTTTGGGAGGTGACGTGTTGGACGAAAATTCTGAACATGGACAGATTTCGACGCTAAGAAAATGGATGATTACCATGCCAAACCATGCAATATTGTAGTTAAATAATTGTACACTTTAACAATAACAGAAAAAATGTTAAAAGTGCAGCAAAAATTAAAAATTCTTGTATTCTCATCCTGGTTTCGTGTTTTACTCCCTAAAATAATAGCATAATGCATGGATATATATAGATATACATATGATCGCGCATATTATTTCGTAATTTATATTTGAAACTTTATTACATGTAGTTCTTTGAAAGATGAATGTTTGATGGTAATAAAAGAAGAATACCCCAAATTGCAAACCCAAATTACATTATATCATTTATTGCGGTTTGAGAGGTGACGTGTTGGACGAAAATTCTGAACATGGACAGATTTAGACGCTAAGAAAATGGATGATTACCATGCCAAACCATGAAATATTGTAGTTAAATAATTGTACACTTTAACAATAACAGAAAAAATGTTAGAAGTGCATCAAAAATTAAAATTCTTGTATTCTCATCCTGGTTTCGTGTTTTACTCCCTAAAATAATAGCATAATGCATGGATATATATAGAGATACATATGATCGCGCATATTATTTCGTAATTTATATTTGAAACTTTATTACATGTAGTTCTTTGAAAAATGAATGTTTGATGGTAATAAAAGAAGAATACCCCAAATTGCAAACCCAAATTACATTATATCATTTATTGCGGTTTGAGAGGTGACGTGTTGGACGAAAATTCTGAACATGGACAGATTTAGACGCTAAGAAAATGGATGATTACCATGCCAAACCATGCAATATTGTAGTTAAATAATTGTACACTTTAAGAATAACAGAAAAAATGTTAAAAGTGCATCAAAAATTCAAATTCTTGTATTCTCATCCTGGTTTCGTGTTTTACTCCCTAAAATAATAGCATAATGCATGGATATATATAGATGTACATATGATCGCCCATATTATTTTGTAATTTGTATTTGAAACTTTATTACATGTAGTTCTTTGAAAGATGAATGTTTGATGGTAATAAAAGAAAAATATCCTAAATTGCAAACCCAAATTACATTATATCATTTATTGCGGTTTGAGAGGTGACGTGTTGGACGAAAATTCTGAACATGGACATATTTAGACGCTAAGAAACCGGATGATTACCATGCCAATCCATGCAATATTGTAGTTAAATAATTGTACACTTTAACAATAACAGAAAAAATGTTAAAAGTGCAGCAAAAATTAAAATTCTTGTATTCTCATCCTGGTTTCGTGTTTTACTCCCTAAAATAATAGCATAATGCATGGATATATATAGATATACATATGATCGACCATATTATTTTGTAATTTATATTTGAAACTTTATTACATGTAGTTCTTTGAAAGATGAATGTTTGATGGTAATAAAAGAAAAATATCCCAAATTGCAAACCCAAATTACATTATATCATTTATTGCGGTTTGAGAGGTGACGTGTTGGACGAAAATTCTGAACATGGACATATTTAGACGCTAAGAAAATGGATGATTACCATGCCAAACCATGCAATATTGTAGTTAAATAATTGTACACTTTAACAATAACAGAAAAAATGTTAAAAGTGCAGCAAAAATTCAAATTCTTGTATTCTCATCCTGGTTTCGTGTTTTACTCCCTAAAATAATAGCATAATGCATGGATATATATAGATATACATATGATCGCGCATATTATTTCGTAATTTATATTTGAAACTTTATTACATGTAGTTCTTTGAAAGATGAATGTTTGATGGTAATAAAAGAAGAATACCCCAAATTGCAAACCCAAATTACATTATATCATTTATTGCGGTTTGAGAGGTGACGTGTTGGACGAAAATTCTGAACATGGACAGATTTAGACGCTAAGAAAATGGATGATTACCATGCCAAACCATGAAATATTGTAGTTAAATAATTGTACACTTTAACAATAACAGAAAAAATGTTAGAAGTGCATCAAAAATTAAAATTCTTGTATTCTCATCCTGGTTTCGTGTTTTACTCCCTAAAATAATAGCATAATGCATGGATATATATAGAGATACATATGATCGCGCATATTATTTCGTAATTTATATTTGAAACTTTATTACATGTAGTTCTTTGAAAAATGAATGTTTGATGGTAATAAAAGAAGAATACCCCAAATTGCAAACCCAAATTACATTATATCATTTATTGCGGTTTGAGAGGTGACGTGTTGGACGAAAATTCTGAACATGGACAGATTTAGACGCTAAGAAAATGGATGATTACCATGCCAAACCATGCAATATTGTAGTTAAATAATTGTACACTTTAAGAATAACAGAAAAAATGTTAAAAGTGCATCAAAAATTCAAATTCTTGTATTCTCATCCTGGTTTCGTGTTTTACTCCCTAAAATAATAGCATAATGCATGGATATATATAGATGTACATATGATCGCCCATATTATTTTGTAATTTGTATTTGAAACTTTATTACATGTAGTTCTTTGAAAGATGAATGTTTGATGGTAATAAAAGAAAAATATCCTAAATTGCAAACCCAAATTACATTATATCATTTATTGCGGTTTGAGAGGTGACGTGTTGGACGAAAATTCTGAACATGGACATATTTAGACGCTAAGAAACCGGATGATTACCATGCCAATCCATGCAATATTGTAGTTAAATAATTGTACACTTTAACAATAACAGAAAAAATGTTAAAAGTGCAGCAAAAATTAAAATTCTTGTATTCTCATCCTGGTTTCGTGTTTTACTCCCTAAAATAATAGCATAATGCATGGATATATATAGATATACATATGATCGACCATATTATTTTGTAATTTATATTTGAAACTTTATTACATGTAGTTCTTTGAAAGATGAATGTTTGATGGTAATAAAAGAAAAATATCCCAAATTGCAAACCCAAATTACATTATATCATTTATTGCGGTTTGAGAGGTGACGTGTTGGACGAAAATTCTGAACATGGACATATTTAGACGCTAAGAAAATGGATGATTACCATGCCAAACCATGCAATATTGTAGTTAAATAATTGTACACTTTAACAATAACAGAAAAAATGTTAAAAGTGCAGCAAAAATTCAAATTCTTGTATTCTCATCCTGGTTTCGTGTTTTACTCCCTAAAATAATAGCATAATGCATGGATATATATAGATATACATATGATCGCCCATATTATTTGTAATTTATATTTGAAACTTTATTACATGTAGTTCTTTGAAAGATGAATGTTTGATGGTAATAAAAGAAGAATACCCCAAATTGCAAACCCAAATTACATTATATCATTTATTACGGTTTGAGAGGTGACGTGTTGGACGAAAATTCTGAACATGGACAGATTTAGACGCTAAGAAAATGGATGATTACCATGCCAAACCATGCAATATTGTAGTTAAATAATTGTACACTTTAACAATAACAGAAAAAATGTTAAAAGTGCATCAAAAATTCAAATTCTTGTATTCTCATCCTGGTTTCGTGTTTTACTCCCTAAAATAATAGCATGATGCATGGATATATATAGATATACATATGATCGCCCATATTATTTTGTAATTTATATTTGAAACTTTATTACATGTAGTTCTTTGAAAGATGAATGTTTGAAGGTAATAAAAGAAGAATACCCCAAATTGCACACCCAAATTACATTATATCATTTATTGCGGTTTGAGAGGTGACGTGTTGGACGAAAATTCTGAACATGGACAGATTTAGACGCTAAGAAAATGGATGATTACCATGCCAAACCATGAAATATTGTAGTTAAATAATTGTACACTTTAACAATAACAGAAAAAATGTTAAAAGTGCATCAAAAATTCAAATTCTTGTATTCTCATCCTGGTTTTGTGTTTTACTCCCTAAAATAATAGCATAATGCATGGATATATATAGATATACATATGATCGCCCATATTATTTTGTAATTTATATTTGAAACTTTATTACATGTAGTTCTTTGAAAGATGAATGTTTGATGGTAATAAAAGAAGAATACCCCAAATTGCAAACCCAAATTACATTATATCATTTATTGCGGTTTGAGAGGTGACGTGTTGGACGAAAATTCTGAACATGGACAGATTTAGACGCTAAGAAAATGGATGATTACCATGCCAAACCATGCAATATTGTAGTTAAATAATTGTACACTTTAACAATAACAGAAAAAATATTAAAAGTGCATCAAAAATTCAAATTCTTGTATTCTCATCCTGGTTTCGTGTTTTACTCCCTAAAATAATAGCATGATGCATGGATATATATAGATATACATATGATCGCCCATATTATTTTGTAATTTATATTTGAAACTTTATTACATGTAGTTCTTTGAAAGATGAATGTTTGAAGGTAATAAAAGAAGAATACCCCAAATTGCACACCCAAATTACATTATATCATTTATTGCGGTTTGAGAGGTGACGTGTTGGACGAAAATTCTGAACATGGACAGATTTAGACGCTAAGAAAATGGATGATTACCATGCCAAACCATGCAATATTGTAGTTAAATAATTGTACACTTTAACAATAACAGAAAAAATGTTAAAAGTGCAGCAAAAATTAAAATTCTTGTATTCTCATCCTGGTTTCGTGTTTTACTCCCTAAAATAATAGCATAATGCATGGATATATATAGATATACATATGATCGACCATATTATTTTGTAATTTATATTTGAAACTTTATTACATGTAGTTCTTTGAAAGATGAATGTTTGATGGTAATAAAAGAAAAATATCCCAAATTGCAAACCCAAATTACATTATATCATTTATTGCGGTTTGAGAGGTGACGTGTTGGACGAAAATTCTGAACATGGACATATTTAGACGCTAAGAAAATGGATGATTACCATGCCAAACCATGCAATATTGTAGTTAAATAATTGTACACTTTAACAATTACAGAAAAAATGTTAAAAGTGCAGCAAAAATTCAAATTCTTGTATTCTCATCCTGGTTTCGTGTTTTACTCCCTAAAATAATAGCATAATGCATGGATATATATAGATATACATATGATCGCCCATATTATTTGTAATTTATATTTGAAACTTTATTACATGTAGTTCTTTGAAAGATGAATGTTTGATGGTAATAAAAGAAGAATACCCCAAATTGCAAACCCAAATTACATTATATCATTTATTGCGGTTTGAGAGGTGACGTGTTGGACGAAAATTCTGAACATGGACAGATTTAGACGCTAAGAAAATGGATGATTACCATGCCAAACCATGCAATATTGTAGTTAAATAATTGTACACTTTAACAATAACAGAAAAAATGTTAAAAGTGCATCAAAAATTCAAATTCTTGTATTCTCATCCTGGTTTCGTGTTTTACTCCCTAAAATAATAGCATGATGCATGGATATATAGATATACATATGATCGCCCATATTATTTTGTAATTTATATTTGAAACTTTATTACATGTAGTTCTTTGAAAGATGAATGTTTGAAGGTAATAAAAGAAGAATACCCCAAATTGCACACCCAAATTACATTATATCATTTATTGCGGTTTGAGAGGTGACGTGTTGGACGAAAATTCTGAACATGGACAGATTTAGACGCTAAGAAAATGGATGATTACCATGCCAAACCATGCAATATTGTAGTTAAATAATTGTACACTTTAACAATAACAGAAAAAATGTTAAAAGTGCATCAAAAATTCAAATTCTTGTATTCTCATCCTGGTTTTGTGTTTTACTCCCTAAAATAATAGCATAATGCATGGATATATATAGATATACATATGATCGCCCATATTATTTTGTAATTTATATTTGAAACTTTATTACATGTAGTTCTTTGAAAGATGAATGTTTGATGGTAATAAAAGAAGAATACCCCAAATTGCAAACCCAAATTACATTATATCATTTATTGCGGTTTGAGAGGTGACGTGTTGGACGAAAATTCTGAACATGGACAGATTTAGACGCTAAGAAAATGGATGATTACCATGCCAAACCATGCAATATTGTAGTTAAATAATTGTACACTTTAACAATAACAGAAAAAATGTTAAAAGTGCAGCAAAAATTCAAATTCTTGTATTCTCATACTGGTTTCGTGTTTTACTCCCTAAAATAATAGCATAATGCATGGATATATATAGATATACATATGATCGCGCATATTATTTCGTAATTTATATTTGAAACTTTATTACATGTAGTTCTTTGAAAGATGAATGTTTGATGGTAATAAAAGAAGAATACCCCAAATTGCAAACCCAAATTACATTATATCATTTATTGCGGTTTGAGAGGTGACTTGTTGGACGAAAATTCTGAACATGGACAGATTTAGACGCTAAGAAAATGGATGATTACCATGCCAAACCATGCAATATTGTAGTTAAATAATTGTACACTTTAACAATAACAGAAAAAATGTTAAAAGTGCAGCAAAAATTAAAATTCTTGTATTCTCATCCTGGTTTCGTGTTTTACTCCCTAAAATAATAGCATAATGCATGGATATATATAGATATACATATGATCGCCCATATTATTTTGTAATTTATATTTGAAACTTTATTACATGTAGTTCTTTGAAAGATGGATGTTTGATGGTAATAAAAGAAGAATACCCCAAATTGCACACCCAAATTACATTATATCATTTATTGCGGTTTGAGAGGTGACGTGTTGGACGAAAATTCTGAACATGGACAGATTTAGACGCTAAGAAAATGGATGATTACCATGCCAAACCATGCAATATTGTAGTTAAATAATTGTACACTTTAACAATAACAGAAAAAATGTTAAAAGTGCAGCAAAAATTAAAATTCTTGTATTCTCATCCTGGTTTCGTGTTTTACTCCCTAAAATAATAGCATAATGCATGGATATATATAGATATACATATGATCGACCATATTATTTTGTAATTTATATTTGAAACTTTATTACATGTAGTTCTTTGAAAGATGAATGTTTGATGGTAATAAAAGAAAAATATCCCAAATTGCAAACCCAAATTACATTATATCATTTATTGCGGTTTGAGAGGTGACGTGTTGGACGAAAATTCTGAACATGGACATATTTAGACGCTAAGAAAATGGATGATTACCATGCCAAACCATGCAATATTGTAGTTAAATAATTGTACACTTTAACAATTACAGAAAAAATGTTAAAAGTGCAGCAAAAATTCAAATTCTTGTATTCTCATCCTGGTTTCGTGTTTTACTCCCTAAAATAATAGCATAATGCATGGATATATATAGATATACATATGATCGCCCATATTATTTGTAATTTATATTTGAAACTTTATTACATGTAGTTCTTTGAAAGATGAATGTTTGATGGTAATAAAAGAAGAATACCCCAAATTGCAAACCCAAATTACATTATATCATTTATTGCGGTTTGAGAGGTGACGTGTTGGACGAAAATTCTGAACATGGACAGATTTAGACGCTAAGAAAATGGATGATTACCATGCCAAACCATGCAATATTGTAGTTAAATAATTGTACACTTTAACAATAACAGAAAAAATGTTAAAAGTGCATCAAAAATTCAAATTCTTGTATTCTCATCCTGGTTTCGTGTTTTACTCCCTAAAATAATAGCATGATGCATGGATATATATAGATATACATATGATCGCCCATATTATTTTGTAATTTATATTTGAAACTTTATTACATGTAGTTCTTTGAAAGATGAATGTTTGAAGGTAATAAAAGAAGAATACCCCAAATTGCACACCCAAATTACATTATATCATTTATTGCGGTTTGAGAGGTGACGTGTTGGACGAAAATTCTGAACATGGACAGATTTAGACGCTAAGAAAATGGATGATTACCATGCCAAACCATGCAATATTGTAGTTAAATAATTGTACACTTTAACAATAACAGAAAAAATGTTAAAAGTGCATCAAAAATTCAAATTCTTGTATTCTCATCCTGGTTTTGTGTTTTACTCCCTAAAATAATAGCATAATGCATGGATATATATAGATATACATATGATCGCCCATATTATTTTGTAATTTATATTTGAAACTTTATTACATGTAGTTCTTTGAAAGATGAATGTTTGATGGTAATAAAAGAAGAATACCCCAAATTGCAAACCCAAATTACATTATATCATTTATTGCGGTTTGAGAGGTGACGTGTTGGACGAAAATTCTGAACATGGACAGATTTAGACGCTAAGAAAATGGATGATTACCATGCCAAACCATGCAATATTGTAGTTAAATAATTGTACACTTTAACAATAACAGAAAAAATGTTAAAAGTGCAGCAAAAATTCAAATTCTTGTATTCTCATACTGGTTTCGTGTTTTACTCCCTAAAATAATAGCATAATGCATGGATATATATAGATATACATATGATCGCGCATATTATTTCGTAATTTATATTTGAAACTTTATTACATGTAGTTCTTTGAAAGATGAATGTTTGATGGTAATAAAAGAAGAATACCCCAAATTGCAAACCCAAATTACATTATATCATTTATTGCGGTTTGAGAGGTGACTTGTTGGACGAAAATTCTGAACATGGACAGATTTAGACGCTAAGAAAATGGATGATTACCATGCCAAACCCTGCAATATTGTAGTTAAATAATTGTACACTTTAACAATAACAGAAAAAATGTTAAAAGTGCATCAAAAATTCAAATTCTTGTATTCTCATCCTGGTTTCGTGTTTTACTCCCTAAAATAATAGCATAATGCATGGATATATATAGATATACATATGATCGCCCATATTATTTTGTAATTTATATTTGAAACTTTATTACATGTAGTTCTTTGAAAGATGGATGTTTGATGGTAATAAAAGAAGAATACCCCAAATTGCACACCCAAATTACATTATATCATTTATTGCGGTTTGAGAGGTGACGTGTAGGGCGAAAATTCTTTATATGGACAGACCTAGACGCTAAGAAAACGGATGATTATCATGACATACCATGCAACATTGTACTTAAATTATTGTACACTTTAACCACAGCAGAAAAAAAATGTTAAAAGAGCCTGTAACATTTAAATTCTTGTTTCCTTATCCTGGATTCGTGTTTTACTCCCTAATAGTATAATGCATGGATATATATAGATATATGTATGATTACCCTTATTATTTTGTAATTGATATTTCAAACTTTATTACATGTAGTTCTTTGAAAGACAAATGTTTGATGGTAATAAAAGAAGAATACCCCCAAATTGGAAACCCAATTTACATCATATCATCAACTGCGGTTTGACAAGTGACGAGTTGGACGAGAAAATTCTGAATATGGACAGAATTAGATGCTAAGAAAACGGAAGATTATCATGACATACCATGCAACATTGAACTTAAATAATAGTATACTTTAACCACAACAGAAAAAAAAGAGTTAAACGAGCCTGTAACATTCAAATCTTGGTTTCGTGATTTGCTCCCTAGAATACTATAATGTATGTATATCTATAGATATATATATGATCACCCTTATTATTTTGTAATTGATATTTGAAACTTTATTACATGTAGTTATTTGAAAGATAAATGTTTGATGGTAATGAAAGAATAATATCCCAAAATTGCAAACCCAAATTACATTGTATCATCTAGTGCGGTTTGAGAGGTGACGTGTTGGACGAAAATTCTCAACATGGATAGACTTAGACGTTAAGAAAATGGATGATTAACATGGCAAACCATGCAACATTTTACTTAAATAATTGTACACTTTAACAATAACAGAAAAAATGTTAAAAGAACCTCAAACATTCAAATTCTTGTATTCTCATCGTGGTTTGATGTTTTACTCCCTAAAATAATAGCATAATGCATTTATATATATAGATATATGTATGATCATTCTTATTATTTTGTAATTGATATTTGAAACTGTATTACATGTAGTTCTTTGAAAGATAAATCTTCGAAGGCAATAAAAGAAGAATCCCGTAGGGTACGCAACCCCAAATTACATTATATTATCTAGTGCGGTTTGAAAGGTGACGTGTTGGACGAAAATTCTTTATATGGACAGACTTAGACGCTAGGAAAACGGATGATTATCATGGCATACCATGCAACATTGTACTTAAATAATTGTACACTTTAACCAGAACATCTATTTCTTATTTACCCTTTTCAAAAATGAGAGGTGGCAGTAGATTTGCATGAATGACTTTTAACTGCGAAAAACTTATAAAAATAGGAAAATATCGTAATTTTGTAGCATGGCGGTGTGAGACCGATCAGATGGGAACAGGATAAAGACAGATGAGCCGACGTAAGGGTTAAAAGAGCCTGAAATATTCTAATTCTTGTTTTCTCATCCTGGTCTCGTGTTTTACTCCATAAAATAATATATATATATATACACTGCTGGCCACTGTAAATGCAACACCCTGAAGGAAACATGCAAATAACATGAAATTTACAACATGCATTAGCGGAGGTGAGATATGCAAATGATTAGAATTTCAGCGCAGACGCACATCACGCGCGCCTGTGGCGCCACTTCAAAGCGCTGTTTAAGGCTTGGAGATTTCGACGATTTCAAGTTAGGCAATTGTGTTTTTCTTGTGGTTATTTAAAAAAAAACGATCAATTATGCCTCGTCGAAAACAGCGATCATCTTTTGATCAAGTATCCGAGTTCGACAGAGGAAGGATAGTGGCCTACCGAGATTGTGGATTATCTTTCAGGGAAATCGGTAGTCGTGTTGGACGAAACCAAACAACTGTAATGCGGATATGTGATCGTTGGATGCAGGAGGGTATGACGGACCGGCGTGTTCGATCGCATCCACCTCAGCGCACCACTTCACGTGATGACAGGCAAATTGTGCGCATGGCAGTGACGGATCGCTCAGTCACACCACGAACCATAGCACAGCATATGCAGTCTGTAACGCATCATCCAGTGTCTGCGCGTACCATTCGACGCCGTTTACAACAGAGTGGTCTGTCCGCAAGACGTCCATTGGTTTGTCTACCCTTGACGCAGAACCACAGACGTCTCCGCCGCCAATGGTGTGATGACAGAAGCATGTGGACGGCAGAATGGAATGAAATTGTCTTTACTGACGAGTCACGCTTCTGTCTGCAACACCACGATGGTCGCATTCGAGTCTGGAGACACCGTGAAGAGAGGATGCTGAACAGCTGCGTTATGCACCGCCACACTGGTCCTGCACCGGGTATTATGGTATGGGGCGGTATTGGATATCACTCTCACACACCTCTAGTACGCATTGCCGGTACTTTAAACAACTAGCGCTACATCTCCGAGGTGTTGGAGCCAGTTGTCCTTCCTTACCTTCAGGGCTTGCCCACAGCCATATTTCAACAGGATAATGCGCGACCACACGTGGCACGCATTGTCCAACGGTTCTTCGTCAATCGCCAGGTTGAATTGCTTCCCTGGCCGCCTCGCTCTCCGGGTCTTTCGCCGATAGAAAACATGTGGTCCATGGTTGCTCTACGTTTGACCCAGATTCCATCCCCAGCTGCCACAGCAGATCAACTTTGGCAACGTGTGGAAGCTGTTTGGTCTGCTGTACCCCAAGAACTCATCCAAAGTCTCTTTGAATCAATGCCGAGGCGTGTGGCAGCGGTGATCTCCAACAAGGGCGGCTACTCTTACAACTGATTTTGGCAGGAACCACACTTCACAGAAGTCTATAAACTTAATCATTTGATACTTGGTCAACATGTTATCTACAAAATAAATTTTGTTGTGATATCTCTTGTCTTTCTTGGTTTTGCAATTTGGGTGGCCAGCAGTGTATACACACACACACACACATATATATATATATATATATATATATATATATATATATATATATATATATATATATATATATATATATTTATGAATGACAAGCTTTTTTTTCACGTTAATTTAGTGCCGTCATTGTCCTGTCGTGGTCTGGTAGACAGAAGAGAAGACGAATTAATCCTTTAAAACATATTTATTAAGACTCTATTGAACCAGAGCTCCGAATCATAGTGTGTGTTATGACAGTGTTTAAAGGTTAATTTCGAAGACTTTTAGATGATTCTGTGTGATAATCTGCAATCCACCCAACACACCCCCAGCCCCCTGATTCTGTGTGATAAAACTTATAAAGCCGGGACCGCGCACATATTTAGTCTCTGAAAATAGAGAAAGACTATAAATTTAATAATCTTTTAATTCTAATTCTATTTATAGATTCGGAAAACTAAACAAATTTTAAAATAATTAATTTGGGGAATATTAAAAAAAATTATAAAATTTTTATAATAAACTGCAAATCTGACTCATGCTTTAAGGAGGTTAAATGTCTCGATTTCTTTCTTTGTTATCTCCGTCTATTGCTGAATGATGTCCAAAAAGTAACCAAGATTCTGCACATTTTGTTGGATTGAACAGACTTAGAGGAGGCCGAACAATTTTGATGAACATCACTGCCGTTGTTGTTTTAGTCAACAATGAGGATCTTAAAGGGGTTACAATAAAGTTCATCTGAGAAAAACACCTTTCACATTTCCTTGAAGAAATTGGAATCATATAGAGATGGTGTATTAACTGAAATAATCCTTCTGGAATTATTTTTTCCTAAATGTATTCTCTGAAAAAATGTATCACATTTCATTCAAACAAAGTCTTTTTGATAAATTCCTTATTTCTGCCACCCCAAAACATCAAATTATTTTGAACTTATTCTGGCCACTGTTTTTGGATCTAGCACTGTGGCTCATTTAGGTAAATCAGCTTCTTCATCATCTAGCAATCTCTATTTTCTATAGATATTTTGAGATATTCATAAAATGAAATAGGATATTGGTGGGTCCTCCTTTCTATCTTTCTTTTATATGGGAACCTCCTGGAAGGTAAGATACTCTCTCACTCACTGCATTCTACCGACTTTTCCCGCCACTCCGTTAGCCTGCACATCCCTTTACAAGGATACCCAAGGGCCAATGCTCTTGCAACCATACTGGCATCTAGGAGACCACGATAACATTTATGCTTATCTATGCATAGATGGGTTATGTTCTGGGGTATGTCTCCACCTTGCGCAGATTAACACAAGTACGCGTTAGTTTAGGACAAACGGAGCAACAGGAGATGACGCCATATGGAGAAAGTCGAGGCCCCAATGTCCAATGTCACTCTTAGCCCAGGCCATCGTGGAAGTGGTGACAAGCCGAAACCTTGATGGTGGTACAGTGACTCCCTCAGAGGATCCTACTCCCCCAGGAGACTCACAGTCGCGCTCTCCGTTACCAAACGCCTTGGTTCTCATAACGAAACTTGGTGCCCTGGGAGCAAGCCACACTACCCCAACTCCACCAACCGAGGCCATTCAACAAGATTAATATGGACCTTCAAACCTAACTTTTTTTGCTTTGAATGGATTTGCTTGAAATTTGAATATGTGATTAGTACCATAGATATGTAAAAGTGGTTAAAATTTAATGATGAAATATTAATAATTTAGGAATTAGGAATTATTAATTATATCAAAAATTGGCCTCATTAAAAATCTTCCATGCGCATTTCTTTTGCATATAATATGGTAATTTTTATTTACAGGATACCTTATAGAACTAACAATGAAACTTATTGCTTATTTTAAGCATTCATAAAAATATAAAGAGAAAAAAATAATAATAGTGAAAACACTCTTTTTATGACGCAAAATACCTATAAATCCTCTTTTCAAGTACAAAATTTAAAAATTCTGAGCTAAGAAGCATAATTGTTTTCAATAAGATTTATTTGATATAGTGTTAAGTATATAAAACTTAAATTTCAAAACAAAACGATAATTATAAATGGGCCTGGAGCAGTCTGAATTTTCGTATGACACGAAAATTTTTATTTTGAGAAAAACACATTTAAAGTTTTTGCTATTAGTAACCACATACTATCTAAATTAAATACAGATGCATATAACTTGGAAAGTAATCACAGAAATTAAAAATTCTTTTTGCAACACATTCCTACTCGTCCGTAGTTTCGAAATTCAATAAAATAAAAAAATCGAATTTTTGGACAAATTTCACAATTTTGAAAGTCTACTGTCCCCTTAAGACATTTTAAACCTGCAGAAAATTTCCAATGATCTACAAAAAAGAGTCAAATTCCAATAGCTATTAAAAGAACAAAGCACAAGCGCAAAAAATACTGTTTTCACCGTTTACTATTCGAAATCTCGACAAGAAAACATAACAACGAAAGAAGAAAAAAAAAGTCTCTCCACTCTCGAACCAGTGTGAGCGCTACTATAAACATGTGAGAGGTTAAATGTAATCAAGATGTGGAGAGAAAATTAGTCATCGCTCCCGAATGAAATAGAATCGTTTCGACTAGAACATATGGCCAATGATTTTTATTTTCATCGCTAAATTTTTTTTTTCTTTAGTAAGTAGGGGAAACCCTTGTACCTAGGGCCACCATGCTTTATTTAAATAATTATTATTTTACAGCATTTTTACTCATTAGAGCGAGTGAAAACACTGTTTCAAATCATAACAGCCATTTTTAATGAAGGCAAGAAGAAGCTATAGTTAAATAGAAAAGAAAGTCTTGATTTGATGATTAAAATTAAATTTTTTCACTTCAATTTGAAGTCTTATTTTGTGAAAGTAAGTGCAAACTTATGATTTAATGTATAGCAGATAATTTTTATAATCATTAAAGGAAAAAATGATATAAAAACAAAGTTTGGTTTCGGCAGGTCTTTGGCTATGGAAGCCATTTTGCCAAAAACAACAACATCTTGTACCTAGGGCCATAATCTTGTCTTGTAACTAGGGCCATGGCCTCTGGTAAAAAAGAGGTGGACGAAAACTTGGCAAGTGTAGACTTCTCACTGATACCCCCGAGAAAAATGAAATTCAAGCACAAATATCGAAAAAGTAATTGTTAAAAAAAAGGTTACGAAATCTGTGTTTGAAACAGAAAAATTATGTGGGATCATTAAGAAGACAATGGAGAAAAAACATGCATTAGAAAGTGATGAACATTTCTTCCTTTAAGACATTGCCTACAATTAACATTTCTTCCATACGAAGATTTTAGAAGTTGTGCATGAAAGAAATAATGCATACAAATTGTTCTTTTTATTGTAAACAACAAGTTCAGTTTTTGGAAATAACTGGCCCTAGGTACAATAGTGGTATTGTACATAGGGCCATTTGTAATTTTTTTTTAAATTTTCAATATCATTTACAAAATTTTTTTTCTACACCTGATGTGATTTTGATTTAAAGAGAATAAAGCACGTAATGTATACAAACTATTTTTATTATTGTAAGCTAGTTATAAGTAAAGATACTGCCATTTGAAAATAGCCGGCCCTAGGTACAAGAGTTTCCCCTAATCTCGGTTTGGAATTAACATCAAAATTCAAAATTGCGCATCGGTTCCCCTTAGTCCGTGATGAGAAGAGGAGATAGACTTATAAACTATATTGCACTTTATTTGTTTCGATATTTTGGAAACAAAACATTCTTATATAGACTCTAAAAGCTAACGATGTGGAGCTTTTGACTGAAAACCCACCAGCAATTGCCCCGACAGGCTCTGTACAACCTCTCATAGCGCGTGCAGACTTGTACAGCGCTCTCTGCCTATTCCAGTGATTTATGTGTCCTGTACTCTGTCCCCTGCGTAGATCGCTCGGTCTAGCGGTCCGTGAGCATTTCATCAAAAGGAAACTCGAGGTCCAGGAGGTCAAATGGTCACAGTGGGGGCGGGTCACACTAGATCAAGCAACACTAAGTCTTTGGCGGCTTGAATGGGGGGGTTCTAAATGGGGGAATATCTGGAAGACACGTGTTCATTGGAATGGGGGTGGTTCTAAATACCGTGTCTAATATTACCGTGACTAATGTTGACAGGACTTTCGGGGAGAGAGCTCTGTCGAATGTGAATGCACCAACAGTTACAGAGTCTGACAAAATGTGTACTGTTTCCCCATCTTTCGGGAAATGCATGAAATAATGACCCTACCCCCCTTTTAAGATATCCTGACCTAATTTGAGATTCAGCTAGCACTATAAAGTATAACGATAAATAGTAGCATACTTCCTCTGCTGTTAGTAGTTTCGCACACTTGTGCACTTTTACACAAACATACACACAAATAGAAAATGTTTTGCTCATTAACTTTTTTCGTTTTTGTATTGTTTTTATATGATCATTTTTTATTAGTATTATTAGAGATATTGTTTACTAAATATTATGAGAGTTATTTATTATGTATTATAAGAGTAATTACTTATAGAAATTCTTGTACATTATAAAAATATTTGGGTACAAACAATGCTAACTTGGCATCTTATATAAGTTATCATGATTTTATACTTATTATATGTTTTATGTTGGAGATGTATGGTTTTGAATCCTCACCTTTGTTTAGTTTTTGAAGGTTAAGTAATGGTATAGTAATTTTATGTTGTATAAGAGATTTTCTTGGCCATATATTAACATATGGACTTAGATATACTATGGATTTTATATGGTTTTTAATATACAAATTTTTTATTTGTACTTTCTTTGTTGATAATGAAGTAAACTTCTGACTATGACGAATGGTGGAAAAACTCAAGTCTATCATTTCGATGTGTATAGATACTGTTCTTCTGTTAACATTATATAATTTGGAAGTTTTATTGTATTTTTGTATATTTTGTGTCATATGGTAAACTTAAAATTTTTGAAAAATCTTATGTCAAGGGAAAAGTTTTCCTTTCAGCAAGACTTTTTCTTATTTCGGTGGGGGAATATGCAACGAAAAAACGCGTTCTCCTAAATTACGTTTAAAGAGCATTCCAAATTCTCTTTATTAATAAAGCACAGCCCCTTTTCCAAAATGTGACCTAAAAATAATAAATTGATAATTCATACTGCACATGAATGCACGTGCTGATCAGTACGCAGGCACTTGATAATATGGCTTGCTTTCAAATTCTTACTTACTAATAGAACGTAGTAATGCGGCCGTGATCCCGAAAATACCACACGACTATTACATCATTCCTCACATGTATAGACAACAGTGGCGCACCCAGGGGGCCCTCCCCCCCCCCCAAAGAAGTAGAAATATTGATTTTGCATTATAAATATTTTTATCCATTCATCTCGGCTCCCCCCAAGAAAAAATTCAGGGGGGGGGGGCACTGATGGGCAATATGACTAATTCTAATTAATGTAAAATATAAACAATATAAATAAACAAAAATTAAAATTCAAGCATTGACTGCTAAATCACTTTAACATAAAACATATCCTGCAAAGAAAACATAACACATTTTCAATAGAGGATAGCGCAGAAGCTTCATATCCCCATAATGAAAAAAAAAACAAATAAATAATCCATCAGAGATAGATAAAAATAATACGAATATAGACAAAAAACAAACAGAAATCAAGCACTCTGGGCATCCACGCACCAACGGCAAGATTCTGTAAAAGTGCCGGGGTGTGTATGCATCTTTTACTTTGCATTAGGATTATCTGTGTGCTTGCATGTACGGTGCGTTGAGCCCATACTGTAAGTTGTGTTTGTCTTTTCATTTTCTTTTTGACTTATTGCTTCCTTGGGGGACTCGGGGCCTTGGGGTGTCTTTTGGGCTTACCTGCATCCTATTCAGAAAGTTCCGGTTGAGGTAACTGATATGGTTAGGCTCCCTGATGACGAGACCTGTCGGTTACCTCTATGTTGTTTTATGGTTCCGGCACTTATACAGAATCTTGCCGTTGATGCGTGGATGCCCAGAGTGCTTGATTTATGTTTGTTTTTTTGTCTATATTCGTATTATTTTTATCTATCTCTGTTGGATTATTTATTTAATTCTAATTAAGTCAGGGCTTGAAGATATCTGTCTGATGAGCGAATCCTTTTTGCTCCTACCCGAATAGAAATATTAAGTCTAAAATTATTTCTATCCGAATGGGAACAAAAGCAAAAAACTGATCTCTCGGATAAGTTCCTTTTCGAATTGAATCCAAAGGATCGAAATTTTTTTTTATCCCTCTGAATTTATCCAGCTGGGACCAAAAATTTTCGCTCCTTGAAATTTTACTCCGATTAAAGTAAAAAAATTTTTTTTACAGAAATCTGTGTCATTATTCTAAATTTGATTTAAGGTTCTCTTCATTTATGTTATCTGTGTGTGTCTCGTCATTTATGTGTTTCTTTTAACTTGTACTACCCAGTTTTCCAGAAGTAGGAAAAAAGACAGGATGATAATGGAATTCAATGTTATTTTCTTTTTGTATTCAAAATTAAAAATACCGTGTAGGGAAGAAATATATAATATTTCTTAAAAAAGAAATTAATACCCTGTATGCATGAAATTATATGTACATGTACGTAATGAAAAAGGCCAATATTTTGGAAACGAATAAACGTTCGTGTAGCGAATTTAAAAAACGTTTTTCCTATTTCAACTCAAAATTAGTCTTGATAAAACACTGTTGTGAAAGGAATCCTTCTAAATCGAAACAAATTAAGCAATCTAGTTGAATCTACAGACTCGAGTTTTGCCTCGTTCGATTCAGAATGAAAATAATACACAAAAACAGACATCCAACTCGAGACATTTATTTAAAACCTCAGTCTTGAGAACATTTCGAAAATTTTGTATTGAAGTTTCACAAATTTCCTATAGCCACATTCTGCTGACCAGTGAATTCTTCCTTCTACTAGACAAGAACTATTTTTGTACCGGAGTTGATCTATCTACCTCAATCTGTTCAAAAGTTATCCCGCAGGTCGATAGATATATTGATCTATACCTAAGTATACTGCACATACCAAAAAATGATAAAGTTTATTAGGTAACCATAGGATCTGGGATGCTTGAAACAGTATTCTGTATAGAAGTATCCTGCAAATTCCAGAATTTAAATTTTAGCCACATTGGAATAACTTAATATCTATATAAATAAAACGCGTAGGTATGCGGCACAAAAATCGACGATATTTCTACACTCCGAATGGCAGCGGCTGCAACTAGCGGATGTAAACATTAGTGGCTGTCCGCAATTTAAAACCGCGTGTATGTAGTGACGACATTTGTGGCAACCGCTGATCTTTTGACACAATATGTTTAGACCTATCAAATCCAGTGTTTAGTCTTGGACAGTTGTATGTAGGTTAATCTAGAGTCCGTTCTTTTGATTCTGTCACTGTAGTATCTCCTACTTCTGAAATACTCAACTGTGTATATCAAGAAGTTTTAGGAATATCATAGCTGTAATCCACCCTATATTTAACTCCATTTTTAAAGTGAATATATTTTCCCAACAATTTATTATTTGATATGATTAAGTGGAGATATCTCAATTGTGAACAATAGTACATACAGAAAGTGATGTAATCCACACTATATTTTAGTACTTGCTGAATTTACTCCGCTTTTTAAGTGAAAAAAATTTTCCCCAACAATTTCTTATTTGATGTAATAATAAAGTATATATTTATATCTTAATTTTGAAAAATTGTACATCAGAGAGGGATGTAATTTTTAAAATCATTGGTGTTGGCTTTCTCAGTCTTATCTTTAACTCTGTTCTGAAGTAATGGAAATTCACATTTTTTAATCACGATGTTTTAGAATCAGCCTTATAGTGAATTTAGCAATTAAAAATTTTTTGGCTGAGCTTCCACTACCCCTTAAGAGGACAAAGGACCTTCAACCTCAAATTTTTAAATTTTCAATTTTCAACTCTATATACAGAATGAGAATAATTGATATTCTTTCTTTACTACACTGAAAACCCTTGCAATTCAAAATAATTTTTTAGAAGAATAATGCATTTTTTTCAAATTTTTTTCAAAAATGCTAATATTTTTTCAAAATGCTCCATGCGCATTCCATATTATTTAAGAATCTTAATATATTTAATATATGTTTACCATATATATATAAACATAATCGTGGAATGAATTTTTTTAATGTGAAAATAAATCCTTATTTTTATTAATCTGCCTGTTTTATTAATATTTTGCATGTTTTTACTTCATTTCATGTTCTATAAATTTGAAAGATAATTGTGGTTTCAAATAATGATGCACAGATTTTCGAGAAACATAGCAATTAACAATCCTGAGAAATTTTGCAAAAATCAGATGAAAATTAATGGGCCTGGAGCATTTTGAAAATTTCTAGCATTTTTGAAGAATTTTTTGAAAAACAGTCCTATTCTTCCACAAAATACTTATTTTTGATTTCTAAATATCTTTAATATAGTAAAAAAGAATGTTAATTATTCTCATTTTGTATATAGAATAAAATGTTGAAAATTTTTAAAAAACTATGTTCAAGGTCCCCAGTCCCCTTAACAACGTATATTTATGACAACAGGTAATGGTAACATTCCTTACATATGTTACTTTCAGTTGAGTTGTTTTGCAAAAGAAAATATAAAACTAAAAGTGATACTTTTTGTTCCGGCTCGGAACAATTCCTTACTCGGAGCAAATGAATTGCTCCAGGTCGGAAAAATATCCGGAACGATAAGAATCTTTAGGAGCAAGATCAAATCCATCCCAAAGTAATGGTTTCATGTGGATAAATAAATAAAAAATTCCACTTAAACCAATTCGATCGGAACTTTTTATTTTGGTTCTTATCCATTTCAATCCCTGAATTAAGTTCAAATATACATGTTATATTCTGAAATGGATTCTTGAATGATTGATGGAGATTGTGTACTAAAGATTTCTGGTCCTCGAAAAGTAACATACGGAGATGAAATTTAGGACTGAAGTCTTCGAAAATTTTATGGTTGCTTAAGGTGATAAATACTTTAGCACCACCTAACAATGAAGAATAATTCCTCTCTACCAGTCATTCCTCTGACTATATATATCGCTCCTTATAGAAAACACACGCATAATATCTAGAGATAAAAACTATTCTTTATAAATAAAGTAATTTGCGAAGAAAAATAATTCTTTTTCTAGTTTTGAATGTTTGGGGAGCAATCAGGTTTGTCAGCGGTAATAGATTTAGATACTTAAACATTTAAATAATTATGGGGTATGGAATTTTATCTTGAAAGTTAATTCATCGCATGTACGATATTTTTATTGCTTTACAGATCACTGCTGCAATTTATTTTTCTTATTTATTATATTATATCATGATCATTACGAACATCGGATCATCTGCATCTAATGTAATTTCTTTCTTATTTTTAGTATTATGGTCAAACATTTTAGTGGGGGGAATGTCAATCAGATGAAAAAAATACAGGTAAGATGTTTAAGCAAAAAAATTCTGCGCAGATATTTGTGACAGTAAATAATTTGTTAACCATAAGAAAATAAATTCATTAAATTTGTGAAAATTTATTTCTTTTGGCTCTACACAGCATTTCGTACTTCGGTGAGCTATACTGTGGCGCCATCTCTCGCTTAGAAATGAACATCATGCATCTTTTTTTAGAATCCAGTGTAGTATAATGACAGAAAGCACGTCACTAGAAGAAAACCCTTTTTTAGGGGGAGAGGAGGAACACATAGATTTTTTATGTATCCATTGTTATAATATAGAAAAAGTCCCACGTCCCCGAAGCTTCTTCAAAAGATGTTCTATCCTGAAAAAAGAGCTTTTTTTCCAAGTCAGCACCGTAAAATAAGATAACATCAATACCACACTTTTGTACTTGCATAACTTATGTGATTAAGAATTGCTTTCATATAGATGCTGACGCCGCAGCATCAACCAACGTTGTTGTCGTTCAGCATCTACCTCCCTTTCATTACGGTTAGTTATTCGTTATAAGACCGCCATCTGAGCAGGAACGTTTTCTGTCTCTGAAGAACAAATTTGAATGTCAAGAGATCCAGCACACTTCTGACTCTTTCTTACTTGATTACACTCATGGATGCATGTTTGTCTGTATTACTAGCATTTAATATATCTTCCCATTCTAACTCATTCCGCACATTCCACTCGCATCATGTCGTTTTTTATCACTCTCGATATATTGTCACTGTCAGATTATTGTCTACTTCTTGTTTATCCAATGTCTTCAAAATCAACATCGTAGATTAATTTCCTCCAGTTTCATCAAGTACATTCTACGTAGAACCCCCAAAGATCCAACGAATCCAACAACTCATTTGTTTACATTCGAATGCTATCGCTTACTTTGATTAAAAATCCATCTGAAACTCCGAATAGACCTTAATTATCGTATCGTAGTTATCAAAATTGAGATATTATCTTTCAGATAACTACCGTATATTGTTTGAAGCAACAGACTTTGCTGTCAGGTTTTCCTGTCTATTTGTCATCTGCCTTTATTATCTTCCTACCGTATTATTTTTCTCCATTTTTATCGAGCCATCTCACCTTTTTGAACGGTTGCAAAGTACTTCCCAGATTGTTCGGAGCCTATCGTCTGTTTTACTTACATAATTGTCTGGGACGGAATCTTTGCTACCGCTTTTGATTTTATACTTTTCATCAGAATGTTTAGTTTTCAAAAAAAGCTTTGTTTAGTATCTTATGTACTGCCATTCCCTCCTCTCCTTCAGTCGAAATATTCAATTCTTCACTTTACGCTATACAATTTCCACAAGTGGTTTCAAAATAATTTTCTATTTTAAAGCTATCAAGCAGAATTCTCACCACTGATTTAACTTAAAATCTGTTTAGGGACGTAAAAGATAACTCCATCCTGAAAACTATTAGGGCCTGTTCACATAGGAGTCCGTTGCGTTGCGTTAAGGAACAGATGACGTTGAGACGAAAATAAACCAATCATAGGCCTCCAAACGATTAGCAATGAAATTTTTAACGCCTATGATTGGTTTACTTTCGTCTCAACGTCATCTTTTCCTTAACGCTACGCAACGGACTCCTATGTGAACAGGCCCTTAGTATAAACTAGAAGATAACCCGTCATTTTGGCGTCATAATACTAATAATGACGTCATAATGGAAAAAGTATATGAAAGTTAAAAAATATCTCGAATTATCTAACAATATTGCATTTAATCCACACCTTGTAAAAGCAAACCCTTTCATTATTTTTTATTTATTTAGTTTTTCATGCTTTTGGAGTAGTAGACTGCGATCCAGTTTTTTACAGCTCACTACGCGATATGAATACTTGAGCTACTTGATTCATTCACATTCAAGTTCGTTTACTTACAGAATTCATCGCAAAAGTAAACACATTTTTAAAAACTGTTAAATATACAGCTAAAAGCATCCAATTTTTTTAGTTCTGAATGTTTTATAGAAAAATAAGCTGAACAAACGTGATTTGATGGAGAAGATATTAGTTTTTAGGTAAGAAAAAATTCTGCTCCACATCTGAAATTGAAATTTGGCCTAACCGGCCGTTTGTTTACTGAGGGCTTCAATTGAAAGATGAGTACAGCCCGGAAGTGTTATACAGAGACAACGGCTATTATATATATAATGTATTATATTACCGTACTTTGAAAATAAAGCACTGAGTACATATACTCAATGTCGTCAGTTTCAAACTAATATCAAAGGAACTCGACTTAGTTCGAGTTCCCGCAAAACATATTTCATTACAAATGTATCAACATGTACCCAACAATATATCGATTTTTTGACTGGAAGTGTTTTAAAAGATTAATTTGGCAAATCCCAATCACCAGCAAAATCAAACGAAGTTCTAATGCTGTGCCGATCTGGACTAAAGCACACTTTTCAACAAAACTGGTGTAAATAGAGTTTGAAAATCGAATTATTCCCTAAGCTACAACTCTTTCAAACTGAAAAGCAAAACAAGCGTGCGCAATGCAAAAAAAGAAATGTCAACGGGGGGCAATTTTAGCTCCAAAATTAAAGGGAATAGGTTGGTTAAGGTAAGTAAACAATATACTTCTCAAGCAACTCCTTTGAAATAGAAATCTAATGACATGGTGTATTTAAACTTAGTTTTCCGGTTCTTGGAACACTCTAGTTTCTTTAGGAAATTAAGCCATCCATACCTAAAAACTATCGTAGACAGTGTAAAACGCCCAATTGTACAGCTTCTTAATCACTCTCTTTGCGTTTCTTAAATAAAGTTGAATTCAGCTGCAAAAATGTTCTTATTATCCTAGCAAAATACTTATTTCAGAAAACGACTTCATAACAATCGTTAGTAGGCATCGCTTAAAAATCTGAACAACATTGTCAATGTTAGCTTACATTAGCCTCATGAATTGACTAAAGTAAGCGTACAGTGACATTTGTCTCTGTACGAAAGATACTTCGAGACTTCATTTCGTGCTAGTGCACAATTGGCAGTTGACAACCAGACTTGTATACGAGGATCAATATTATATTCATTTTAAAAAATTGTATACTCTGACCATGTCTTTAGATGATTAAAGATAGCTGAAAAACAAATTAAATTATGTCCTTAAAGTAATATACACGGTGCAGAAGGAGACTAAATTCAAAATATATTTTAAGCCAAAGTATTTATAGGAAGTATTTGTAACTACAGAAGGTCGTTCGCACTTTATGGAAACGATTTTGATAGTTAAGTTTTATGTATAAATTCCGTATTTTTTGCGGCGATTTGCTTCTATCTGATAGCCATGGTTCTTGACAATAGCTCTAGTTCGGATTTTCCATGAAAGTAAACTTTTTCTTAGTACTGTGATGTCAGTTTTACCCCATTCCTCTTGGATCGTTTTCCAAAGTCCGTTCAGAGTTCTCAGATGCAGTTTTCCTAAGGCTCGTTTTAATAAACCGAAATCGCAAAAGCCCATTGGAGAAGCGTCAGGTTATTTTACAGGTATTTCATTAAATGGGATACACTTTGTTCCTGTTTCTGATTCTTTCTTTGTTAAATAAGTGGCAGTTGATTTAAACGTGTGACTAGAGGCTTTGTTCATATGAAGCCCAACTTTATCAATGTCTTTTCCATATAAGGCTAGAATTTCTTCTTCACAAATTGGTTCTAAAATATTCTGCTGATAGTAGAGTGAATTAATTTTGGCTTTACTTAATTTTTTTTTATTTTCTATTCGCCGTTGTAACAAAAATCCTGCAACTATCATGAATCCCTTTGGAAACTTTTCAGTACACTGACGAAGCCATTTCGTACGGTCATTTCCGACAGTTGAGCAATAGAAAATTCATCTTTTTTATTATAGTCACTTAAATATATCCATACCTCATCGAGTGTTACCACAAATTTCCATTTTTCAGCAGCTAGAGGTTTTTCATATAATTTCCTACAGTTTGTTTTTCTGTCAGCAATATGCTTTGGCAAAAGGAGATGAACTTTAGGTTTAAACATCTTTTTTAACTTCAAATCTTTATGAATGATTTTACTTACGATGCCATAAGGCATTCCTAGTTTCGATGCAATGGATCTCTGAGTCGGTGGGTTTTCTTTTAGGATCAGAGAATTCACTTTCTTGATATTTACCTGCTTTCGAACAGTCTTAGGATGAGGTTTCGCGGTCATGTTTTCATTTTTACTTTCAGTTAGACGTTTTTCATTTCAAATTTAATATATTGTAGATACTTTTTTTTATGAAATATCATAACCGCGAATTTAAAACCATTTTATAATTTGTTGATACGAAATTTCTCTTCGGAAAACTCAGTTACGTAACCTTCGAGCCATCTAACAATTTTAGGATCCATTTTCAAAATAAATCCTTAATTTTATATTGCAATCAAATCAAAACAGTAGCAGACAATTATTCTGAAGTTGCCAAATTTTTATCTCAAAATGTAAACGCCAAAAATAAATTACAAATCGTTTCCATAAAATGCGAACGACCTTCTGTATAATTCATCAATGTCAAAATTGAAAAAAATTATTCAAGGGGAAAATTATTACAGCAGCATGCTAATCAGCATGCTAATATTACAGTATAAAGCCTTAAGAACAGCCTTATATTACAGCAGCATGCTAATCCATATCTGAACTTCAGTTAAACTTAAAAATACAGAAATGTCCATAAAATTCCATTCTTCATCTTTTATGCTGGAAAACAGGGTATTCTATAAGATATGGGAAAACTTTTATTTTCAATATTTCGCTGAGTTCTGACGGAATGTCTGATTTCCGATGTGTACCCAACCCTTTGTAGTTTTCGTACCTTCTGAATAAATTTATTTATTTATTAATACATCCTGATATAAGTTCTATATTACCTCAAAACTAATCAGTTTAATTTACATACTGAAATGATTAATTCACATAACATGCTTATAATTTATTTAAAATGTCGCGCTTTTAATGGTAATTAATCTCATGGTTATAAAACTTTTTTTTTGAAGTTTAAAAAAAATTTATCTGATACATTCGCTTTTATACGTTGTTAAACTCTACTTTTTATGTTGTTTGCCTCTTCTTTTTGTCAGTCTTCTTCTCGAGTGCATTATTTGTTCAAAGGGTATTTCAGAAACATTAAAAAGTTGGAAAACAAAACTAGTTTTAAAAGAACTCTATAAAATATGATAGTAATGTTTCAATGCATGTAAATGTGATCAATTTACTTTCAGTTTTGTATTAATTTTTCATATCGTTCATGTTTAACCTATATTCCATAAAAATATATGTTAAGCCCCATACATTATTCTGGATTCTAACTCTTTAGTACTCTTTGTAAAATGTCTTTCTTAAAATTCTTTTGAGATTCTTTTAAAATTCTTTTGAGAAAAAAAATTGTTTCAGGTAGCTATGATAGGAAATAACGTTTAGGCTTTATATGGGCTAGTTGCGATATTATGCATATTTATTATTTTTTCAGTTTCAAATGTTGATTTGAGCGTTAATATTATTTGTTCAGTTAATTCTTTAATGTTTCTCGTAAACAACAACAGTAGTATTCTGAAAAATCAATTTTTGCGATAGATTATCTCGAAAAACAGATCTAAATCAACTTTTGGAAGCATTGTAAAATTGTTTTTCCGTCAGGAATGACACCGAATATAGTAAAAAATCTAAAACTATTATCTTTTTCTAAGTTATCGATAGCAAATTTTGTATGAAATAAAATTATTAATTTGTGGTATTTTAAGAAGAAAAGAAATCTCCTCTGTTATTAAAATAAAAGTCATAACAAACGTGAAAACTAAAAATTCTTTGAAATTTTAGATTCCTCTTACCGTTACTCCATATTTAATTTCTTTTTATTTATGTAAGGTACTATAAATGTGTGTAAAAGTCCCATACTATAGCATCTTGATTTAAAATTTTGAAAACTTTGATGCAAAAGTATAAATACAAAATGGAAATTGTAAGTACAATGTAAATGAAATTTCAAAAATAATAAGTTAGAATGAGATGTAACAGGTTTATTAACACATTCATAAAGTAAAACATATTTGTCGAAATTGTTTGACACAGATATTTTATTCAAAAACAATTGTTATTGAACTATTTTTTACGAAAAATTGCGAAACTACTGGTATTAATATTGTCATTCTAGTTGCTTGAGATTTTTTTTTTCTTTTCATTTTAGTTTACATATAGTATAACAGATAACAGAAAACTCTTGCACATCATGAAGCATTATCTCGGCCATAAGTGTTAACATATAAGGATAGGTATTCTAAATTTCAGGATCCCAGAGTGAAATCTTTCTAAAAGACTGAAATTTTTAAAAGATGAAAAAAAAAATTTGAGAAAGGGGAAGTTTTTGATATTCCTTTTGAGTTGTCCATAGGTTTAAAAAAATCTAACGCTCTGTTTATGATCTTTAAAAGTTTTCATAGATTCTGTGAGAAACAAGGACCGAATGACACTTTCTCTGGTGTATCAAAAATTGGGGTTATCGTAAATGAAAAGGCCAAGAAAATGCTCCAAAAAGTGATACGGCCGTTACAGAAAAGAGTGACACTTAATATTCTAAAATTAACCCTTTGTTTAGCCACGGCAATATAACATCTGCGTTTTATAATTTTTTTTTCAGTTAACTGCCATTCTTTTTATTTTACTTTACGGGTATTTTTGCATATAAGTCAAATGAAGACAGAGAGGTAAAGTTTGTCGAGAAAGAGGTCTTTAAATTAATTTGGTTAAGGGGACAGTGGACCTTCAAACCTAACTTTTTTGTATTGAATGGATTTGCTTGAAATTTGAATATGTGATTAGTACCATAGATATGTAAAAGAAGTTAAAATTTAAAGATGAAATATTAATATTTTATGAATTATGAATTATTAATTATATCAAAAATTGGCCTAATTAAAAATGTTCCATGCGCATTTCTTTTGTATATAATATGGCAATTTTTATTTACAGGATACGTTATAGAACTAACAATGAAACTTATTGCTTATTTTAAACAATCATTAAAAATATAAAGAGAAAAAAATAATAGTTAAAACACCCTTTTTATTACGCAAAATACCTATAAATATTCTTTTCAAGTACAAAATTTAGAAATTCTGAGCTACGAAGAATAATTTTTTCAATAAGATTTATTTGATATACAGTTATGTATATAAAACTTAAATTTGAAAGCAATACGATAATCAGAAATGCACCTGGAGGAGTTTGAATATTCGTATTACATGAAAATTTTTATTTTGAGAAAAACACATTTAAAGTTATTGCTATTAGTAACCACATAATATCTAAATTAAATACAAATGCCTATAACTAGGAAAGTAATCGCAGAAATTAAAAATTCTTTTTGCAACACATTCCTACTCGTCCGTAGTTTCACAATTCAATAAAATAAAATAATCAAATTTTTGGACAAATTTCACAATGTTGAAAGTCCACTGTCCCCTTTAACAATTACATTTTTCTACGTTAAAATTGTAAGAATAAGTTAAGTGTTAAAAAAATGACAATATCTGTGAGGAATATGAAAATATTTTTCCTTCTTCTTTACAACTGTTAGGATAAATCTTTATTTGAAAGCAACATACGGAAGTCCACATTATGAGGTTTTAAACTCATTTAATCGTTACCGGTAGAATACGGGAGAAAAGATAAATATGGTTAACATTAGATTTATACAAAATACTTAACTGTTGAGTAACTTGTGTATGGTAATAACTACATCTTTAATTTACAAAAGATCAGGTAGTCAATAATATATATTCCTATTGAAAGATATTTCGGTTTTTATTTTTCCCTAAACTATATTCTCACATTTCATGTGAATTAATTGACTCGAGCCCATAAATGAGCTAATATATGAGTGGATATAAACATTCAATGCATTATTCGTTGATAATATTTTTACTCGAAGTAGAATTAATGAATCATCAATATAGTTTGTTTTTCATTTCTTAACTTTAAGGGTATAATTTAGATTTTAAACATTTTCCGTCGCGTTTAACTTTATTGAGGTATTTTTCCAAGGTTACAGGAATATCATAACTATTGAAAATTGTGTACAAATAAATCGCATTAGTAAATTATCTGATTTAGAGAACATGAATTTTATATAAAAACGAAATGTTTCAGTACAGTTATTTTATTTCTAGTGAATATCTACAATTATATTTTTTAAAAGGTAAAAAATTTTCAGATTTTTAAGAAAATATTCCTTTTTTTTTCGTTATTTCAAAAATTGTCGGGAGACAAAGGGTTAATAGCATTTTCAAATATTGCTTACATAATTAAGTTAAATTAAATAATTAACAATTGAATATACAAAAGTTTACAATAAATCAAAGAAATGGTCTGTTTATCATTTTAAGCAAACAAAGGTGCACGAAAAAATGTACTTTCCACTTTACTTTATTAGAGTGACCGTTTCTAGACACAAAATACTGTTTCATATAACAGTTATTTCGAAAATCCCAAACAGCATTTAGTGTGTAATTAAGTAAATGTGATATAAAAAGACATCACCCGATTGTAGAGCTACAAAACTCATAAGCTCTTTTAGCAAAATGCTAACTTCACTGTTACTTAGAAAAAGCAAATAACAGTAGTAACATCATTAAAAGAAAATTAATTAAAATCCTATAACTAATAATTAAGTATGATAAATTAATATTGCTTGCATATTTTCCCTCTAACATCGTATTGATTTGTGTTCTAATATATATATTACATCAATATAGATTCTGGAGTAATCTAATTTTACAGAACATGGAATGTTTGCGTATGGGTGAGACTTTGCAATTGAAATCAACTATAACACTTATACATTTGCAACACCTATGAACAATAAACTTAGATGACTCTGCTGTCTCAAAGTCGAAACTGAATGATACACTTCGAAATGATTGTTGTATTCCAAAATATTGATACCAAGCGCCGAATCGAATGCAAAAATGAGTTATTATACAACAGAGTGCTAGAATGCATAATTAAAATCAATTGAAAATATAGCTAGATTAATAAGAAAAAATTAGATGTATGTTGGAAAGGTACGTTAAATCTATAGACGTAATATTTAAACAGAAATGAAGAGTTCAAATCAATTCCACAGTTCATCGGTTTTCTGGCAATCAACGAATGAAAACAATTTGAAAACAAAAAATTGGAATAATTGAGCGATGATACAATTTCTGTTAGTGAACTGTTTATTAAGAATCCGATGATTGAAAGAATTCTAACACTTTTTAAATATTAAACAAAATGCTCAAGACCAATTACTCAAACATCTGTTTAGGTTGTAAGTCATGATGACTATTTCTTTCAGATTTTATAAACCATTTATTAAAAGTTAACAAAAATAGGGATAAAAATGCAAAAATACAGTTATTTCAATGCAGATACTCCTACTGTACATATATAAGATGGATTTAAAAATAAATCCATCCTAGAAAACTTAAAAATCTAGTTTTAAGTAATATTCACACTCGGATGTCTATAAACTACATAAATATTAATAACAATGAAACTATTTTAGGATTAATATGACAACAAATTTCTTAATCTTCAAACTTTTACATAAACAGATTGTCGTCAGAAATCATTAAAGTTTGCTTCCCTTTGAAACAATTATTTAAGAGATCGCGCTACTGAATCCCGCAACAATTTCTTTCCTTGAAGTTTGTCAATGCATATTTAATCATACAAATTAGAAATATCGATTTTTTTACATTATTTCAACAATGAATATCAAGTTAGGAGATGATTATTTCTCCCGAAACAAATCTCTTTAATGGTACATATTAGAATAATAGATCATTTAATTTCTTAACACTGAAAATTTTGTGCATCCCCAAAATATTAAACATCACATCACTAATCAAATTTAAATTTGAAATGCTTTTATAAATAAATAAATAGATAGATATATTTATTCTCTATACACTATATAATAACCACTTTAACACTAACATTTATTTCCTACATAATTTTTGTTATTTTTACTCTCACACCTTAGGCTCTCCTTTTAAAAGTAGTTTATTTTTTGATTTAGTGCCTTCGCTAATATAATAAACTATTAGCCCTTGGAGAAAATAGTATTGGGAGAGACAAGACTTTTTTGGCCATAAAATACAAGTTATTGATTAGCACCAAAATTTAAATCAGAACGATATCATTTTTGACGTCAAATCTCCAAACAATACGTTTGCGATGTCAAAAGAGAACAAAACCCATAAACATTTTGCATAGTAGTTAGTGAAACAGAAATATTTTGAGCAATCAACAAATAGCAATATCCTGACAAATAGAGATTAGGAAATTTCCAAAAACACATTCCACATGATTATTTAGGAAGAAGTTACACACAACACATTGCCGTCCAAACGTGTTTCAGGCCATACAAGTTCGCCGAGTTTCTAAACGCAGATGGGAACGGGAACTCATCGCACGACAGATATCACTACATTTGTGTCAATTTATTTGTGAAATTTTAAGTTACGCCTGTCTCACAATTATGTTGTCTAGTTACATTCGACAATGTTCTGAAGCTAATACAATCACGCCAAACTAGGACAATTGTCTGTGCCTTAAACCTAAGGCTTTCTACTTCATGACAGCGCAAGTATAGGTATAGTGGATACAATAAGCGCTTACTCTGTGTGGAGATGATACTTTTCTCCATATTAACATTGTATTACATCAGCCTCAGACGCTGCAACAGAGAAATGTTATTAGATACAATTCCAAATAGAGTAATTTTTTTTTATAGTTTAAAACATTAATTTTCAAACACACAATTTAAAGTTCAAAAAACATTTCAATCAAGATAAGCAGGATTTTTTTTTCATGATAAGCAGGATTTCCTTGTTAAAACATTAACAGTAAAGAAAAGTCAACTTCATCATTGCTGTCTCGTTTCTTGTGGTTGGTTCTCTGTAAATGAGGACTCTGTGTGCTGGTGCTCGTTTATATTATTTTCAGAGTCATCGTACCGCATGCGAGAATAGTATCGAACATGCTGTGTCGTCAATCCGGTGTCTTCTCCATCAGTAGCAGCACCACCTTTCGACGGGAGACATGCGGTTACGATGCTCATAAAACCTCCGGAAGCTAAGATAAAAACAAGTAATATAAAAACAAAATTTTTTAAAGTCAATTCCTACTCAGGTCAACAAAGAAAAATTTGAGTATGAACTAATAGTAGGAATTGAAAAAAAGGATTGGCTGCCAGAACCTTGCCTACTGTGCGAGATTAGGAGGGGGAGAAAGAGAGAGAAAAAGTTTGTCAGGTTGGGGATTCGATCCCGCAACCTACAGGACGGGAGGAGCCAGCGCTACCGCAGTGCTACCGTTTACAGCGTAACAACAGGGAAATTACTATTCAAGAGCAAGAGACGCTCTAGGTCTAAAACTAAAATCGATTAATTAAATTTAATTAATGAATAAATATTTGAAAATTCAGAAAATGATATCAGGATTAAAATAAGATTCTTCAACACAAGCAACAACGCTAAAATGAAAACATACATTCGGGCTTTTAAGAAATGCTTAGGTTGATGCTTGTACAAACACGAGTTAGCTTGCTAGAGGTCAGCAAAATTTGGGGCGTGAAAATGCGAGTTTACACGAGACCGGTCAATAGCGGGCTTAATGTTACGTGAGTCGTTGGTCAAATACTTTGCACTTTCTGGCTACGACATTTGGGCTATCTCGGATTATAATGAATCTTTCGTGTAGTTTAAATGGTAAAGAATTTCAAATAGGCTTTAAATACTACCCTGTATCAGGATCATTGTATTCCTGTATAATTTCAAGTACCTTTGTTTCATGAATCCTATTCTGCTAACACAATGCAATAAATTCAATAATGGGTGTCATCAGTTGCCTGAATAAGTAGTGAGTAGCATTTTATCCATCTCATTTTCCCGTCTTTGAAATAAGTCATTCGAAACAAGAATTTGTACGAAAAAATTCTGAAAGTACGGTTTTACAGTACATAAATGGTATGATTTCAAGCTTTAAATTTTGAGAAAGTTTGTTAATTTTTTCAGCCTCTTATTCTGAGAACAGAATAAATATCGCAGATAATGGCGACAGAAGATGGTTAAATAAATTGCTCACTGAATTGCCAAAATTTGAGCTAAAATATCCATGATTTAACGGACTTATTCGAAAGGTTTTACAGTTGCTAGATCTAGCATACAAAGGCCACTTCTCCGAAACCTTTTAGACCTTTTTAGAAACCTTTTAGCCTTTGGCTCGATCCCTCCTCTACCAATCAATTTGGACAAAGTTCTTGTAAAAAAGAATTCGATAGCCGACATTTTGCGAGGTATGTATAATAATTTGTTATATATATTCCCAAGTTAGTTATGGTTTTAATAGTATAAGTCATACGCTGTTATAAACATATATTAAAAATGAAATAACGCCGATCATCGGTAGTCCATGGGGTCTTGAGACGGTGTGCCATTCAAGGTGTTTCAGTGAAATTTCTTCATGCGACCTCCTAGCCTTTTCCAAACGTAACTATTTGATACGGTTTGATCTTGTCCGGCTTCTAGTATAGAATGATATCAACATTATTTAATTTTTTTTCAATGGCAAAATGGTAAATTCGGGATTGAATGCATTCGGTTGTTGGATTTCCGCTTACTCAGAGAATGCTATTAATTTATTTTTCGTGAGTATTGCTAATGGACAACTTATGCATTTCCTTCCACTTTTATTCGAAGTTTGCCTAGGATCTTTTTATTTAAATCGTGCAGTATTTTTAATAGCGCAGTGTTTATAATCCTCAATGGCAAAAAAAAATGAAACGTCACCGATAAAGATAATTTTAAATGAGTAATACAATTTCAGAGATTCTTTGAAAAAGACATGAACTTACCGGTGTACCGAACAACAGAATGTCCAACAATCCAAAGAGCCATGTAAATTATGAGTGATAAGAAACAAAGAACTACTCCAGTTACCAGAAATGTTATTGGTCCTGTGCGTTCGAATTCCTAAAAAGAGAACATGGAAATAATCAGCAAGGTAATTATCTATGGCTAAGCGCCTACTCGTAAAAGTAAAAAACGTTAAATTTTGAAGCCCGAAGAGTTTATGTAATTTTTTCCCTATCTAAGACATTCAAAATATAATTATTCTAAACAGTCCCAATGAACGTTCGGCCGGACGATGACCGAATGGCTAGTGCGTTGGAATTAGGTACCGGAGTCCGTGGATTAGAGTCCCACTTCTGGCGTGGATGTTTGCAGCCGTCCGAAATCGGCTTTAAGCAGTAGGTCCCGGTCTAATTAACCCTCGTGTAGTAAAAGTTGACCGTAGCGCCCCAAACTAAACTAAACCAAACACAATGAAAGCTGTGTCTGTCCACTTTGTTATCACTTTGAAGCAAATGATGGTCCCAGGTAATTCAACGTCTAACTACCATAACTTCAAAGATCATTTTTTTTTAAACAAATGATTATTGCCTTACTTTCAAGTAGGACTGCTAAATCACATCGTGCTCATAGTGCATCCCCTCCCCCCCCCTCAACATGTGGATCGGGTTCTATTCTCCACTCTCTTCTTCAATCATTTTCTCTGGAAAATTCTTTGAATGCGTCGATTGCTTTGTTACTGCAGAGTAGATTTTCAGACTACACTCAGAGACGAACAACCAAGATTTTTTTCTTGTTGACTAAATACCTATGAAATCAATAAATTATTTTACAGTCGTAGGGGAGGTTAAAGGGCACCGATAGCTAGGATACTTCAGAGGGTCAAAACAAGATGAGTATATCTGACAGCTACTAATACGGTTTCAAATTACTTTGAGGAATATTTTAAGAGAGAGCAACGCATTATCAACAAATATTATTAAATGTTTTGCTTAAAAGTAACATTATAAAAAAAATTCGATGAATAATAATCATAACACTGGGTTTAACTAAAATGATGAAAGAAATAAAATGTCGAATGTCATCGTTTCTTCACCAGCAGTGACAACGACACGAAAAGATAAGTGTTTGTACTTATCTATGGATGTAATTTCTAATATTGTACCGGCTGTTCGAATTTTTATTTGCACATATATCTTAGAAATCTGTAATAGGAGTCGTAATTCCTTTGTAAAATAATTTAGTGTTTGCCTTATTGCAACAGAAGGCTTTTACCGGCTTTTTAGCAGTAATATGCCACGAGGGAATTAGAACGTTCAAGCGGTTTTAAGTAACGGCTAAGTGTGTTTTAAAAGGGTGGAATTAGATATATCAACGTATAAGAATACTGAAGCATTGTACATACTTAATTTTTTAATTATTAATTTAATTTGGGTATAATAAAAATGAATTCACTATAAGCAAAACATTGTCTCATTTGGTTACATTGTGTTTTCATTTGGTTAAGCTGTAATGGGGGGTGGCACTATAGTAATGTTACAATGACGTAACTTTTAGGATAGAATTGGCTGCTGTTTCGCCATAACCGTCACTTACGGAATTGGGGTGTGTACGCATCTTTTACTTTGCATTAGGATTGTTTGTGTGCTTGCATGTAAGGTGCGTTGAGCCCATACTGTAAGTTGTGTTTGTCATTTCATTTTCTTTTTGACTTATTGCTTCCTTGGGGGACTCGGGGCCTTGGGATGTCTTTTTGGGCTTACCTGCATCCTATTCAGAAAGTTCCCCTTGAGGTAACTGATATGGTTAGGCTCCCTGAAGATGAGACCTGTCGGTTACCTCTGTTGTTTTATGGTTCAGTTCCGGCACTTATACAGAATCTTGCCGTTGGTGCGTGGATGCCCAGAGTGCTTGATTTCTGTTTGTTTCTTGTCTATATTCGTATTATTTTTATCTATATCTGTTGGATTATTTATTTGTTTTTTTCATTGTGGGGATATGAAGCTTCTGCGCTATCCTCTATTGAAAATGTTTTCTTTGCAGGATTTGTTTTATGTTAAAGTGATTTAGCAGTCTATGCTTGATTTTTAATTTTTGTTTATTTCTATTGTTTATATTTTACAAAACATTGTCTCGTCTGACTTCTTAAGCTAAAGGTATTTTTCTTAGATGATTTTTATGTAATATAGATTTATGATAAATACTTAAGTGAAATCATGAAAATACTGACGTAGTTGCATTCATTGGCATTTGTACATCCCGAATTATTTGTTTTAAAAGCAACAGGCATATTATATAATCATGATGAAATTAAAATTTGTTCTCTAAGTACAAATGAGCCTGTTTATAACTCTCAAGAACTATAGCCATACATATCTGATTTGACTTCTCACCCTTCTTGAGTGGATATCTTTAGATGTTAAGCTCAAAACACCGCTTTTTGACGTGTAGTATTTTTAATTCAAACTACCTATTCCAATTAATTTGGAATATAATCTGCTTTCTCGTTTGACTGTAATAATAAGAGTATGTATTCATACACCTGATTAATCAAATTTTATGCACCATACAACTTCTGTAAGTATTTACGATAAACTTTGTGGTCACGGAAATTTTTCCGAAAGAGTCCAATTTACACTGAAATAGAATTTCGAATGTGTAAATTCCTGTTTTTTGATATTGCAAAATTTGTACAATCGTGTTAACGACTCATTATTTTGCTTATACGTCCGACGAAGATAAATATCAAAGTATGAATATGCAACCATTTAACAACAATGGATCCAAATAAAACGTAGTGGAATGGATAATGTTTTAGTTAGTTCCCTACAGCGCTTGAAAAATCAGTTCAAGAGAAAAGTAGTGATTTGTGTTTGGTAGCTTGCAATAAGTGGCAGTTATGCGTTTGACATTTAGGGCGGCAACTGACTTGTAACGTAACACTGTAATGTAATGCTCGTGACGAGCATTATATTAAAAGTGTACCTATGCGAATGATCTTTTTGAAGGCTTGGCTCAAAAGGTTCTCCACTTCTGCCAGTTGAGTGTAATGTGACACTGAAAGGAATTCGCGAGTCTAGCGGAGCACGACTTCGCTCTCAGGCACTGACTACCGAGTATTGGCGTTACATTACAACGTTTTGTTACAAGTCAATCGCCACCTTCAGGTTTGAGAAAATGAGCAGAGACAAAAATTTCTTATTTACTTACATGACCTAAAATAACTGGCATTGACATTTCGCCTAGAGCTGCTCCAACTACGAGGAAAGTGGTGATTGTAGCTATAAAGATTGTAATATATGGTTAAAATATAAATAGTAGTTGGAAATGCCTGCAAATTAAAAGTAAAATGTGACAAACAAATTGCTCTTGTGGGATGTTAAATAGCAATATCTCTCGTTAATAAGGATTGATTCATCTTTTATTTTATACCGTTTTTGAATGAACAGCGTTTCATAGAGTCAAAAAAAGTATTTTCCTTTTTCTCAGTTACATCGTTGACATTAAATTTCCTACCATCAGGAAAATCAATTATGTGTGTATGAATATGCCTTAACGTTAATCAGTATATGTGTTCGTAAGTGACTGATTAGATAAGTAAAATACTCTATTATAAATTTAAAAACTTAATGTGAAAATTCTTATAGGAAGGATATGGCTACTATGAAATAGGAATTAAACTGCAGGAATCAATTCAAAGGTAAAGTAATAAATATGTAAATGTCTGTTTAGATTTCTTCTGGATTTTACTGTACGTGACTGGGTGAGCATTTGTCATACAAGAGCTTGAATGTCAATATTTGGATGCTCATTTTTATTATCACTATGGAAGATAAAAAGTACAGCGAAAAATTGAAAGGTTTTTTGGAGCAATAACCGAACATTCGGGAAATTAATATAGATTTAAAGGGATTTCCGCCTTAAAATGCAGACAAAATCTTATCAAACAGGGGAAAATGAAATTTATTTTTCACTTGCAAATTTGTCATTTCCCTTCAATTTAAAAAGGTTTCTTGAGAGAGTATTTCTCTTGTTGGGGAAATCTTATCTGTGTGAATATCGTAACATTTAACTATGAGTAAACGCCCCAAAACACCGCATAAATTCCTCTCGATAATTTATATTTGTCCGCCCAAACTGAAGGTATCAAAATAGCGATATTTAGGCGAATGGACTCTGAATATCGTTGCTAAAATTAGTTAAACTGCAAACAATATGATTCGCTTTTATTGAATATATTTTTTTTACAATGCGGAGGCACTTGTCGTGAGACATTCGCCTATACCACGCCGCAATTTTACTGCCCATTTTATTGTGGGGGCACCATATAGGCGGACAGCATTACCCCCTATGAAGGGACGACACGAACAGAGGCATATTTCGTGGCGCGACGCCAGGATTCGATCTGAGCACCCTCAGCACCGAAAACCAGCGCGCTGTACCACTGGGCCGCCACAAGCCCCTTTTATTGAATATTCAGAGCTTAACTGAAGGTCTCAGTCTAGAAGCTGTGCAGCAAAAGATGACCTTAGCGCACTAAACAACCAATTTCATTCTTTTGTGTATTGTAACATCCTTTATATAATTTACGTTTTCTATTAACTCGTATGATTCTAAAGTACAAAAAGGCGGAATTTTCATAGACCGGAAATAAATATACAGGGAAACTTCTGTAGCCGGCCACCCCTCCAAACGGCCCCTTTATTTGGGAACCATGACTGGCCGCCTTCGAGAAGTTTCACTGTATATCCTTCACTTCCAGTTCTCAGTTTGAACATTCCTCTAATATTCAGTTCAATGTTCCAGTATCTACTTGCGTTCTGTAACCGATTCGCATTTCTGAATCAATCCAACTTGAAATGATTCTTGCCGGGTGAGTGAGGACGTGAAACATCCCACGAGAGTCCGATTTCGAAATGGAAACAATTATGCGATCTTTAATGCTTCGGCATGGAGTTATGAAATCCAACTTACGTGTCACTTTGATATATTCCTCTGTTAGTGACAGTGCTGTCGGGAAGACGGAACTCATGAACAGGCCGATAATGCAAGTCCCCATCACTAGGACGACATAGCTGTGACTGAGAGCCAGCATAAAAAGCATTCCCAGGGTGCAACCGACCTGAAAATTGGTGAATCAGGAATTAAATAACAGTCACGTTTCAAAACTTAATGTCTTTCATCAACGACTCGTTAATCTTTTAATATTAAATTTTAGTTTTCTCATTTAACGACTTCGTCTAAGAAAATATCAGTGCTGTTACTGAGTCCTTAAAAATCGTTTTTTATAGATTTGATAGATGTCCTTTGATACATCTATTATAATGGTGATACTGTGTTTTTTTTAGCTAAAGAAGTGAATTGAGAAGGATTAAACCAAGTTTAGCTTGAGTCCAGAGCAAAAATTGTGAACAGCTCTTTTGACAGTACAAAATGCGCTTTTCATCTTAAGGGCCTGTTCACATAGGAGTCCGTTGCGTTGCGTTAAGGAAAAGATGACGTTGAGACGAAAATAAACCAATCATATGCCTCCAAACGATTAGCAATGAAATTTTTAACGCCTATGATTGGTTTATTTTCGTCTCAACGTCATCTTTCCCTTAACGCAACGCAACGGACTCCTATGTGAACAGGCCCATAGGATGTATACCCGTCAGTGCTTGAACATGTAAGCCCCAGGCCTAGTCTCCCGTTGTTTACCTCAATCGTTTTCTTAAAAGAGAATTTCGGCTCGTTTTTAAAAGGGGAAACTTACAACTTGACCTTATTAATGAGCGAATTTATTTCACTACCGAATCATAAGAACTCTTTGAAAGTGATCACCAAGAGTTCGTACTGTGATTTTTATTGCTTACAGACTTGAGTAGATCGCCCTACAAAGAATCATTTTCCATTATATTTTATTACGTGTTTACAAAAATTAAATATGTAATACTAAAGTATATATTTTATTAACAGCTGATTTAATAAATTAATGTATTTTTATTAACTATATTTTTTGTTATACATCACATAACTTTTTATTAAACTTATTTGAAAATAACTGTTTTTCCCTTTTATAACATTTGAGAAAGATTAATCGTTCCAGCTCTTTAAATATTCAGTAAAATTTCATTTCAGCCGTTAGAGGAACAATTCCACAGAGTAAAAACTGGAGGAGCAAATACATACTTTGCATCTGTTGATTTAAAAATGTGTTGTTTTTAATTCTGTTATGTATAAAAAAGTTTTTATTCAGTAGAAATTCATTACGATTTAATTAAAGAAGAGCATTGTAGTGACAAGAATAGAACAGAAATCCTCGCTTGTCATATGTAAAAAATAAGTCAACAACTTTAAAACTTGAATTAAAAGAGCAAATAAAGTTTTTCGGTTTTTTAAATATTTAGTTTAATATCATTTAATTAGAAAATTTAGTAAATTCGAATGGTCGTTTAGCGGATATACTTGATAAAAAAATCTTCTTTCTTTATTACTTGTTTTCCGGGCATCTGGTATTTGTGGGTTAAGAACGTAATAAAGTTTTTACTGCAAGCAACAGTTTGTGGTGAAGTTCAAAGACTCAACTATTGTTAATTGAGGAAATTTAAAACATGATAAAAATGAATATATTTACACATTTATTTAGGGAATACTTTAATGAAATATATGCAGTGGCTCCCAAAAGTGTCAGTACACTTACGATTTTCAATGAAATAGGGGGTCTATCCATTAATTAAAATGAATATTTCAGAATAGTTATTTAATAATAAGATCTATAAAACTACATGAAATATTTTGAAAACATAGTAAAACTTTATTTTTAAGAAACCAGTAATCAAAGAGTAACAAAAAATTTTTCTCACGAAAGTCATCGTGCACTGAAATATTTTCTGATAAATTCAAAATTAAAATTATCGTCTGGCGCTTTATTTTTATTTTTGAATAGTGGTGGCATTTAAAATATCGTTTGGCTAAATTTTTGCTTGTCTAATCCGTAATATTCTATTCATTATTTAAAAATGGCTCGTAGTCGTAAAGAAACAACAAACTGCATTCGAAATTATTTATTATTTCATCATAGATTATTTTTCATCATAGTAGTGGTAAATCAGTTCGGAATATTGATAAATTACTTAATTTATCCCATTCTACTGTGCAGTATGTGATAAAACGCTTTAAAGAAGGAAATCGGATCGAAAACAAGGTAAGAAAAGGCCGTCCGGCAAAGTTAACAAAACGTGATCAGAGATTTATAATTAGAAAATTTGTGAAAAATCAACGTTTGAGTGCTGTAAAAGTTTCTGCAGAATTAAATTAAACATTTTCTACTTCAATTTCACCTGAAACTGTTCGACGAGTTCTCAGAACAGCTGGATTACATGGGCGATCTGCCCGTAGAAAATTTTTTGTGAGTGAGAAAAACAGAAAGTTTAGGCTTTCCTTCGCACTATCAATGATAAATAAGCCCCAAACGTATTGGAATAATGTCTTATTTGCCGATGAAAGCAAGTTTAACATTTTTGGTTCCGATGGGTGTATAATTGTATGCAGAAGAAAAAAATGAGGAACTTAATCCCAAGAACTTAGTAGGAACAGTTAAGCATGCCGGTGGAGGTATCCTTGTGTGGGGGTGCATGTCAGCATCAGGACTAGGTAATTTGGTATTTATTGATGGCATAATGAATCATGCTGTTTAAATAAATATTTTTAGAGACAATTTAAAGTTATCAGCCCAAAATTTGGGTATTGGAAACAACTTTGTTTTTTTATCAAGATAACGATCCTAAGCACACGGCTCTCAACGTTCGCCTCTGGTGTCTCTATAATTGTCCACAAGTTTTGAAAACACCACCTCAATCGCCAGATTTAAACCCAATAGAACATATTTGTAGAGAACTGGAGGTTCGAATACGAAAACACGACATTCACACGAAAAGCGAACTAAAAACAATTCTGGTGGACGAATGGATGAACATTGATGCAGAAATTACTAAAGAATTAGTGCAATCTATTCCCTGACGTTTAAAAACTGTTGTGGATGCTAAAGGATATCCTACTAAAAATTAATTTAATGAAAAATTAGAATATTTACTAATATGTAGAGATTTTTTACAAATGTACGATGACTTTTGTGAGATAAAGTTTTTGTTACTTTTTGATTATTGGTTTCTTAAAAATAAAGTTTTACTATGTTTTTACAATATTTCATGTAGTTTTGTTAAGAATAGATTATAGATCTTATTATTAAATACCCATTCTGAAATATTCATTTTAATTAATGGATATACCCCTATTTCATTGAAAATCGTAAGTGTACGAACACTTTTGGGAGCCAATGTATTTTTGCAGATACAAATATGAAACCAATTTCACCGAAAACATCAGATTACTTACTATATTGCATCCTAGCATGAATGCTGGAGCTAGGCGAGTTGCAAGAGCAATGGACAGTAATCGACCGGTTGCAAACATTCCCTGAAATTAAAATAACGACCCAAGTAATTCTCACGAAGTATAAGTATGCTGATTTGCGTTATAAGACATGTCAGTTCTTAAAGATTATATGCAAGAAATATACAAATATGTACTATGTTTCTAGTATCACTGCTTCATATTTTAAAGATCATAATATTATAATATTTGCATACGTGATCTAACTGTATTAATATAGACGTGATCCCATATTATAACTTGTTTAAATATATTAAGCAAATGGAATTTCATAGCATTTAAAAGTCATGACGAGAGGTAGACTCGAGAGAAATTGCATAAAAACACTATATAAAGGATAACTTTTTAAAAAGGGTACTTACCCAAAACAATGCATTCAGATACGCTGCATTTGATTTTTTCAAATTGACTGGTCCTTTTACCGCATAAGAGTACAGGTAACCTCCGTAAATAGCCTAAAATATTAATATGCTAGTCACAAATATTAATATGTTGAAGTCTAACAGTTTGAATCCTACTACACAAGAAGAAAAATTATTGCTTGACATAATGCAATAATTTTTCTTCATTTGCTATACACATGAAGAAAAATTATTGCTTGAATTCTCCATGCACTTTCCAGCACTTCATCATTTAGTAAGGTTAGGATTAAAATAACATTGAAAGGTCTGTTTTTGAATCGTACATAAAGGTTAATATATGGAGAAGACCAAATTCGCCAGTGACTACAGAGATTGTCTGATTGTTGATGACTATAAATTTGAAACAGTTAATAGTTTTACATATCTAGGATCTATCATTAACGTTTCAAATACTACTTCAGAAGAGATTAATTGCAGAATCCTAAAAGGGAATAAATGCTATTTTTCATATCGACATCTTTTAAGAAATAAACTAATCCCTAAAGTAATCAAATTAAAGATATACAAAACAATTATCCGGCCTGTGGTAACATATGGTTGTGAGACTTGGACCCTGACATTAAAAGATATTAATAACTTAAGAATATTTGAACGCAAAATTTTGAGGAAGATATATGGAACAATTCAGGTAAATAGTAATCTATGGAGAATAAGAACTAATAAGGAAATAGAAGCACTCATAAAATGCAAAGACATAGTAAAATTTATTAAAGCACAACGAATATCTTGGCTCGGCCACATCGAGAGACAAACTGATAAGCGAGTGGCAAATTTCTTATACTGGAAGCCAATGTGCAACAGACCAAAAAAAAGATGGTTAGATGATGTGTTGAATGACCTAAAATGTCTGAAGATAACCAACTGGAAGGGGAAGACTGGAGACAGAGTCGTCTGGAAAGGGATTGTGCGGCAGGCTAAGGCCCATCACGGGCTGTAATGTCAACTAAGAAGAAGAAGACATAAAGGTTATCTTACGAATCATCAAGACTGACGTAATGTGCTATGCAAGGAGAGTGGGACGCAAGAACCTGAACGCTCGAGGCCCATCAAAAAGAGCTCACTCCTTGAATGCCCCATAGGTCATCGTTGGCTCACGCTGAACTTTATGTTTAATTATCAAAAACGGTCTAGTTTTTGACTATTTCATATTTCAAAAATTTATCATGAAATGTTTCTTAATACAATTAACTGGGGCCCAATTACCATGTGTTGTGCAATTCTACTGAGTACCACAAAATACCATACAGCTACTGTGTTCAGATTATCAACTGTTTATTTTGAATTCAATTTGTCGTATCCTATTGTTCATATGTCGACAATCGCGTAATCTTACCACTTAAGGTACAGGTAACAAATATAGCGAGTACAAATTTATTCGATTCCAAAATATAGAATAACAGTTTCGATAAATCATCCCTGTTTTTACGAATAAAGAATTAAGTTTGATAGTCAACGAGAGAGAAGTTGTAATAGAAGAGTAGGAATAATTTCTAACGATTTTCCAATTCAAACCTATTTTTATTTACGAAACATCATTTAAAGCCCCTTTTCGTTCACATCGTTCAAATAAAAACTGTACGTGTTGTTTTTTGAGCGCATATTATGTATTTACTCTTCTTTCTACTATTTATTTTTGCAGGCTTATAAAATCCTAACTCACATGAAATAAACATTTACAACAAATGTAATAAAGTAGGCCATGGCCTACAAAACGGGAGAGGAAAGTCACGAGGCAATGGCGTGGATAGCAACATGTTAGTATAGTTTACAAAATTTAGACTAACAATGAAATATTAGAAATTGGCATCTGTTTTTTGAAATCAATCTTTAAGGAATTTCTGACTCGACAAAAGCACACTTCTGTCATACTTATCCAGAAACTAAGCCGTGTCTCATCCTTATCATAATATATTCTTCAATATTGGCGTTGGTCGATACATAAACCATAATTTTAATTGTTTCATTAGTTATACAATACTCATACCGTTCATCATTCCCCTTCGGAGGTTTTTGGACAAAAAGCGCACGGATATTACAATTATTGCAAGGTTTTAAACTGAATCTTCGGACATCATTAGTAATCTTTGAGAGTAAGCTATCTAATCTCCTGAGAAACCTCTGAAGTTAGGCATCTAATTTTATTAAGGGCTAATCTCGAGTTATCTTAAATGTCTAATCTGATTTATATTGCATTTAATTATCGTAATATATTTTCCAAAGTATCGTATCGTAATATATTTGCATCATTATCGTAATATATTTGCAAAGTGAGATGGAGATTAAAGAACACACGGTTGTGAATTGTAACATAAAATTGAAACGGTCTAGATATCAAGAAATGTTTTGAGCTATAAATAAAAATTATACTTAATTCCTTTCCTTTTGTTGTGATCGAAGGCACATATATCTAGAAAGAAAGAATCTCTGTTGAGTAAATGTCATAATCTCTGAATAATAACCCCTTCGATTACCTCTAAAACTTGATCTTTAAAAGTTTTAAAATTATAAAAGGCCTCATAACGAATATGCAGTGAAAAAATCTTTTTGTTTTCTTTTATGTCAAAATTCACACGAGTTTAAAAGTACGTACAATTTCGAAACTTTTCAGTAAAAATTTGAGTACAGAAAAGTACAAATACTTTTATGGAAACGTACCTGTAAACCATCGTATAGAAACATAAGGGCAGCACATAGAACGGCTATTAGAACAGTCTGAGACTTGGACACAGGACTTGTATCATATTTCTCTTCCGAATATCCAATCGGGACTTGGGAAGCTGTAGTGAATTGAATAATAATGTAATCGTTTCAGCATTTTAATGTTCAGATAAATATGAATGTTGCTGAAATTCAGTATGAATAACTTATGAAGTAATAAATTAAATTCGTTTCAATAGATTTTTTAAAATTTTACTAGATAGATTTTAACATGTTAGTGTTTAAGCGAGGTGTGTTAATACATTACGACAAAGTAATTACGTATTACGCTTCAACATTTCACCTTATATTTAAATACTAGATAAACAGATTAAATATTTCACTCCAGTGTAAGATGTTACAGTAATTAATGTATTATGTATTTAAATCTCGATTTGTTTACACTAAAGTCATGGATAGATATATTTGCATTTATGTTGTTACTTTAATTATAATAAGGAGATAGTACTGAAAGATATCACGTACTTTAACAATCTTAGATGGCAAATTACCATATTATATCGATTTTACGACATATTTATTACGTGCTAATCTTACACTTAACAAGTAATATAAAAACAAAATTTTTTAAAGTCAATTCCTACTTAGGTCAACAAAGAAAAATTTGAGTGTGAACTAATAGTAGGAATTGAAAAAAAAGATTGCCTGCCAGAACCTTGCCTACTGTGCGAGATTAGGAGGGGGAGGGGGAAGAGAGAGAAAAAGTTTGTCAGGTTAGGGATTCGATCCCGCAATCTACAGGACGGGAGGAGCCCGCGCTACCGCAGTGCTACCGTTTACACAGTAACAAGAGGGAAATTACTATTCAAGAGCAAGAGACGCTCTAGGTCTAAAACTGAAATCGATTAATTAAATTTAATTAATGAATTAATATTTGAAAAACTGTATTAACATCAAGTGTCATCCACTACAAGTTTAAAAAAATGTATTTGAACTTGAGTGGATGAATAAAAAGTATTTTATTAACGATTGAAAATTTGAACAAGTTATATATGGTCTAAAACTAAAATTGATTAATTAAATTTAATTAATGAATTAATATTTGAAAAAACTGTATTAACATCAAGTGTCATCCACTACAAGTTTAAAAAAATGCATTTGAACTTGAGTGGATGAATAAAAAGTATTTTATTAACGATTGAAAATTTGAACAAGATATATATAGGGAGAGTGTGAACTAATAGTAGGAATTGAAAAAGAAAAACCTCAAATCTAATGCGCCCCCTACTAGCCTCACGTCATCTAACGTATCATGCAGATTCGATTCTAACATGCATTTTGTTGTTTTTTTTTTATCAAAGAATTTCTGTAAAAAAGGACGCATTTGATTCGAGTAAATGCGCTAATTTATAGCATCTGGAGCAAACAATTTGAACGCATTACAATGTGAAGCATTCATCGAATGACCATTCATCGTATTTAATATACCAGTTCAACAAGGAGAGTCGAATTTCATACTGGAGGTGAAAACAATATTATCCTACTGCTATAGCTAGACAAATAGAGAAATAAATGTCTTAAAGAAAACAAACCTGCATCTGCATTCTCGTATTGATCCTGCTTGTTTTGATTGATATCGCCAGCTTTATTAAACATCTTGATATAAATATCTTTTCCAAGTAAGGTGAGACTTAAGATTACCACAGGAACCTTAATAAATAGAGGGAAACGACGCAATAAAAGCAAACGATTAGAAATGTTAATATTTCGTGAATTTTTAATGGTAATGAGCTGTAGAAAATTCTACTTAGTCTCTACCCTACAGAATTCAAGATAATATCACACTACAGAATTCAGGTACTAACAGGAAGAGAAAACCTTTTTCTGTTTTGAAATAGTTCAGTCTATTCTATGATACATTACTCTTTTGTGCTACTTGTAATCATTTTCAATGAGGCGGCTTTTGTTAGAATGTAAAAAGTGCAGAGACCTTTGGCTGAAAGTCTGAAGTAATAGAGATCTGTAATTTCTATTTGTTTAAAAAGTGCTTATGAAAACTTAGAAATTTGTAATTATTTTGTTACAAAAAAGTAAATAGCATTTAACCAAACTTTAAATAAGGATAAATCGAATTGATTACACATTCGAATTTTTGAATGCGAGTAGCTTTTGTTACAAATGGTTGTTAGGAAAATAGTTTATATTTAGGTGCTACAAGTTATCATTTGAATATTGTGAGTTTATTATGATGAAATAATATTCTTTAGCGATTATTAATAGAAAAATACTCCACTAAAAATCAAGCCATGTTCTAAGCTGTACATATTTGTTTTTAAAGAGATATGTCTATTTTAAAATGTTGCAATAAATGTTCTTTACTTCAAAATATTGAAAAGTGACGTACCATTAAAGCAGACATAATCCAGAATGCATAATCGATGTGAGTCATTCTTTGGGCTTCTGCTAGACTCGTGGCTGGAAGAGTCTCATTTTGGTCGAGTATATGAACGGGCTCCGAGTTATTATCGATAAAAGGTGAACAATCTTCATTCAGTAAGAAAGGCTGGGCAATCATAGGGCTTATGAAAGCTCCGACACCGTAAAAGAAATGGAGAGCCTGCAAGAAGTTCATTAATTTAGTCAGTTTACTGTCATAATATCTTGGTATGATATCGAAATCAGAAGGGGAGAATTAAAGTGGCTGGAATTATATTCAAAGCTGTATAAGAATATAAAATTGTAATATTTCATTTCATTCAAAATCATGACATGCATCAAAAAATAAAAGGTGTCCAGAAAACCTCCAAAGAATAAATTATGGATCATAGTTCCTTTTCCGTAAGAATCTAAAATCTCTCAAGAAATTGTTCACGAACATCTCGGCTAGAACCTCTTTATAATTTACGTGCCTTCAAGAAGAACTTTGAGTAAACGTATCATTTATCTTTCCTTGTTACGGGGTTTTAAAGCTTTCAATAATCAGAGATGATGCACGTAAAATTCATCGTGGCTGCAAAGTCCCCCAAGTTCTCAAATTTACCTCTGGAGGTGAGGGGTCAAGTGTTCCGGTCTCGGCACTTGACTCGGTTCTAAATTACGGGACCGGCTTGAACGGGGTAATGTTGGCCACCTATACAGTGCCCCATTAAATAAATGGCCAGAAGTCTGATAAATTAAGTTCCAAAATTGCCATAAGTAACAACAACAACAACAACATAATCAGAGATGAGTGTTTTTATTTAACTGCTATAAGCCTTCTCACTTAAGAATTGTTGCGATGTCAAATAGGGATATAAGATAATATAATTATTAAAATACAGTTTTTCGTTATATTTAAAATAAGATTTTCCTCATCAAACTATATTGAATTTGGAAAGAAGCAGTTTCACCTTGAAAGGAATAACTCACAACTCTATAGAAACGCTACAAAACAATCAAAATTCTAACATTCTGTACTTTGAGAGGAATTACGTTCAAACAGGTCCCAGTTTATTTGCCCTGTCTAAGAAGCTATTATAGAAATAATGGCAACACCGCTTATAGAGGGCACTCGCATTGTGGCGTATGCAAATTATGGTTATGGTCTATATAATACTGTAAAATATATACCAGTTAGTAGAGGTACAATCGATGTAGAATTAGCTGTTGCGAAATTAATGAGTTTTCAGATAGAATCTATCAGAGTAACAGGATTTAACACTTAACAATTTACAAAAATCTCTGGGTGCCTTGAAAAAATGAAAAGCAAAGCAATGGGAATTACATGTGAAATGTTAGCCTTTTTTTTTGGGGGGGGGGGACATTAGATTTTCTTTCTGTTACGGGGAAAAACAAACTATTAAACTCTTTAATAACTGTCAAATATAAATAAAGAAAGACATTCATGACATTTATATCCAAAATGAAAGAAAGGGGCGGGAGTTTTCAAAGGTCAAAACTGAGCAATATAGTCCTTTTTGTTTTGATCTTTCTCTCAGAAAGATAATAAAATTTCACTCGCCATCCTGTGCTGGTCGTGTCATGTTCTATCGAAAATGGATTAAAATATTTCAGAACTGAACTTTTTCTACGTAACTTTTCTAGAATGGCCTTTATAAATCCCATCGAAAGCGTTCACTTTCGTTTAAAGTGTGAGCACTTTACCTTTCCTTCTGTCTCTTCCTTAAGATTCGTGTTTGACAATGTTTTCGATGGCAACTGAAATCAAGAATTGAAGAAAATCATGGTGTTTCTCTTCTGAGAGGGTGTAATATCAAACCTTTTCTATTCTCCGTGTCGACCAGAAATATTATTCAGAAGGAGTTATTTGGACACCCTTTGCGTTTTGAAATGTGTAAAAAATAAAGAGTTAATAAAATATCCTCCCGCATATTACGTAAAATTTGTTCTATTCTCATGCAGACAAGGGAATCTTCAATGCAGGTCTTCATATTTTAAGGAGAATTACCACGGGCATGAAAATTTGAATTAATCTTGGGTATTAAGGAACATGGTTGAATTGGACGTCTGATTGGATTGGATGGATTTTTAGGGCAAGGTTTGCACAAGAGCCATGCTTACATAGGAGGGATGCCTACCATGGATAACAGACTAAAAGAATTGGACCGTATCTACATGACATACTAGATAAGCCATGAGAACCTAGCACAGTCAGACTGTCATAGGTGAGTAGTGAATTCCAAAGTCTACAACCCACTAGCTGTCACTTCAGCAGCGTTAACCACTCTGTCATCGATGGGCCTGCATGAGAGAATAGACCTACATTTAAAGAGAATAATAGATAAGTGCAGATATCAATAGAAATAATACACAATTTTGCGGGCCAGTTACATAAATATCTAGGAAGAGAGAGAATAATCTGAAAGAGATTCAGCAGGAACTCTTTTCAAATGAATTTCAAAATATTTACGTCGGATGGTTGAGAGTGCTTTTGTTTCCTGAGGCTATTTCTCGATTAAATAGGCCGAGACCTACAGTTTAGTTGATTCCAATTTACGTTGAAAACCAACGGAAAAGATCGCTACATCTTTCGTAGAAATGCTCATGGGTACCATTGAACTATGATATAGTCTTTCAGGCTACATCATAGTTCTTAATAATTAATATTTTTGTTACATACAAGATACCATGTGTGTCATGACCTCGGCTTATATCTGCTATTGTTATAATCCAACATTTTCTATTTAGAGTCCAAAAGGGTACTACAATTGGTTTCATAATGTAGTGACTATACATATTTGTGCGTTTTCAAATATAATTTTATAGTCTCTGAGGCTAGTAGATCCTTCCTGTCATTGAACGATTACATTAACATTGCTGATGTAAAACAATATTTTTCGGAAAGAACGTCAATGATCTTTCAACTGCTTTCTAACGTTGTCGAGAATTTCAGAAGTCTGTAAATTTGTCGTACCCCGCCCTAAAGATTTTAACACTGTGCAAAATATAGAAGTATTTATTTCTAAAATTATTTTTAAATATTTATCATGCATACAGTTTTAATTTCAGTTTGATTTTACATACAAAAATAATGCTAAAATAATCTTTAGATTACAGAACTATTAACAAAAACCACAATTTTTTTATGTCAGGTTGCTTCGCTGGGCAATCTGCCTAGGTCTTGAACAAATTGCCCTTTTAAATAATTTAATATTTTTCCTCATACTTTCTCGTTCGGTGTTCTTAACACATTAAAACAATCGATGAACCCTTTATGAAATTGCTAAAAATGCTTAATCGTTCTATGCCTTTTAAAATGTAGATTTTCTAATAGAAGGTTATCATGAATTCAACCAATTTAGAATACTGCGATCGAAAAATTAAAATAATCTACTCACACGAGTAAGATTATCAATCCAAATTAATAATTTTCTTTAAGGCTGCAGTGAAATTTTCTTTGAATTCCTAGACATACTTTACATGCGGTTTTGTTGTTTTTCTAATCCAAAGAAATGTTTTACCTGCAGGAAAGGAGATACATCCTTTCCATATATCCTGATCATTGAGACGTTAGCAACAGTGTCAATTGTACCCATGAAAAAACCCATGATTGCGAGAACGATAGTTAATATCCACAGAGCTTCACAGAAAGGAATTATTGCCATGGTGAGGCACATCATAATAATGCTTACTACCAGGAGAATATAATGAGATATCCTGAAATAAAATAAATCAGTATAAATATGTGTTGCATTTTATACCTACCAACATCACATTTTATAAAAGTATGAATGTAACTTTATAAAAGGAAATGCTAAATGAATGAAACTCATTCCAGTATTTAGTGCCTCGATTTGGAAAGTAATTAAACTGCTGGTATTACTCCCCAGACGGAAATAGTGGGAATCAATAGTTTACCTTTCAGACGAACTTTATTTAACTAGCTCCTTGATTCTGTCTCGCAAGAATGCGCACTCCGTTTTAAAGCAATATACTGGTGAAGAGATTTTTGAAAAGATACTTTCATTTTCAGTTAAGGCGACAATGGACCATGAAAAACTTTTTTTAATTTATTAACCAATTGCTATGAAAATTTGTATAGTTATACAGTGTTGTTTTGAGATAGAAATTCTAAATTTAAAAAAAAATCAGAATGTAATTAATTAAGATATTAATTAAAATCAGTTTGTTAATTACTCTGTTTAAAAATGCTCCATGCGCATTAATTTTTGTTTCAGATATCTAATTTTCTCTCTTCAGCTAGCTTTATATAGTTATAATAAAAGTTACAAGCAATATTTAATTTACAG